>CM068302.1:30249831-30661953 GCA_034768395.1 Linum lewisii | reverse complement strand
GAAAAAGCCACTCGTGTATTGGGAAAAATAAAAGGAATAAAAGGAAAAAATAAGAAAAGGATTAAGTACCAAACCCAAAAAATAGGTCTCAGCAAAGACATAATTTACGAAACAATAATACAATAATAACAATATATTTACAATAGTCTTATGCATAACAATAATAAAAATCAAGTTCCCTTTAAAATAGGTAATAAATTTTAGATGCTTTAGAGTAGGCAACTAGAAACCCTAGAACAAAGGTAACTAGAATTGATAGAAATGAAATCAAAACTACTCAAACAAACAAGGAATAAGAAATTGTCAGAAAGAAAATTGATTTGTATTTACGTGGAAAACAATTGGTATCAGAGCATGAAAAGGTCCAAAAAACCCATTCATAAAAATAGGGAAAAAGTACGAGGAAAACCTTTCACGAGCTTTAACGAGCTAAAAAGCTCGGCTCGTCAGCACCCCTAGATATAATGGTGAGACGTTTTTCGGAGATAAAGATACGTCAATGAAAAAAAAATTGCATCATTTTCTGCGATCACTCTATCACTAGCAATGTAGGTCCTTGGTGGGCAATGCTGGATTTTTGGAGGGAGGTGAAGAAGGTAGTTTATTGAGTGAGGACGACTTTTGGGTTGGGGAGGTAGGATTTTACGTTGTCCTTTCTACTTCGCCAATTAAAAACTTTCCATGTGTTAATAAAATAGGTTCATTTTTATCAAAACAAAACTCAGAAAGTGTCATCACTTTTCCTATAAAATTCAAGTGGCTAGGGGTGGAAGTTTGGGATTGGGATTGGGGAATTCTCATTCCCAAATTTAAATTCCCAAATTATTTAGAGAATTGGGAACCCATGTACCAAAATAAAAATTGAAAATTGGGTTTGGGATTAAGAAATGGGAATGGGAAATTAAGTTTGGGTTTGGGAAAGCCCAAATACCAAACTAACCCATCAAACTGAGTCTAATCCGTAAGAACAATTTGTTTGGGACTTAACCCGTCAAACTTTTTGCTGGTAAAGTTAGAATAAAAAAATATGTCGCCATAAATTATACTTGCATAATTCAATTGTCAGGATATTCCGCCAAAATCCTTCAACATTTGGGATTCTGCCGTCAAAAATTTTGCTATTGAATTCCACCAATTAGGGTTTAGGGTATTATCGCTAAAATTTTTTGATATCGACGAAAATCTGGCGGTGAAGAAATTCTGGTGACGTCGATGAAAATATGGCGGCGAAATTCTGGTGACATAGATCGAAGTTCGCCGACATCTGCGAAAGTCCGACGACAAAAATATGACGGCGGAGAAAGTCCGGCAACGTAGATGGAATTTGATGGCGGAATTCCGGCGACAACGATGAAAATTAATCGGCGAAAGTTCGGCGACATTTGCGGAATTTTGGCGGCGAAGTTTAGTGGTGGTGACTGGCGGTGGAGAAAGTACGGCGACATCAATGGAAATTTGACGAAAAAATTCAAGCGACGTCGATGAAAATTCGTCAGCAAAATTTTGACGCCATCTGCGGAAGTCCAATGACAAAAATCTGCGGCGAAAGTTTGGCGGTGGTGACAAAATTCCAATAGCAAAAATCTGGTGACGTCTACAAAAATTCGGTGACGGATGTTTTGGCGACATTGCTAAATTCTAACGAAGGAAATTCGGCGGCGGAGAAAGTACGGCGACATCAATGGAAATTTGGCGGCAAAATTTTGGCGACAATACATTCATGAAAATTTGGCGGCGGAAGTTTGACGGCATCTGCGAATGTCCAACGACAAAAATCTGGCGGCGAAAGTTTGGTGGTGTTGACGGAAATCCAACGGTAGAAGTTTGGCGACATTTTGGAAAGTACGACAATAGAAATTTGTTGGCAAAAGTTTCACGGTGGTGACAGTAATCCGGCGGCGGAAAATTTCCGGCGACGTAGATGAAAATTTGGTGACAAAATTTTGGCCAAATTTGAAAAAATTCCATGTGTTAATTTGAATTTGGGAATTTGGGATCCCGATTCCCAAATTAAAATTCCCGTTCCCAAATAAAAATTCCAAATTAAATTTGGGATTGGGAATGGGAGCCTTAATTTGGGAATTGGGTATTGGGATTTTGGAAATATGGGAATGAGCCTCCCATTCCCTCCCAATTTCCACCCCTACAAGTGGCATATATAGCATTTGTTGCATAATATAACATAAATTTCAAACATAGATCAAAAAGAAAATTTACAGTAGTCTAAGTTCATAACTACCAAGCATGAAACATAGGTAAAATATGAATTATTCTAGTTTTTTTTTTTTTTGCATAGAGCGGAGAGACCTAGACAGCCAGCACAAATAAAAAAGGAACATCAAGTCCCTACCCAGGAAGTCATGTCTACCTCCATGATTCCTGGGAGGTTAGTCAGGGTCATGCGAGCCACGTAATGGGCGGCCCTGTTACCTGAACGGCGGACCGTCATGGAGCGCCAAGCAGGAGCTCCTTTTTGCAGCAGCAAAATTTCTTCTACAATAGCCCCTCCTGGGATGGCAAGTACTTGACCGGCCAGCAGCTTTGTCGAAACTAGTTATGCATCTCCTTCAAAGTCCACCTGCACAACCCGGCCACAAACACCAAATACACGCAACTCGGAAAGCTAACAACTCAAGAACAAATTGATCAACAAAACCTGGAAATGAAGGCCTATACGGAGGACCAAAGATCGAGCACCATTCTAACTAAAAATAAAAAGAAAAGAAAGAAAGGAAAAAAAAAAGGAGGGGTGGGGGTGGGGGTGGAAAGTTTGATTTAAAGGACAGACCTAAATCTAAGGCTAAACCCTTAATTCTGAATTTGTTAGGGAAAAATTGTTATTATAAAAGTAAATGTTTTATGTTATTTTGCCAATTAACAACTTCCAATTTATTTTAAATGGTTCTTTAATTTTCTTTTCATTGGTTAATGGGCTTAAGATTTTCTTTTCATTGGTTAATGGGCACATGATACTGAGCGGGACAACGAGTGAGCGGCACATGATTCTGATTTGGTGGTCGGCCTCGCATGGCCCATAACAGGGCCGCCCATTACGTGACTTGTTTTGTAGTTCAAGACAAGAATTAACGAGTTTAGTAAGGTTGTAAGAATTCGTCATTTTATTATTAAACCACCACCCAAAGAAAAGGGTTACATATTACATTAAAAGATAAATGAACCAACTTAAGTAATTTTTAAAACTGAAAACGTAAATTAAAAGAAAACTAAATTAGCAACTTAATTAGTACTTAATATGTATTCAAAATGACATTTTACCTTAATTGGACAGAGGGCGATGTCTAGAAAATTAAAAAGATGGGTTCAAAAAAGTCGGCAAAAAGTTAATAATTGTACAACCTAATTACCAAATTATGGTAGTTATCATTTGAGATTTCATCTTCATCCAATGGAGGACGAGTTTACTGTTTTATCGACCTAAGTTAATATTGAGGTGTTGGCTGGAGATTAAAATTATGAATTAAGGTTAAAATAAACAATTTAACCCAAACAAACAACATTATTGCAAGGTAATTTAGCAAAAGAAATTAAATAAGCTATACCAAGCAAAGATGGAATGTAATATTAATCATAGTAAAAAATAAATGTACAATTAAGCTAATTAAGGATAAATTGAAAATTATTAATGTAAATTAATGCAGATTGAATGTAAATTAATGTTGACGTTGATTTAATGTATATCCGTGATTTAAATTTAAATTTATATCTTTAGTGGTAAATTAATGTAAATATCCCTAATCAACGTTATACAACTAATGCAGATTTAAATTAAATCACTAAAGACCAAAACGAATTATTTCGGCGACGATCTACCACCACCTCGTCGGGGACGAAATATACTTTTCGTTCTACAAAAATTTTCAAGCAATCAAGAACGAAATTGATGTGAATAAAAAACGATCAACAACGAAGGAATAGGGAAAAAAGCAAAGTGTAAAACCACCGTGCCCATCTCCTAATTTAATATACAAATACACCCCACATAGGAGGAATTAGACTGACAAAGTCATGATTACCGATATATGGTATAAACCAAATCGTATTCAGATTCGTGTAATGAATAGTGAATTCACCACGAACTGTTTCGTGAAGAGATGAGGCTTTCATACTGAATCAATTTCACATCAACAAATCAGAGCTTAAGAGCGAGGCAGTGCATCCAAGATTCAAGGTCTGCATCACTCGCTTCCAAGCCAGTAAGATTAAGAAAGTCTCAAGGCCCCAAGCTCCCGATCAACGTAGTCTCCATTGAACACAAAGTAACGATTTTCACAAGGAAAACCAGCTTCTCTGAATAGGAGAAGCACGTCGTTGAGCTGTCCGTGGACATCCCCGACCACGACGACAGTTGATTCGAAATTAAAATCCCCGATCGAGACACAATTCGGCTCCTTGTGTAGAAGCTTCGACGCTGCCAGTACCAGGGCGTCAAATACAGGCACGGGAAGTATTGAATCGAATCGACATGGAGCAACATGCCGGGAAGACCAATCAAAGGCGGAAATCAGAGAGCTGATCCACTCCGATGAAAGGTTGCCGTCGGGAGGCCAGGAGATAGGGATGTCGGGCGGAGCTGGGAAGGAAGTTGATCGGATGGAGATGATAATGACGAGGAAGCGGTGGTCGTGGTGGAGCAGATGAGTTCTTCAGGCGGTGAATTTCTGGTAGTTTCGGCGACGACGGAATTGTTGTTGACGGCGATGGTGTGAGGTTCCGGATCTGGACCTAACGGAAGCGGATATGAGAGTGAAGAGTGATTTCGAATTGAGCTAAATAGAAAAGGGAGGGAGAAGCTTTTTAGTAGACCCCCTATTGTAGGTAAAATATGAATTATTCTAGTTAAGGTTGAAGATAAAATTTTACAAGGACATGCATAAAAATAAACAAGGCATTACATTACATTATCAAACACCATGTATATGTGGATACAGTAATTGGACCAAGCGAGGTACCGGACCAAGTTGAACCCTAGCTAATTGGTCCCCAACCTAGAACAAGAAGTGCAACATTTTTTAGGACAAAGATATAAGTACCCTATAAGAAAAATCTAACACGACAAGATATATGTCTGACACGTGGAAGCAGTACATGTACTAGTAATTAAGCAGCCTGGAGGATGACTTGGACGCCATGCATCGGCCTGATGGTTATGGCAGGATATATGAAATGAGTGTAGGAAGGGGAAAGAGTGAAAGAAAAACGTTGAAGAATCATGGAAAGCACTATCTTGGCTTCCAAGGTCACAAAGTTGGACCCCACACAGCTACGTGGGCCAAGCCCAAAGGGAATGAATGCAACTGGATTGTTGTTGGTAGCCTCAGAAATCCCTTCCCTGAATCTCTCTGGTTTGAATTGGTGAACATCTTTCCCCATATTTCAGCGTCATGGTGAATCGCTAGAACCGGAACCACCAGATTCAGATTACCAGGGAGACTAAGGTGACCTAGTTGAGCCCCTCTCTCGACCTTTCTGGTTAGTTCAATTGACGATGGATACAAGCGTAGCGTCTCGTTTATTATCATGCTCGCAACTTTGAGCTTTGAGATGCCATCTGCATCGGGAACCCCGTCTCGACCAAACTGAGAAACAACCTCGTTTCTAGCCTCTTCTTGCCAGTTGGTATGAACCGACAAAAGGTAAACAACCCATGAGAGCAAGAAGTTTGTCGGGTGTTGACCGGCTACGTAGAAAGTCTTGCACTCATCAACTACATTGTCAATTGAAACCTCCTTGGACTCATCGTGATATGACTTCACCAGTAATCCAAGAAAATCGCTACCGTACTCGCAATTACCGTTCGACATTATTACTGTCGTACTTGCTGCGGCATCTTCTCGTTCCTGAACCATTCGGATGATCAAATCCTTAATTCCACGCTCCAGCCTTTGTGCTTCTATCTCGTCTCTACTTCTGTACATGTTGCTGCACATTCCAATTACATAGTCATAGTCAGCAGCAACGATAAATAGAATAATAACCTAGTTAATAATAATGAAATACACACACATACTGCACCTGAATAATCCTGGGCGAAAGAAATTGAATTGATGGTCTTCCTTGATGAACTTGGCCAATTCGGCCAACATTTGGGAGAAAAGCCTTCCTTGAGGGTAATTAGTACCAAAAGCAGTTCTGGAGATCACTTCAGATGTTAACAGCTTGAATTCAGCATCCACTTCTATCTCTTTCCCTATGTAGCTTTTCCATTTCTCTACCATCTTCTCTGCACTCCAAACCATCGCTGGAATCATCTTCTGCATATATATGGAATAATTCATCAACTCAACTCATTTTATATAATGAACCTTTCATATGAAATAATTATTACTCTTAAGTTTTCTCCATGGAAAGCGTTGTGGGCTAATTTTCTCATGTGTAGCCATTTATCTCCACTGGAAAAGGCAAGCCCATCTCCATCAACTTCTTGATGTAGAATGATGTCTCCAATTTGGGATAAGCTCTGTCTTTGTTGTGCAGCAACTTCTTCACCAGATCCAGCTCTGCCACTACCAAGTGAGCTCTTGGTCCAACCCAGAACACAAACGTCTTACCTACATATATAATTCATAACTGAAATAGTTGTAGTGTACCCTTTAAGTCTACAGAAACACTCAAATTACAAATATGAAAAGTTAATCTTGTAAGTTGCACTAGTTTGGTTACCATAAGTCTTCATCCAGGAAGCAATATGAGGTTGTATCCTCGCATCCACTGCGTGTGATAGATTGGACGACATGGGTCCACTTGTTCGGATTTGTTGCCTCATTTTGAGGAGCTCTTGTGTGTTACCACGGATGAAGTTGAAACGAGGTCCATCAATCCCTGAGATTTCAACTGCCTTTGTATCTGCATCGGTATGTGAAGCATCCTATGAATGAACACGACCATGATAGCCAATACCCAAATTGATAATGTCATCAACATGATGATTGTTATCATTGCTGCACTCATCATCATTCAGAGTTGGACTCGTGTATTCAAATAACAATGCAGATATCATCTAAATTTATAACCTTTGGAATGATCTTCATTGACAAAACCCAACGGCGTTTATTCCTAGCCGTATTATACATTCTGTAATATGTAATAGTTTCCGACAGTTGAAGTTGTTTTCCTTTTTTATTTTTATATATGGTGAAAGTTTCTATGCTGAAAAACTTTAATGTGCTTGTTTTTTTGTGTGCTTCGGCATTCTAGACTGCGTTAAGATTGCTCTCTCCGCCCGTGGAAAAAACTATATCACAATTTAGGAGTACTTGGTACTCTCGTCTATATAGATTCTTCTGATTTGTTCATTTTTTGAATGGAATCAAAATCATTCATGATTAATTTCTAGAAGGATAATATGCGGAGAGATCCCTATACTATGAAAAGATAACAAATGAGCTCTTGTACAATTATTTGCACATAATAAACTATCATATTTAAAATGCTTAATATATAAGTCTTTATGTTAGATTTTTGTTTAAACTGTTACGATTTTATAGACATGTTAGTTCATGAGGCTTCCCTCTCAACAGATGTGATACACAACTCCTTGATCGCAGCAATCAACTTAGAGTGTTGTTGGTCCAGTAGTTTGCCCGACTTGTGGGTTAAAATCACATTTGGGGGGGGGGGGGGGGGGGGTTACATGACACTCATTGGCGTGTCCTATGGGTGTTTCAGTTGGGGCATTTCAAGAAGGACCACCCTAGACTGACATGACAAACTAGGACAAAGACCTTGGTGTAGCAGAGCAATGCTCTAGCTAGGAGCAACTATACATGAGGTAATCGTGTTACTAGCCAGTATGGAGGCAGGGGTAGTCAGGCGCCGATCACTAGGGTCGATTCCTAACCACTTGGAGAGCATACGCAACAGAAGGGTAACATGGAGGTGCAAGGTCATGTGTTTGCCATGACATGCACCAAAGTAGAGGCAACTCTAGACGTTGTCACTAGTATGGTGACTAATGTTAATCGACCTCTTTATGCTTTATTGAATATGAGTTCTACTTATTCTTTTGTACATGAATTTTGGAGTTGTACTCCAAGTGGGGGAACTTTAGTAGTGGACTATGTTGATAAGGGAATAGGGTTGTTATAATAGGATTTAGTGACGGTAAAAAAGGGTCCCTAAAACTCTATAAACGGTCATTAAAAGGGAAAATGGTCCCCAAAAAAACTAGCGACCGTACATAAAAACGGTGACTAACTTATTAGTGGCTAATGCTATTTAGTGACCGTTTTTTTAATAAACGGTCACCAGTAAATTAGCCACCGTTTATGTTAACGGTGACAAAATATTACACTAGGGACCGGTTTCTATTTTGTCGCAATAAGGATCGTCTAGGTTACGGTCATCTTTCAGATTTAATAGCGACCGTATATACTGTCACCAAAAACATGTATGGACCGTTTTTACAAAACTATTAGGGACCGTTTTTACCAAAAATATGTATTAATGACTATTTCCCAAATGGCAACTCATTCATAGATAAGAGAGATATTTTAAAATAGATAGAAATACTATCCATTCATATTATATCCAAAAAAAAATTATCAATCCATCACATGTTCACCATCCACAAAATCACATTAAATATCCATATAAACTAACACAAAATACTATTCTTAATCGGTACATATAAAACTACCATAGTCACAAAATGTCTTTCACAATCACTAAAATTTCTTCCATTAATGTTCGAAAGACTGCAACAATCACCTACCCTGCAAACAAATCGACAACGAAACACAAAATTAATAAAATGTTACAGACAGATGGTTACAGACAGATCTAAAAGAATTTAACAGCAAAACCCAACTGACGAGCAGTAAACTAATAAAGAGTGTTCTGCTGGAAAAGAATTTACTTCTGTTGCTTTATTTATGTAAGAGTGTCACAGGCCACAGCTCAAGTAAAACAGAAGGCATTAGCTATCAAAGTCAATGAGATTATTTCCATTCAAGATTTAATAAGATCAATGTACATCTGCTAGCTATTAAGTAAGTAGTGTTAGAAGAATGAACAAGTTTCAAGGGAAGGAATATGAATTGCTATTGTTAGATTGTAAATGGTAATACAACAACTCGTTCCAGATATCTGGAACGCCAGGAAGAGACCAATTACTGCAATCTTGAACCTTGGAACCATGGAGATTCTTAGGTCTTATACCGTAAACAGACGGGTGACCATCTATCCTATAATCTGACAAGAAGACACCAAAGTAGACAAGACAAAGGCTGAAAATCCCAACTGGAAACTGTTGTTTATTAAGGAAAAATGCAGCAGAGGAAAAGAAATTACATTATCCATCAACAAAAGCATAGCTAATTTCAACATCGATATAGTTCAAATGGAGGAGAAAAATAAGTGCTCAATTATTTTTTAAAAGTGTAGACTTATGAAATATGGCTAAGATATTCTATTGGACATTAACTTTAACGTTACTTACCCGGAATAGTCAAGTTGAAACTACGAAAATATCCAGCAAATGATGTTCCCTGAAGCAAAAAAGAGAATTTCAAACGTTAACTAAGACTTAGCAAATCATTAGCCCAAGTTAATTACCAATCTATACAAGTTGAGTCATTCATTTATATGTAGTTATGTATGTGGTTGTGACAAATCTTTGGGTTTAAAGTATGTATTAAAGTAGGAGTTTAAAGTATACTTTAAATTACCTTAATACTTTAAATTCCAGTCTTCTGTATGTAATAATAAAGTTAGAGTGAGCAAATATAGTAAGTACTCTGCTTCTCTATCCAATAATATAAAATAATACAGTGAGGGTTAATTGTATATAGACATTTGACTGTTAGCGGCCACCCATACATACATTCTAATAAGATAACTCTTGAGGTCCCCCTATATAAAGACTGAGCAACATGTGTTAGTTGTTCCCTCATCCGAGAAGAAGAAAAAGAAGAGATGAAGCAGACGAAAGTGAAGGAGAATCAGAGCCACAACAGCTATTATGAGCAGCAGCAACAACAGATATTTCAGTGCAACAAAGGGAAAGTTAGCAAATTCAAGAGAAGCACTTCTAATGTGGAGGAGGATGGAGTTTCCTCTGCCATTTTATTCCTTGCTTGTATTGCAAACATCACCCCTTCTTCTACTTGATTTCATTATCTAGCTATATGAGTTTATCAAGTAATTAGAAGCATTGTAAGTCCTAATTAATATAATACTCTCGCATACATACATTGTTGTGGCTGTAGACTCTACTCTACTGTAAGAAATTACTAGTATGTGGGGACGCGCGTTGCCGCGGTGCTCTGTAATGTGCATAATGTGAGATTGTTCACCTGTATAATAGAGATATCTACATGAATTTGTAAGTTAAATTGAAGATAATCATAAACTCATAATACAATACCTAAGTTTGTTCATGGGAAAACAGAGGAAACAATTCGAGATTACAAGTTCACGAAATGCAAGACAGAGTGATAGATACAAATACCAGAAAGGCTATGCATAGGTGGCTGAATTCAATTACAGTAGCAGGAGCTGTGAAACATGTAAAAAAGAGCTATGGCAGGGTCAGATTTGGATAAAGCTTCTGTCGACTTAACAAAGAGAAGCAAACATCAAAATATCATCTGACAAAGAGAAGCAACCATCAAAATACAAAGCAAGAGAAATGTTACTAAGTTAATGAATGGAACAATGAATCCCTCTCGCAGCTGGAAACACTCTGCAAAATTAATGCAAGTCAAGCAGATTATGCACTCCACAGGAAGCTAACAACAGAAATAATGCATTAGTGAAATAAGACCACTGAGAAAAATACACCAGAAACAAATAACATCAGTGTTTAAAAAAACATCTTTTGATCTTACTTGTGTAAACTCTAAGATTAACATTTAACTAAGCACTTCAACATAAACTGGAAAGTGCATTAGTGAAATATCTAACATTAACAATTAATAATTCCTCTCAACTCTCAATTTCAGTTTCTACCCTGGTTATCAGATTTGAGCCTATGTCCATATCCATTAGCTTCAAGCATTTCCAATGAGAGGGAGCCAAAATTAGAAATGAAAAATGAAAAATATAGTCAGTACTCCAGCCTAACAAAACAAGGATAAAAACTCCTGCAAAAGCACTAAGCGTGAAATCTGTACAGTCCGGCTCAATTAGGCTAGTGTAGTTTCTGGCTACTTTAAACTCAATTAGGCTAGTGAAAGTTAGCTTAGGAGAGGATAATCAGGAATCAATTAATAAGATAGCTATAGAGTAAAGAGCAGGCATATAGAAAGAAGAAGAAGAAGAAGAAGAAGAAGAAGGAGGAAGAAATCTGTGATTGAGCTCCTTCGTTCCTTCTCTTAATATAACTTCAACTGAAGGGGCGGCAGTCAGTGAGGTAATGATTCCTCCCTCTCCAAGGCCCAAAAGGCGGTGGTGGAACCTCTCTTGGAATGACAGACTTGGATACGAATAATAACGCCGATGAATCGGAAAGAGAGAACAGAGGAAGAACGGAGGAGAACAACATACCTCGATTTCAAGCTCGAAAGAAGGATGAAAGTGAGAGGAGAGGGGTTACGGCCGTCGAAACTCGAAGGTAAGGGGAGAGGGCTTCTGGAAGAGGATTTCGTGAGGGGGCGGCTTCAGACGACGGACAGAGAGCTTGGAACTCCAGTGTCGATATATCGTCGATTGGAATTGCAGCGGGATTCTGTTGCGGAAGAGAGGAGGTCCGGCGTAGGAGCTTGCTACGAAAGAGATCAATTGTAGTTCCCATGGAGTTTGCTGTGTAGGAATTTCTTTTCTGCTGCGGGGAAGAGTGAAAAAATTGTTCCAAAATCCAAAATATTTTTCCGCGAAAGTGAAAAAAGTGGCACAAAATAGGATGATGCGACCGTTTTACATTTTTGGTTATCTATTTTTTTTAATAATGACCGTTTTAGTACAGTTTTATAGACTGTGTAAATAAACGGTCCCCACAATTTGAATGGCTAAGTACATTAGTGATCGTATTCAATTACGATCACGAGTAATAGTTTATTATGGACCGTTTTCATTACGGTCACAAAATTTTTTTTTTTTTATGAAAGGTCGGATTTCTCATTCATCAAATGAACCGATGCTAAAAGCAACGGAGAGTTACAAACAACCATACTGTAACTATGAAAAGAACAAGTCTACTTGAAACTATCATGACTACTCTATTAACATAATCTGAGCCCGAGAGACTTCGAAGCTCTCTAAGAGTAATGAAAGCCAAATCGTCTTCTTGTATTCGTCTTCCACCATAGACTCTGCCGCACCTCTCTCTCCAAACTTGGTATGTGGCACCCCTCCAAATATATACACAAGCACTCTCCTCTACTGCTGTCCCCAGCCTCTGCAGATAATTGGACATAGCACACCAATCCGTACATACGAGGGAATCTGGCAATCCACAAGCTGCACGGACCCTTTGGCCAAATACACAATCAGCAAAGATGTGATCTCTGTCTTCCGGCTGTGCACAAAAACAACACCTGATATCCAGTGTAATCCCCCACTTCGCAAGTCTCTGCTTCGTAGGTAATCTATCCTGCATAACCAGCCAGCATATGAAGGAGTGCCTAGGGATTAAAGGCTTCCCCCACACAACTCTATACCATGAGACCATTGGAGCAGATGGCCTTAAGTCATTCCAAGCACTCGAGATGGAGAACTTCAAGTTACCATTCCAAAGGGGAGATCTGTCCAGATCATAAGTGATGAAAGGAAGCACATACCTTCGAGCTTTCAAAATTTGCTTCCAAACCCAGGAGTTGTTCGAGTTAGCTTCACATGTCCAGAAATCCCTAACTCGAATCCTGTAATAATTGACCCACGCCACCCATATGGAACCGCTACAAAGCATAAGGGTCCAAATATGTCTCGCTATACACGCCATATTCCAACTTGAGAGGTCTTTAATTCCAACCCCTCTTCCAATCTAGGTAGAGCAGTCTTTTCCCAGGAAACTTTGGCCTTAGCAGCCCCCTTCTCATTTGTCCCCCATAAAAATCTATTACAGATCTGTTCAATCTCCTTGATAACATGCTTTGGAAGGAGAAAAATGCTCATCCAGTAGCTACACATAGCAGAGACAACAGAGTTAATAAGTTGAACTCTCCCCGCATAGCTTAACGTCTTAGCCTTCCACGAATTAATTCTAGCTGTAATACGTTCAATCAGAACTCTGCAATCCTCAGCTTTTAGTTTCCCTGAAATCAAAGGGATCCCTAAATATTTCACAGGAAGCACTCCAATTCTGAACCCCGAGTCAGTCTTTATCCGATCTCGAACAGCAGTAGAAACACTTGCTGAACAGAAAAGTTCAGTTTTCCCAGGATTCATCTTCAAGCCAGTCAATCTATAAAAGGAGTCTAAGATATGAACAATGCTCTGCACCCCTATAGCTGACCCACTAGTAAATATCAAGAGATCATTAGCAAAGCATAGATTGTGAATATCAAACCTCTTACATCTTGGATGATAAGGTATTAACCCTGCTTTCCCAGCCCTGTAGAATAAGCAATGCAAGACTTCCATGACAATAACAAACAGCCCCGGAGATAAGGGATCTCCTTGCCGTACACCCTTTCTAGCAGAGAAATGACCAAATAAGCTCCCATTAATCTGAACTCGAAACTTGGTAGTGCTAACACAGGCAGTTATCCATTTAATAAATCTATCCGGGAACTGCATAGCTTTAAGAATATTGAACAGAGGCTCCCAAGCTATTGAATCAAAGGCTTTGGTGAGATCAACCTTTACCATGCATCTAGGAGATGTTTGAGTCTTATGGTATGCAGCAACAAGTTCATGGGCCATTAAGATATTGTCACTGATGAGACGGCCCTTAACAAATGGAGACTGATTCAAGCTAATAATCGATGGTAATACAATCCCTAGCCTAGAAGAGATGATCTTAGTATTGCACTTGTATAGTACATTACAACAAGCAATAGGCCGAAAATTTTTCATTTCATCCGCATTTTTAATTTTTGGCACCAAAGCAAGAATAGTAGCATTTACCTGGAAGGGTAATATGCCATCTTGAAAGAATTCCTGTACTGCTGCAATGACATCAGGACCTACTATCCCCCAAGAACTCTTGAAGAAGTGCGCTGTATATCCATCAGGCCCCGGACTTTTATCAGAGTTGATGGAGAACATTGCAGCTCTAACTTCCTTATCAGTAATAGGTTCAATCAATTGAGAAGCTTCCTGGGGAGAAAGCTTATGAATCAACAATCTCCCAAAATACTCACTTGATTGTCCAAGCACCTCCTTATCACAATCTCCCAGTAGTCCTTGGTAGAAACTGACAGCTTCAGCAGCGATGCTGTCAATATCTTCACACAAGGTGCCATCTGATCTTTTAAGGATTCAGATAAAATTGCGCGCTTGTCTAGCTTTTATCGATTTATGGAAGTAACTGGAGTTATTATCTCCATTTGTGACCCAGTTATCTCTGGCCTTCTGGAATAAGCATATTTCCTCATCACGTCTAAGGGCCTGCCAAGACTTCGTAATTTCTTCCAATTTATCCCTATTACTCGGGGAGGGGTCATCCATAACTACCATCTGAGCTAAAGCCATCTTGTCTTCCATTGCTTTTACTCTCTCTCCAATTTCTGAATAATGCTCATGATTCAATTTTTTTAGACCCCCTCTTAGTTCTTAAAGCTTTCTGCAAACTCTAATCAATTTCGAGCCTCCAACTGGAATCCCCCAGGCTTGTTCAACCAAGGAAGAGTAAGCAGGGTTGGAGCACCAGAATTTGAAGAATTTGAATGGTTTTGGACGCGACTGAATATTAACATCTGAGTTCAGAATAATAGCACAATGATTTGAAACTAAAGGAGGGAGGATCTTAACCTGACTTTGTGGAAAACAGGTGATCCAATCTTCATTAGTCAGAACTCTGTCTAGGCTTCTTGAAACTCTCCCATTCGACCAAGTGAACCAAGGGCCGATCATATTGTGCTCCAGCAATTCACAATCGATCCATCCTCCAAAATCCCTCATACTGCTAGTGATATCTCTGCCATTGGAGGCCTCAGAAGGATCAACAATGGCATTATAATCACCCATAGAGATAGTAGGGATAGAACTTGTTTTCACTGACGAATAAAAAACTCTCCTCTGAGATTCAGAATTTGAGCCATAAACTATCAACAATTCAAAAGGATTAGCATCCAAGACCAATGCCTTAATGTGATGAGCAGAGAAATCCTTTATACTCAACTGAACAATAGGCCTCCATAGCATCCATATCTTCCCCAAAGAGCCATCATACGTCTCAAAGTGTTTCCAGTCTATGAAAGTAGAACTAAGAAGCTTTGTAGCATTATTCAAATTTACTCTAGTCTCTAGAATAGCTATAATATCTATAAAATGCATAGCTGCCATCTTCAAAACTGCAGTATGCTTATTCTGAGGATTAAATCCTCTTAGGTTCCAGCATAAAACCCTCATTTATCAGGTGGAACAGAGCCCTGAGAAGCACTGACCAACTTGGGAGACTTCCTTCTCTTCTGGTTCTTAGGTGACGGAATAGAAAGGTGCAGAGGCGGGAAGCTTTCCTCTATAAATCCCAACGCCCCAAATACTGTACTCGAGAGAGGAATACCTTCTGCAGTTTCAGTCCCCTTTGGATCTTCAGGCGGAGATTTGTCAATGAGTTTGACAACCTCAGCAGCACTCGCACCAGGTGACTCCTCCACTATAACAGTTTCGGAGTCATTGCCTGGATGATCAAGCACATCAGTTATAGGTGCTGACTCCACTCCCTTAAGAGTCTCATCAGCATTGCCTATAACCAGTGGAGTCTGGGTCGTTACCTCAGCCTCTACAGGTGAACTATTCTCCTCAGATAAGGACTCTAGTTCATTGCCTGTCAAAGACTGAGACACAACAGGATAGACCTTAGGTCTCCAGACTTCCGTGCTCAATCGAGTCCTGCTCTTAACCTCCTGTTTTCTCAGCTTATCATGATATTCAATAGACACAGTAAAGGAACCCTTATCACCCAGGACTACCTCAAATGTATCTGGCTTTGGATCATCTTTGTCAATCAAAATATACGCCTTAGCTACCTTCATTCCTGAGTAAGTGTATGTAAACAGGTATGTGGTCAATGGGATGCCAATATTACTAGCAATAGCACTTACCCCCTTCTTTGTAAACAGAGGCGGGGAACATCTCTGAATGAGACCCAGCAGGAGTTCACAGACGTAGCAAGAGGGATTGGTTTGAGGTCAAAATCTCATTCACGAAAATGGATTACTACCGAGTGGATATGCCATGGCCCAGACTTCAGAACCCATTTCGCTACCTTCTCCGACGGAAAATGAACTAGTAAAAGTCCCGACGGGAGATCAGAAACATAAACTTCACCATGCCTCCCCCAAAGACGATTCGCCATACCTTGGATAGCCCGAATCGGAGGAGCATCGCCCATGAATTGACCTACCAGACAGCTTTTCATCTTGGCTAGCCCCAAATCAACTATATCCTGAGGAATATGCAAAGCACCATCCACCACCTTCGGAGCTATGTAATCCAACGAAAGATCCGAGGATTCGAAAAGACCTGCCCAGGATTTGGCGGAGGAAGAGGAAGAAGGGAGAGCGGAAGTAGAAGCAGAAGCAACGTCGGACATCAAACCATCAGAGCCTGAGAGCCAGAAGAGAAGGATCGGCGGCGCAAGCGCCTCCGACGGCGGAACCATAACGCTTCAGAACCAGAGAGAATTTGGGAGTTTTTTTTTCCTAAAGCGTTTTTTTTGTCTTACGGTCACAAATTACGGTCACTAAATCCTCATTTTCTTGTAGTGTGTGTTTGCCATGACATGCACCAAAGTAGAGGCAACTCTAGACGTTGTCACTAGTATGGTGACTAATGTTAATCGACCTCTTTATGCTTTATTGAATATGAGTTCTACTTATTCTTTTGTACGTGAATTTTGGAGTTGTACTCCAAGTGGGGGAACTTTAGTAGTGGACTATGTTGATAAGGGAATAGGGTTGTTATAATAGGAGGGTTGTGAATGGAAGCAGATCTCATGCTATTTCCCTTTCACATGTTCGATATAATCCTTGGGATGGACTATTTTCACACCATGAAGTTGTGACTACAAGAAGAAGGAAATTAAGTTCTATTCTCCAAGCGGAAATGAAGTGGTGTTTCAAAGGTTGAAGTAGAAAGAGTAGTACATGTTTTTTGTCTGCTCTTAAGGCCGGATGTGTGGATTTCATAGCTCATTTGGTGGTAGAGAAGCAAGGTATGATATATAGAGGATATGAAAGTCTGGTAGGAGCTCAATGATGCGTTTCCATAAAATCTCCCTAGCATGTCTCGGGAGAGAGTAGAGTCAGTCTACATAGAGTTGGTACCTGGAACTGCACCTATCTCCATCGCTCCTTATAGAATGACGTCAATGGAGTTGAAGGATCCAAAGAATAGTTTCAAAAACTTATGGACAAGGGGTTTATAGTGTCACCTTGGGGAGCACCAGTGCTCTTTGTGAAAAAATAAGGATAACAACATGAGAATGTGCATCGACTACAAGAGGCTTAACCAATTGATGGTTAGGAACATGTATCCTTTATTGTGGATTGATTATCTCTTAGATCAGCTACAAGGAGCAGTGGCGGAGCTAGGAATTTGGCCAAAGGGAAGTCTTGTTTGTAACAAAAAAAATTAACAACATAATAAAAAAAATCAATAGTAAACCGGATCACCTACGGTGAGAACACCTATTATTGTTCTCATATGAGAACACTACTATGGACCCTTAGATTAGCTTCCTAAAATCTAATGGTGAAGATTAAAAGGGTTAAATAGTAATTTAGTATCAATCTGAAAAAGGGTAAACTACAACTACCAAAAACAATTAGGATGCAAGAAAAATATAAATAAACAATTGGAACCTAGGGTTCTGATTTTCATCTTCTCCATGCTCCACACTTCTTCTAGCCGTCGCAATGGATCTACCGGAGATAGTTGAGCCGGTCGCCGATCATTGGTAGAAGAAGTTGAGGCACCGCCCACCAGTCACTGCCAAAGAATCTCGGAAAAGAACCCTCCACGACCGAATCGGAGGTTGGCGCACGAGATGGACCGGGTTTGAAGACTTCACCGGTTCTAAGGTTTGTTCTAGTAGCCAGCCGTCTCCCAACTGTTGGGTTGGCTGGGTTTAATCTCCTTGCACCAGAGACTTTTCAAGAAGTCAAGAAGAACACGGTCTGTCATGGCTATGGAATCAAAGGAGACGAGATTTGTTTTCCATTTTTTGTGATTACAGACAGTTGTGTTCCAAAAGTTGAGTTGTTGGTTCATCAATTTGTTCCATATACATTGTTTTGGTACAAGGGTTTGTGAGATTGGTGGTTATGTACCAACTACGATTTTAGGAACATTAGGTCTCTGGTTAAAAAAATTGGGTGATTTAGCTGTTCCTAGTTGTATTTTCATACAATTTTAGTGTTGTACCGTTGTTGTTGTTCCTAGTTATTTCTGTTCCATCATTGTTGTACAATTTAAGTGCAGTTTTTGGTCCATTGATTTCTTTTGAAAACATTGTTTGGTACAAGAGTTTGCGAGTGTGATTTTAGGTAGATTAGGATTGTTCAGTTTGGTAATTGTGTATACCAAAGGCTATATCTCGGTTTTGGGTGTTTCAGAGTTGGGTGCTATCAGTGACAAAAGGAAGAAGCTACATTTTTGGAGCTGTAGAGCTTGACTATTCAGGTTTCTAGAAGTTGTTTAGAGCCTTGTCTTCTTCTCAAGTGAGGTTTTAGCGTATGATAGGTAGTGCTAGTCGGTGTGAGGAGTTGTAATCCCGACCTAGATGAAATTAGGGATTACATGAAATTGGAAGAGAGTAAAAGATGAAAATTGTCCTGTGATTGAATGTTGATTGATTGATGATGATTGTCGATTGAGGAATTGATTGTTGATTGATGTTCCGTTGTTGTTATGCTATGTGTTGGGATTGGGGTAAACGAATTAATGTTGATAATAAATGGATTGGAACTAGTAATGAGTGATAGGAGGGATGGGATGTGATCTTGTAATTCATGCATATATTATGTGTTGTTAGTTGTGGTTGCAGGTGGGTGGTCCTGCCAATGTGGGGTCGCCCTATAAATGATGAACAAGAGGATGGCCTTGCCAATAAGGGGTCTTCCTATGGAGGGTAACCCTAAGACTCACGACATGGCTATCCCTATACTTGTAGGTGGGGATGGCCGGTGTGCTAGCCGTTTACCCTTATCATTGTTGTGATGTGTGAATTTGGTGTTCTTATGAACTTTGTTGTGTTGATTGAAATCATCATGTGATAATGAGAGTTGAAATGAATGAATCGTGATTGTGAATTGCGAAATGATAGATTAGAATGAGAATATCGGAATCGAGATTGATGTAAGTGAAATGAGTGGATTAATGGACGGATTAAATGATGTGATTGAATGAAATAATAGAATCGGAAGGAGCCGATACTGCCCCCTAAATTGTAAACCCTTCAGCGGTTGGTGGTGCAGTCACGTCACCTAGAAAAGTAGCATGATGTGAGTAATGATGTTGATTATGAGTTGGTCATGAATCCTTATATTGTGGTTTAGGTTGTGTCTTTGTGACCCCTTTCTATGGTTGGGGGTGCGTCTGTTCTAAGCCGGCAGGGGTGGTACGGGATAACTCCTTATGGTGCCTAATGAACTCATATAGATAATTCAAATGAGAAACGTGGTGTATGTGAATGAATGTGATTGTGTGTGTGTGTGTAGTGAATGTGATTGCGGAATGTCGTGTGATGTACTACTGAATTGTTGATTGTGGATTTATGATATGAAGTTGCTGTTAGTATGAACTATGATTGTTGAACTGAGAATTGCACCTATGTGATCACTTAGACTGTTTTAGGGAATTAAAATTTAATATGGTTGTGTCTGGTTCCATTGTTGATGTGTGTGCGGAGTTTGGAATCGCTGTGTCAGGTTAGGTTCAGCGCATAGTTAAACCTAGTGGGTTCACTCAATTTCAATATGAAATTGACCCCCCCCCCTCTCTTCCCTTTTCAAGTGTGGGTGGTTAGTGAGAGTGAGTTGCAGTTCAGGGGTCTCTGGTTGAGTTCAGAGAGTCTCTGGTTGGAGCCATGACGTGAAGATTGATGATTCATTGGAGTTGACTATTTCTTTATTTTTATGTTTTAGTTGAAATTTTCGGTTGGGGATTTTGTAATCATTTTGCTGATTGATTTTTAGATTTTCGTTATCGGTTGGATTTTGGATTTTGAATATTGGAGGCGCTTCCGACTTGCTATTGGTTTATGTTCTAATTTGATTTTCAATGTTGATTCGCCTTTTATTTTAAATGTTGTAACTTTGAGTGATGCTCATACTGGTTCAACCATGGGTTTACCCGGGTCGGTTCAGTATGGGTGTTACAAAAGTTTCTCATGAGACAATTGAGGAGCTCACTATATCACTTGGTCTTACTTACGGTTGGAAGAGAATCCCTATGGGTTTGAGATTACTCGAACTTGACTTGGACCTGTGCAAGTTTAGGGTATCCATAACCATATGAGTTTGAGGTTTGCAAAATAAATTAAAGAATTAGGGTACATGTAACTAATATGAATTTTACCTGAGCTACCTAAAATAACCTAAACTGAGGCTGCCTTATATTCTACTGGATTGGTTATAATTAACTGGACAAAAATTTATAAAACCCAATTAATATATCAGTCCCCTAAAGAGAGTCAAAGTCCATTTCAATATATAAGTGATGATAACAAGTTTTCCTCTGTATTTGTTCGAGTATCAAAATATAAGCATTTTAGATAAAAATTCATCACCACATAAGCTTTTGGCGTCCTCTCCTTGAATTTAGGTTTTTCTCTCCTCACACCCTCTTTCTTCCCACGCCTAAACAAACACTATCTCCCTTATTTCTTTTCGCTTTTAATTAGTTTTATTTTTATAACATTTTATGTGCTAGTCCAAACATATTATGTCCTTCATAAATGTTGTTCGTTTTAATTTTTCGAACCCAACGATATCCCCGTTCTTCTCCCCATTCATGTGTAATTATATGAGCCCATTCATGACTCATTATTATCTATGTTCATGTGTAATTACATTAGCCTATTGGAGTTATGTATAATGTGCCTATAAATAGAACACATCATTGTATCTATTGGGATGAATGAGAAGAAGCAATTCTCTCCTCTTTCTCTCTTTGTTTTTTCTCTATTTCATTGTTCATAGTTCTCCATCATTTTCATAACATTTATTATATTTTTCCGAGTCTAATAACATTAATTTTGATACATTTTGTTAATTTTTTTAGGTAAAAATTAAACCTCTACGTAAGTGTTATGTCGGTCATATGAGGATTGTCTACCTTAGTTGTATTTTTTAGCAAGTTTTTTAGCAATAACATATTAATAACTCACAATTATTTTCAAGAAACAAATCATTTTTATGCCTCATTTTTTTAGTTTCATTGGTATGGGTCTTATTTCGGCGAATTTTTCAGATAATTTTATCAAAACTCTGTAACAGTTGCATAACATGTATATACTAGAAATATAATCAAGGACATATTCTCACTCCTCCCTCTACTGTATTAGTGTCATAACAGTTGACAGTCTCTTTCCTTTACCTAATCGGAAAGTGCATCGGTAGCAACATCATGACACTAGGAGCAGTCATTGGAGCAGCGAAACGGGCATGGCAGCACCTAGGGTTTGTTGATGTTAGGCCGGTCCCGAACTGTCCCCGCTCTTTTGTCATCTCCCTGAGAAACGAGGCCAAGAGACACTACGCATGGGAAAACCAGCCCTACTTGATTTCCAACTCCCTTTTGAGCCTCCGAAAAAGGAACGGGCTGGGAGATTCGAAAGACGTGAAGTTCAAAGAAATCCCTCTGTGGATACACTTCTCTAATATCCCTATGGCTTACAGATCGAAGACTGATATCAACAACATAGCCAGCTCGTTCGTCCTGGTCCTCAACATCGATCAGAATGGTCTCAACCTGGAGCGATGGAGCCACGTAGTTCGAGTCTTTGCTAATGTGAAGCTCGACTCTCACCTGGCCACGGTGTTCGACCTCATCGATCAAGAAATCAAGATCCAATATGATAGGCACCAGGAAGTCTGCTACTATTGTGGAAGAATTGGTCATGTTGTAGCAACTTGTGGAATCAGAGAAGATCACATGGCGGAGAGGGCCTTGATGGAATCCCATCAGGAGAGTTCCGTCCCTCCCTTAAGGTGGGTTGTGATTCCGATCCGAAGGGCTCAGAGGAAGAGGAGCTCAGTGGAAGATCCAAAAGAGGAAGAAGTAGTCGGTCCTCCAGCCTCCGGTTCCCTCTCTCCTCGGCTGACGGAAATCGTTCCAAGTCTTCCCTCCATCTTTTTGTCGGTGGAGAGGAGGAAGCGGCAACCGAAGTCAGCTTAAGAGGCTCACCGGCCAAGTCCCCTCACCGAACCCCATGGGGCGGCGGAAGGTGCCTAACTCCGGTAAGGAGGATCGGATCGCCAGACTCCTCGGTGGGAAGACACTGTCTCTCCAAACCTGCGACCCACGTCCAATCAACCTCGGTACTCGCGCCATCAGCCACCTGTCCGCTATACCCCAACGATAACAATTCAAATCTCTCTTCTCCTATTGATGTTGAAGGTTTCTCCCCCACTTTTGGGGACCTCTTTCCGGACACTCCACAGTCCTACCGCCCTCTCCCTACCCCGGATCTCCATAAACACCAAGCCCGACCCGGTCTAGACCAGACGATCCCCCAATACACCCCGGTTAACCCAAAACCCCCAAATCAACCAAGCCCACAAAACCCAAACCTGGACCTAAACCTAGCTTGCGATCTAACCATTCCCCCTGGTTTCGAAAACCACCCACATCAAGCCCACCTCACCCCGAACAGAATTTGATCCACCGCCCAAACCCCTAGCCTCCTCCCAGCCTCCCCTACCTATTCCAACCACACCCTATCTCCAACTATCTCCCGAAGCCGACCTTCAGCCCGGGACAGGCCCATAACACCCTTCTCCCGAACCTCTACATACACGGATCCTGCTATAATTCCCCCCAGCCCTGAGCTCCTACCTGCAAATTTCTCCAATACCCTCAGCCCTATATTTCGCACCCCACCAAGTGTTGTCTTCCCAACCTAGCTGGAGAATCTTGGCCACAGTCAACTGCTCTCTCCCCATCAAAAGAAAAGGAAGGCAAATTCCGGCCTTGCGGTGAACTGTCCACCAGGAGGGATGTGATCCCCCTCTCAGTCCCAAGTCTCAAAAGGCAAGAAGCCAATCAAGAGGAGGGCCAGGAAACTGAACAGGAACCTATCATTGGATGAAGCCATGGAGGAAGGACATGGAAGGCACTGAGGAAGCACCCCTGACCAGTCCCAGAAATAGATCGAGCCCATGATAGCAACAGATAAAGCGGTAGCCGGAGAGCCACCACGCCAACAATGAACATCCTTGCTTGGAACTGTCGAGGCCTCGGGCAACGCCTCACAAGAAATCATTTGCGAAACTTTGCATGCAACCGCCGCCCGTCCATCATCTTTCTCACGGAAACAAAGCAGGGTGTTCCATACTTAGAGAGAAAGAGGACCCTTTTGAACTATGCCAACGGATCCTACGTCGACCCATCGACCATGCCGGTGGACTTGCGCTATGGTGGGTGTTCGACATCCCCATCTCGATCTTATGCACCACTAAGCATTTCATCCATGTAGCTATTACTATCGATTGTAATTTCTTTTGTACGTTTATCCATGCTCCTTGTAACGTAGTGGATAGGAGTAGGATTTTTAATAAGGTTAGTAACCTCCATAGGGGTAGAACCGATCCTTGGCTGGTGATTGGCGACTTCAACACCATTTTCTACCACTATGAGAAAGAAGGAGGAAATGGTCTTTCTGTTTCGTCGGCTTCGGCTTTCAGAGACTTCGCAAACTCAAATTGCCTTATGGACCTTGGGTTCCAAGGCGAACCTTTCACCTGGTCCAATAAATGGATTGGCAGAGACCAGATAAGGGAATGTCTGGATCGGGGCCTAGCCAACGCAGCATGACGCCTCAGCTTTGACAAAGCCATGGTCGCGCATAAGAGTATGATAGGCTCGGATCACTGTCCTCTCTAGCTCAACCTCCATTCTTCCTTGCCCAGAAGCCGACCCTCGTTCAGGTTTGATGCAAGGTGGGTGTTCCATCCTAAATGCGAACAGATCATCACTAGGAACTGGACCCCGGGCTCTAACTGTGAAAGTCTACTAGCATCCTGTAAAGAGAACCTGAACAGGTGGGCTCAGGCCCTTAACAGGAACATGAATCTAAGAGAGGGTCAAATCAAAGACCGGATCAACACCATCCAGAATCTGTACAGGTGTAAGAAAATTTGTGAAGAAGAGAAGGCTTTTAAGGCAGAGCTTGAGGACATCTGGAAAGAGGAAGAATTGGGTTGGAGCCAAAGGGCTGATACCAATTGGCTTGCCCAAGGGGATAGAAACACCAAGTTCTTCCATGTCGCGACCGTTCACCGTAGAAAAAAAAATCACATATCCCGTCTCGAGGATGGGAATGGTGTCTAGATAACCCACGAAGCTCAAAGAAGACATGGCCATCTCTTTCTTCTCATATTTATTTACAAAGAGAAGCAACCTCGAAGACATCCAGGAACTGGGAATATTCCATCCATAGTGACGTCCCCCCATGAATGATGATCTTTGCGGTCCCTTCTCAAATGAAGAAATACGGCGTGCAGCCTTCAGCCTGGGTGCGAGCCAATCCCCCGGCCCTGATGGGTTTAACGGCCTTTTCTTTAGGAGATTCTGGCCAACCATCGGCCAGTCAATTTGTGAGGAAATTCGTCAGTTCTTCCAAACCAATTCAATGCCGAATGGATGGAAGTAAACGCACATTGTCCTGATCCCGAAGATCCCAAACCCAACTGGTATGAATAATTTCCGCCCAATTAGCTGCTGTAACTTTCATTACAAAATCATCTCAAAGACTCTTGCTACCCAGCTTAACAAGTGGATGCCGTCCATCATTCCGGAGCACCAAGCATCCTTCACCAGTGGAAGAGCCATCCAGGACAACTCGTCCATGAGGTCCTTCACTCTTTCAAGACAAGAGTCAGCAAAAACAAGATATGTGCCTCAAGCTTGACATGAGAAAGGCATACGACCTAGTCGACTGGGAATGTCTCAACAGCCTCCTCAAGGCGTACGACTTCTCGGAGACCTGGTGTAGCTGGATTCAGAGCTGTGTCCAAACTGTCAGTTTCTCGGTGATGCTCAATGGGAAAGCCCTACAGCCTTTCCAACCGTCCAGAGGGATCCGACAAGGCGACCCCCTTTCACCCTTCCTCTTTATTCTTATGACTAAGGCGCTTTCCTCAGACTCAATAAAAGAGTACCTCTCCTCACTCATTGCCTCTTTGCGGATGACACCATTGTCTTTGGGGATGCCTCCACGGCTGAACTTCTCAGGATCTTAGACATCATTAACAGCTACGGGAGGGTTACTGGTCAAGAAATCAACCCGGAAAAATCCTCCATCTTCTTTAGCTGAAACGTCGACGATTCTACCAAATCTAATGTGTTGCGAGTTATGGGATGCCAAGTTGGCAATTCGAAGTATCTTGGAGTCCCTACCGAGTGGGGGCGATTGATTTGCAAGATTTAACTCACAACATACAAGGGTGTATTCAACGAGGTCCTCTCATAAGCTAATACTCACAAGGTTCATGAACGGTCTAAACATTTGAATTGAGATTTGGTTTTGAAAGAGAACAAATCAAAAGCATAAACAAACAAGGTAAAACTAGCAAGTAAAATTGAGGATCAAACAAGAGAGAAGGGAGTTTAGTTCAGCAAGGGGTTTCTTCAAGCTCAAGGTTCATGAAAGCTGGATTGAATCTCAAGCAACAATGTGTAAACTAATGACTATGCAACTCACTCAAGTAGAATCAACGAACTCTCGCACAATTGACTCTCTACTCCTCGACCAAATGCACCATGCTTTCGCTATGTGAACAAAGGGAATGGAGTGCCTTAGCTTGCTCAATGAAATGCTCAACACTTGATTTCTATGCTAACAATCATCTAACACAAGGTAATGATGCAAGACACTCTCATATCATATAACACTAGTCTAGCAATCAAAAGGGTCTTTCAACCTTCAAATGAAAGAAAACTAAATGCACACCAAATGTTCGATAAAATGACAACAAGGAAAACAAGCTCAAAAATGGTTGCAATTGCATAATCCAATCTCTCAAATCATTCAATTACAATCCTAAAATAATAATGAATTAATGAATCCCCTTTAATTTTTGCTCGCTTCACCTTTATATACTGCGCTGGAAATACCCTGAAATTTTTGGCGAAAACTGTACAAGATTTTCGTCAAAAATCTCTTTGCAAATCACCGAGCAGCTGTGGCTTCCTTCATAGGTTTTCAGTGAAAACTCTGGAAGTTTTCGCCGAAAACTCCTTCACAAATCCAATGCCGAAATGCTGACAGCCTCCTGTTTGTCTTCGACGGCAACTTTTCGGCGAGAACTTAGAGTTCTCACCGAAAACTCCTTCAACCAAGGCCATAACTCCTCCGTCCTAGCTCCGATTGACCTCCCGTTTGATCCTACGTGCTCCTTGTCACCAGTAATATGACACCAAGGCCTGAAAATGCACAAATAAAACTCCAATAGGCACTGAAATTGCCCTCAAAGTGGCACTTGGACAACAAAAGAGCACTTTGCATAAAACTTCCATAAAAGCATATAAATCATGGCAAAATGAGATCAAACATGGGGGATCCCTAGGATAATTGAGGGCTCAAAATGCACTAAATATAGTCACATCAAATTCCCCTACGACTAAGCTTTGCTTGTCCTCAAGCAAATGAATTAGAAAACATCCAAGTCCACAAATGACAAGATCGGTCACATTGAGATTCAAACGATAACAATTTGGCTTAAACTGTTCCACGAACAAACTTAACCTACACATGCAAGAACGTCAACCAAACAAGTCTAGACCTCACTATTTTTTGCACACTTCAAGTAGTGGTTAATTGGGATACAGAAAAACCGACCACGACAACACCAACTCTAATCAAATGGACTTGAACTCGGGAAATGGAACGGATTAGGTGGGGGTAGGAAAAATTTTTGAAAGTGGTGAGTGATCGTGATGTGGCTATCGACTCAACTTCATCCGCTTCTAGATCTGCACTTTTCACGCTCAAGCTAGGATCACTACAACAAGGTCCACTTTTGAGAACTCTTTTTCTTTTCTATTTTTTTCTTCTGTTTTTTTTCTCTACTGCATACTAGTGCTCGATCCAACACTTCACTTAGGTGTTGAATCTGCCTAGCTCACAGCCTTTGCCTTTGCTAGTGCTCAACCCGACACTTCACTTAGGTGCCGAGCTTGCCTAGCTTTTCTTTTCTCTTGTGCATTTTCTCTGTTTCTTCTTTCATTTTCTTCACAAATTAGCCACTTGATCCTTAGCCCCTTAACTTCCACACAAGATTTTGAATAGGATTTCGTCTAATCTCAAGCCACAATCACGAGGGATCAAAAAGGGTGATGAAAAACATGGAATAGGGGTGAAAGTGTGTATCAACCAACAAACAGTTCAAGGCTCAACGGGTTATCCTATAGGAAACTGATTCGGGTAGGCTTTTTGGCTGAATGTGGTGAAATTCTAATTGCCTTTATCATCTTAGGCCGGTGTTATCGAGCGGTACAAAAACATGCATCAAACAAATCAACCAACATACAAGAGTGATAACATCTCTGTTCTGGCCTAGACTAATTTGATATCAGTGCTAACATGCTGGTTATAGGTTCTAAATGAAACAGTCTAAACGTCATTGTGAAAGCTTGAAGTCAATTAAACACCAAAAGTCAAGAACCGAATGATTCTATGATAGAGGAATTTGACATTCAATCAAGATCATGCAAATCATCAAACATAGCATTACATCTCTACCACAAATAATCACACCGAACCTCAAACTTCCCTACGACTAAGGTGAAACGAAGTTACCGCGGCGGTAGAGAGGAGCATAGGACGCCAAAGTAGAGGAAGAGTCCCATGACGCTCATTATGAAGAGTGATCCTCCTAAGTGCTTGCCAACATCTTATTCAACTAACTAAAACAACACAAAAACATAAAAGCAAAAAGGTAAGGATAACATGGGTGACCTCCCATGAAGCGCTTCTTTAACGTCTCTCACTACAAAAAAAGCTCCTTTTAGCGTCGGTTGAAACGTAGCAATTTAGTGTCGGTCGGTCAACAACCGACGCTAAGAGGTTGACCTCGCGTTTTAGCGTCGGTTGATAGGCGACCGACGCTAAAATGAGACAAAGAGCCGACACTATTTCCCGGTTTTGGTTCGATTTTTGGCTGACCGGACAGTTAAATTAACGTCGGTCAGCAGAAAGAGAATAGCGTCGGTCATAACCGGCGCTAAAACGCGAAAAAATAGCGTCAGCTGACACGCGTTTTAGCGTCGGTCATCGACCGACGCTAAATGCTGAAAGTATAAATACCCCCAGCCCAGCGTTAGCACTCATTATGCACCTCTCCCCACAGCTTCAAATCCTCTCAACTTCCCAAATCCTCTGAAATCCTCTGAAATTGCCGGCATTCGAGCTAGGAGCCGCTGTGACGCTATTTTGATCACCCGTGCTTCCTTCACATCTCCTCCTGTGTATTGGTGTAAGTTATTTAATTTGTTAATTTCTAGATTGTAATTTAAATTTCGTTTATTTGGTAGAGAATTAGAATTGTATATGTTCTGATTATTAGGATTGTAGAGAATTAGAATTGTATATGTTGTGATTATTAGAATTGTAGTGAAATGAAATTGCTGTGACTCCTAGAATAGTATTGAATTGTAGATTGTATGTGTCATTAGCATTGTAGTGAATTGAAATAGTTATTCTGATTAGTTCTAATTGTATATGTTGTGATTATTTTCTCAGTGCACGTATCGAGTAGTTGTTCTGTCTTCTGTCTTTTTATCACTCACATTGGTGTAAGGTATGCATTTCTTAGCCTTTTTTTTACACGTAAATTAATTGATTGTAATATGCATGATTAAACTAGTATAATAATATGTATGTTGCCAAGATTATTCCTAGTAATATGTATGTTTTCACTATGATCAGTTATAATTTGTTTTTATGGTTTAATGCGAATAAAAGTATATGATTTGTGTGTTATGTGTTTTCAGCGAATTATGTGGTAGTTATAATTTATTTTTAAAATGAGAGTAATTAGTAGAATTGTTTGTTATTTGTAATTAATTCTTAGAATGTGATTAATTTTAGAATTCATTGGTTGAGTTAGGGTTTGTTTTTAAGTTAACTAAGCTCAATACCATATTGCTAGCTACTTCATGGTAATTTTGTACAAACAGTAGTTACTAGTATATTATTTGCTATTACATGATTCCAAATTAATGTTATAACATCTTAGCATTTTACCTAAGTTAACTTATATATAAATTATGATCTCCACTACTTCCCTACACTAAATCAGGTATCTCCTAATGGATAAATCTTGGATTAACACCCCAAGATTATCACCGGAGTACATGACTGGCTTAGAAAGCTTTCTGAATTTTGCTTTCTCCAACAACAACGACGGAGAGCAAATAGTTTGTCCATGTCCAAAATGTGGATTCAAGAAGTGGCTGTGTAGAGATGATGTCTACGAGCATTTACTCCGCAAGCCATTTCCGCCAGGATATACTGTTTGGGATCGACATGGAGAGCGTCTCTATGGATCTTCTTCTAGGACTGCAGTGCATGGAAGTGATCATATTAGATCACTTCGTTCAATGGTTAATGATGCTTTTGGTGTCGTTACTGAGGAGGACCGCAAGACTACTACTGAAGTACTTGCTAATGAAGATGTTAATGAGGCAGGTCAAATGAATGAAGAAATTGCTATGAGCGAAGATAATGACACCAGCATCCCTGAGCCAATACAAGAGCCGGTTGATGATGACAATGTAAATTTGAGGGATTTACTAAAAGATGGAGAAACGGTACTATACGAAGGATGTAAGAAGTTCTCCAAATTATCTTTCATTCTGAGACTTTATCATATCAAGGGGATGCATAACATCAGCGATAAAGCAATATCAATGATCATTGAGTTGCTCAATGAAGCTTTTGAGTTTGCCAACATACCGCCAACAGGATATAGTGCAAAGAAAATGATCAAACGGCTTGGGCTGGGATACCCGAAAATTCATGCATGTGTGAACGATTGTATGTTGTACTGGGGTAATGACATAGATGAGACGAGTTGCAGGATTTGCAAGCAGTCTAGATACAAGGATGGTGGTGTTGATGATGACGTAGTTGATGGAAGCAAAGAGAAGAAACTTAAGGCATTGAAAATTTATCGATACTTTCCAATAATTCCAAGGTTGCAAAGATTGTTCATGTGCCCTAGAATAACTGAGAGTATGGTGTGGCATTCTACAGAAAGAACTACTGATGGAATGTCGCGGCATCCACGAGATGGTCAAGCGTGGGTTAACTTTGACACTAGGTATCCTGAGTTTGCTTCAGATTCGAGAAATGTTATGCTCGGCCTTGCTACTGACGGCTTTAATCCTTTTGGGAATATGAGCCTTAGTCATAGCACATGGCCAATTGTACTAATGCCATACAACACGCCTCCGTGGGAATGCATGAAGTCAACAGGTATGATAGATCAGTGGACAATCGACCTCACACAAGCGAACTCGAGTACTATGGAAAGTTAGAAGACATACTTGAGCTGAATTATTATGGAGATTTCCGTGTGGTATTATTCAGGTGTAAATGGGCTACACTCGCAATCCAAGGTATGTGAAGAAAGATAGGTTGGGGTTCACACAACTTAATTTCTCACACTTGCTATACACGGGAAGTCGCTTAGATGACGAGCCATTTATTGAAGCAAAGGTGGCCCGAATGGTCTACTATGTGGAAGATAAGGTGGATAAGGGCTGGTGTATTCCTGTACATATCAAACCCAGAGATGTCTACGACATGGGTGACGAGGAAGGAAACTTAGTGCATGAGAGTGAGATGATTATGAATCCAGAGTTGTCTGATTTGATAATTCCACTGATCTACCCCTAGCCAGGCTTGGAATTGCAGAGTTCGATGATTAACTAGTGTTTGGTAAAATTATTTTGATCTAAGTGTTATTGTTCTATATTCAATACTCGAATGTTTGACATAAATATTTGGATTTGGATTTGCAGATATGGCTCCTCGTTCAGGTCCTTGGATGGTAGAGCTCATCGATCCAACAGGAGTTAGGACTCAGGAGCTTGTGGCTAGTAGCCAGATTTTGAGCCTTCGTGATGGCAAGAAGGTCATCATGCCTTGGGGGCCTCTAGGGCCTACGGCTGTGGGCCCCACCGCTCTGTTGGGCCAGTTCACGGGTTTGATGGGTAATGACCAGAACCTCATCCCACTACAGTATGAGGAGTGGCCCAACGTGACGGAGGGAGAGAAGAATGATTTGAAGGCTACTGTGTTTGTAAGTATTCAAATATGAAATTCATTCCTCTGTTATGTAAATTTAATAATAAGTAGTAATTTATAATCATTGAATTTGATGCAGCGTTGTATCGTGATTGAGCCACCAGAGCTGACAGACGCTGCGACTAAGTACATCATGGAGGATATTGGCAGGAAGTGGAAGGACTGCAAAACCCACCTTTGGAGAAGTTATGTGGTTAACACATACAAGAATAAATTGAAGAAGGAAGCTGAAGAAGCGGGCCAGGACTTCGACTGGGATGAGTTTGTGGAGATCCTTAGGGCGTGGGCAATAGAACACAAGCCGGGCAGGATCTCTGCGCCTATGTGGGCACAGTTTGTGGATATCAGACTGAGACCTGATATGGTGGTAAGTCGATTACAAATTAAGCATTATGTGAATATATTATATCAACGTACATAATTTAAATGAATAACATTTTGTAGGTAAGATCTCGCAAGAATTCAGTCGCCCGGAGGACTTACACCTCACCCCATACTGGACGGTCAAAGAAGTTGCGAGTTAGAGGACTGGAGTTGGTAATAATTCAGTTCAAATTGCTAATAATTTTTTGTGTATTAGTACCTTTTAGAAAGTGTATTCATATTGTTTAGTTCATACACTTGTAGGCAGCTGAAAGGAGAGGAAATGCGCCCAGTAGAGGTGAGTTGTATGCTATCACTCACACAAAGAAGGATCAGACTTACACTGATCCTAATGTGGTAAGTACTTGATCACCTATTCCAATCAAACAAAATAATCTCCAATAGTGTCTATTTAATTAACTTTGGTTTGTGAAACCCATTTGTGTCATCAATGTGCAGCCTCGGATTCTGGAGCTGACCCGTGATCCCACAGTCCCGACATTTCCTTCTACGAACGATGCACTCGAACTTGTCTATCCGAAGGAGCACAGTGGTAGAGTTCGCGGTATGGGAACTGGCGTGACTCCCTCCCAGGTAATGTAATGTAGTATATGATATTTGTAAATTTAAAATAGTCAAATTATAATTATTTGTTGTCTTTGTCTATTCAGGTTAATATGAGTATGAGACGTGGTGGAGCAGCCGGTGGATTGAGTTAGGGTAGTAGTTCAGCTACTACCACTTACGTCTTCGGGCATTGTCCCGCCGAGGATCGAATGAGGGTGTTGGAGGCAGAGGTCCAGCGCTTGAGCCATCTGGAGGAGGAGGTTCAGCGGCTCAGCCAGTTGGTGGGTTCATCTTCTAAGGGAAAAGGGAGTATGCCTCAAGATATGGATGCCCAGGACATGGACTCGTATGATGACGAGGAGGATGAGTAGGTAGCATGTGTTTTAGGTGTTTTAGGGGGATGTTTAAGGTGCATGTGTTAGAACAATGTTTTAGTAGAATGTTTTAGGAGGATGTTTTCGACATTTATAGAACAATGTTTATTCAGTATGTTTATTGATTGGAAAAGTGAATTGTGAAAATGAAAATGATGTATGCAGGGAAATTTATGCAGGTATTGGCACTAGAAGAGTATGAGAAAACGAAAAAATTAAGCAGAATTCTGCCCACTGGAACCTCAAATAGCGTCGGTCGGACCTATAATAGCGTCGATTACAACCGACGCTAAATGCTACTGGAGGTCAACGCGTGGTTGACCAGACACCCGCGTTTTAGCGTCGGTCAAGCAATTTAGCGTCGGTCAGACTTATCGACCGACGCTATTTGCTAACCACTGAGCCGGTTGGTGGTTCGACCAAAATACTATAGCGTCGGTTGGCACGCGTTTTAGCGTCGGTTGACCAAACGACCGACGCTAAAGTTTAGCGTCACCAAATCTGGCGTCAGTTTAGACGACCGACGCTATTTATTTTGGCGTCGGTCATGACCGACGCTAAAATGCGTGTATGACCGACGCCAAACAGCTATTTTTTGTAGTGTCTAGCTAGACGAAACCTAGAGCACTCAAGGCATAACCAAGGATAAAACCTCGACCGCACCAATAGCATCATGAACCACATAATGTTTAAGTCGATGGCCATTCACCTTAAAAGGCTAAGCTTGGGACGGAGAAATTACCTCGACGGTGCCATAAGGGAATACTTGAGTTACAGTGAATGGTCCGGACCAACGAGATCTCAACTTCCCGGGAAAAAGTCTGAGCCGAGAGTTGTATAGGAGGACTTGATCACCAACTTTGAAATCCTTGCCCGGTTTCAATCGGGAGTCATGAATGAGCTTCGTCCTCTCCTTGTATAGCTTAGCACTCTCATATGCATGATGGCGATACTCCTCGAGCTCATATACCTGAAACTTACGCTCTTCTCCTGCGAGACTCAAATCAAGGTTTAGAAATTTCAACGCCCAAAGAGATCGGTGCTCAAGCTCGACCGGCAAATGGCAAGCTTTACCATAGACCATCCTATAAGGAGTAGTGCCTATAGGGGTCTTATAAGCCGTGCGGTAGGCCCATAGAGCATCATCAAGCTTCGTCGACCAATCTTTTCGTGATTGATCGACCGTTTTCTCCAAAATTCTCTTAAGTTCCCTATTTGTCACCTCAGCTTGGCCACTAGTTTGAGGGTGATACGAGGTAGACATCCGATGAGTGACACCGAAACGGCGGCACACTCTATCGAATTGCCCTTGAAAGTGAGTACCTCGATCACTAATGATAGCACGAGGAGCACCAAAACTGGTGAACAACCTAATAAGAAACTTCCCTACAACTCGGGCATCATTGGTAGGCAAAGCTTGTGCCTCCGCCCATTTAGACACATAATCAACCGCAACTAATATATACTTGTTACCATGCGAAGTAGGAAACGGTCCCATGAAATCAATACCCTATATATCAAATATTTCTACCACTAATGAGACATTTTGAGGCATTTCATTACGGGAAGAGATGTTACCTGAACGTTGACAAGCATCGCAAGACTTGACAAAGTCTTGACAATCTCGAAAGATCGAGGGCCAAAAGAATCCGGACTCAAGTACCTTGCGAGCCTGCTATTTGCCCCATGATGCCCACCCGTAGGACCAGAGTGGCAATGTAGTATGATGTCCTTCACTTCTCCATGGTTAACACATCTTCTAATCATACCATCGGAGCCAACTCGAAAACAAAAGGATCATCCCAATAGTAATGCTTCAAATCCGCAAAGAACTTCCTCTTGTCTTGGGTGGAGAGGCCCTCCTTTAAGTATCCACTAGCAAGATAGTTAGCTAAATCCGTGAACCAAGGTTCCTTGAACTCCAAAGTCGCTAAAGCGAATGATAGCTTATTGGGGAAGTTGTCGTTGATCTCTTCATTACCATTGTGTACCATTTCAGCTTCTTTCAAACGTGATAAGTGATCGGCGGCCACATTCTCGGATCCCTTCTTATCCCGAATTTCAATGTCAAACTCTTGCAACAAAAGAACCCAACGAATCAATCGTGGTTTAGCATCGGTCTTAGATATAAGGTACCTCAAAGCTTGGTGGTCCGTGAAGACAATAGTGTGAGAAAGCACCAAGTAGGACCTAAACTTATCAAAAGCAAACACTATGGCCAATAGCTCCTTCTCCGTAGTTGGGTAGTTCCTTTGACCTTCATTGAGAGTCTTACTTGCATAGTATATCGGATGGAATCTCTTGTCGATTCGTTGGCCTAGAACCGCTCCAATAGCGTAATCACTAGCATCGCACATCAACTCAAACGACTTTGACCAATCCGGAGCAATGAGTATAGGAGCATTTGTGAGCTTACCCTTGAGGAGTTAAAAGGCTCGCATGCATTCATCATCAAAACAAAATTCCACATCCTTCTCGAGAAGCCGAGTCATAGGAGTAGTTATCTTGGAGAAGTCTTTAATGAAGCGTCTATAGAAACCGGCATGCCCCAAGAAACTTCTCACGGCCTTCACGGAGGAGGGTGGAGGAAGTTGAGAGATGGTCTCTAGCTTTGCCTTATCAACCTCAATGCCTTTCCGAGAGATCTTGTGACCAAGAACAATCCCCTCATTGACCATGAAATGACACTTCTCCCAACTTAATGCGAGATTGGTCTCTTCACAACGATGCAACACCTTCTCAAGGTTCCTCAAACAAAGATCAAACGAATCCTCAAAGACCGAGAAATCATCCATGAACACTTCCATGATATCTTCCAGAAAATCATCAAAGATAGCAAGCATACATCGTTGGAAGGTAGCGGGAGCATTGCACAATCCAAATGGAATTCGGCGATAAGCAAACGTACCAAAAGGGCATGTGAATGTGGTCTTCTCGATGTCCTCCGGAGCAATTGGTATGTGGAAATATCCGGACATGCCATCTAAGAAGAAATAGTACTTGTGACCGGAGAGACGCTCGAGCATTTGATCCATGAAAGGTAGAGGAAAATGATCCTTCATAGTGGCCTCATTGAGTCGACGATAATCTATGCAAACACGCCACCCGGTGATCGTCCTTGTCGGGATGAGCTCATTCTTGTCATTAGCTACCACCATGATCCCTCCTTTCTTGGGAACAACTTGCACGAGACTAACCCAAGGGCTATCCGAGATAGGAAAGATAATCCCCGCATCCATGAGCTTAATAACCTCTTTTTTCACAACCTCCTTCATGTTAGGATTTAACCTTCTTTGTGGTTGCACAACCGGCTTGAAATCTTCCTCCATAAGGATCCGATGTGAGCAAAAGGTGGGGCTTATACCTCGAATATCCGAGATGCTCCACGCAATAGCTCTCATGTACTTCTTGAGGAGTTCAACTAGACGGTCCTTTTGCTCGGGTAGGAGCTTAGAATTGATGATGACCGGTAGTTTAGAATTTGGCATGAGAAAAGCATACTCCAAATGTGTGGGAAGAGGCTTGAGCTCAAGAGTAGGTGGTTCTTCATAGGAGGTCTTCACCCTTTCCACCTTCGGAAGAGCAACAAAAACCGTTTAACTCTCCAAATTGTCTCTCCCTTCATCAAGGTAAGCCACTTGAGCTTTTAACTCCGGGGTATCTAAATGTTCCTGCACATCCATTCTAAGGCAAACATCCAAAGAATCTCGACAGACGAAGTTAGAAATACTACACACACTAGCCGAAGCAATAGTATCGCAAGAATACTCTAAATCATCTTGTGCGTGAGCAAACTTCATGCCATCAGCTATGCAAAATGTGACACTCTCTTGTCCTACTCTCATTGTCAATTTCCCATTATGCACATCAATTAAAGCACGAGAAGTAGCAAGAAATGGTCTACCAAATATCAATGAGACGTCCACATCATCGGTATCTATGACCGCAAAGTCAACTAGGAAAACAAAAGGTCCTATTTTAACTAGCACATCATCAACAATCCCCCTAGGACTCTTGGTCGACTTGTCCGCAAGTTGAATGTACATACGAGTAGGATGGAGATTAGACAACCCTAGTTTCTCAAATATGCAATAAGGCATGACATTGATACTAGCACCTAGATCCGCAAGACCATTAGCCAAAGAGGTATTACCTATAGCACAAGGGATAGTAAAAGTACCTGGATCATTAAGCTTCCGGTGGACTCTTGAAGAGAACGGCGGAGCATTCCTCATTGAGGTGGACTAGAGATGTCTCCGGTAACTTCCTCTTGTTGGTGTAGAGTTCCTTCATGAACTTAGCATATTGAGGCATCATAGTCATTGCTTCGGGAAACGGAAGAGAGAATTGCATTTGACTAAGCCGCTCCACAAACTTCTTGAAAACCTTCTCAAGGCCATCCTTCTTCAATCGAGATGGGTATGGAAGCTTAGGTTTGTATGGAGGTACAACCGGTGCGGTAGGAGAGACCGGTGGTGTACTCGATGTAGCCTTACTAGGTTCCTTGGCAACCTTAGTACTCATATTACCCGTAGGAGGTTCCACTTCGACCTCAACTTCATCCGAAGGATCCTTAATATCATCATCATCAACCATTAGATTAGGAGCTTGTACCTTTTGAGAGTCAATTGGGGAAGAGGTTGCATCTTGCAAAGGTTTTCCACTTCTCAAGGTTACTACCTTGCAATGCTCCGGACCTTTGGGGTTGACCTCGGTATTGGAGGGTAAAGTGTCCGAGGGTCGTTCTGAGAGTGTCTTAGCAATATGGCCCATTTGATTCTCCAAATTTGCAATTGAAGCTTGTTGATTCTTGATAAGTTGAATCATTGCCACATTGGTGTCTTCTTGAGAAATTGAAGAACCGCCCTCTTTGTTGTAAGGTGGTTTGTTGAATCCGGGTGGTCCATCACCTTTATGGTTGTACATTCCCGGTGGGGTAGGACCATGGGGACCTTGATTTGGTTGTCCACCTTGATTCCATTGATTTCCTCCTTGGTTCCCTTGACCTTGGTTACCTCCTTGAGTCCATTGACTACCTTGGCTTAGGTTACCTCCTTGAGACCATTGGTTGCCTTGATTGTACCCTCTATAACCTTGGAATCCTCCTTGATTACCTTGGTTGTAACCCTTGTTGTAACCACCACCTTGATTACCTTGTCCTTGGTACCCTTGATTAGACTTGTTGTACCCACCTCCTTGGTTCCAAGGACGATTGTAGTTACCCCCATGATAGTTCCCTTAGGGGTTGAAATTACCATGGAATCCTTGACCTTGTGCGAAGCTTACCCCCTCATTGTGGTCGCCTTGGCTAATCTCAGGAGTGGCGGAGGGACAAGCACTCACATCGTGGCCTTGGCCCCCGCAGCATTCACAACAATATATTGAAGCCACCGGTGGATTACCCAAATGAGATGATGGAACTTTAGAGGGATGCTTAGGCATACTAAGATTGCTTACTTGAGAGGCCATGGCATCAATCTTGGACATGAGGAGAGCAAACATGGGGTCATCTTCATCACGATGTCCCGGTAACTTAGGCTTTTTCCCATAGCTAGACGAATCCTTTGGTGCATCAACACTTATATCTCTAGAGTCGTAGTGAGTGTCACTTCCATACTTGGACCTAGGAGGTTGTTGTCGAGACCAACTCCTTGTCTTGTTGGCCATCTCCGCGAAGAGTTCTAGAGCATCTTCGGGAGTGAGCATCCTTAAATCACCTCCGGTGGCTTGGTTGATCATCCTTGTATTCTCAAAATGAAGGGACCTAGCAAAGATATCCGCCAAGCTCCATTCGGTGAAGTTGTGATGAGGACAAGACCGAAGAAGGGCTTGGAACCTATTCCAAGTCTCATGGAAGAGCTCTCCCTTGTGTTGTGTGAAGTGGTTGATACGATCTCGGATTGCATCCATCATATAAGGGGGAAAAAACTCTTCGAGGAAGGCTTAGGCTAGGCCCTTAGATGTGGTGAATGTTCTACTAGGTTGGTTCTCCAACCAAGACTTGGCTCTACCTTTGAGGGAGAAAGGAAAGAGTCGGAGTCGCACACAATCCGGATGAACCTGACTGTTCTTCACCGTATCGCATATCTCGAGAAAATCCTTCAAGTGTCTAGACGGGCACTCTCTATCTATACCGTTGAACACCACTCCATTCTGTACCATCTAAATCATATTAGGCTTTAGCTCTAAGTTTCTTGCATTTACCGGTCTTCGCACAATGCTCGAGGCTGCCCTTCAAGTGTTGGACGAGCATAATCAGCTAATGTGCGCCTCGCACCTCTTTGCGATTGATCGTCTTCATTGGTGTGATGTGAATGTTCCGAATGGTTATCTTCATCCTCGTGATGAGACATAGTGTGGTGTGAGATGTGCTCAACTTCCTCTTCTTAAACAATAGGAGGGGGAATAGTTATTGGCTCGATCACTTGTGCAAGTCCTTGGATTCGTGCTTGAAGACGACTGAACGCCTCATACACTAGCACCAATCTCCTGCAAACAAGCACAACGAACACACCCAAGTAATACAACGATGCGGGATAACAAAGTAAACAAAGAGCAACAAGGGAGCAAAAAGGAAAATGGAAGGAAGTGTAAAGATCGGTTCACTAATAATTGCTTTCTTAGGAATGAAAGCGTGTCCCCGGCAACGGCGCCAAAAACTTGATGTGCAAGATTTAACTCACAACATACAAGGTCGTATTCCATGAGGTCCTCTCATAAGCTAATACTCTCAAGGTTCATGAACGGTCTAAGCATTTGAATTGAGATTTGGTTTTGAAAGAGAACAAATCAAAAGCATAAACAAACAAGGTAAAACTAGCAAGTAAAATTGAGGATCAAACAAGAGAGAAGGGAGTTTAGTTCAACAAGGGATTTCTTCAAGCTCAAGGTTCATGAAAGCTGGATTGAATCTCAAGCAACAATGTGTAAACTAATGACCATGCAATTCACTCAAGTAGAATCAACGAACTCTCGCACAATTGACTCTCTACTCCTCGACCAAATGCACCATGCTTTCGCTATGTGAACAAAGGGAATGGAGTGCCTTAGCTTGCTCAATGAAATGCTCAACACTTGATTTCTATGCTAACATTCATCTAACACAAGGTAATGATGCAAGACACTCTCATGTCAATCATATAACACTTTTCTGGCAATCAAAAGGGTCTTTCAACCTTCAAATGAAAGAAAACTAAATGCACACCAAGTGTTCGATAAAATGACAACAAGGAAAACAAGCTAAAAAATGGTTGCAATTGCATAATCCAATCTCTCAAATCATTCAATTACAATCCTAAAACCTTAGATCAACATCAATCAATCATTCCCATGTATTGAAAGACATAAGCAATTCCAAAAGAACAAGTCAAGCTCTAATGGATACAAAGCACAAGGTCTAGGATCATCATCTTACACAAATGGCTATGAGAAACTCAATCCATACAATCAATCACCTATCCTAGCTTGATCCATCCCCCACTGAACTAAACCTAAGCTTAGCCTAGCATAACCATGGAAGAAACCTGAAATTGAGTAGAAGAGACCATCCTTGCTTCCATGGAGGATCTTGCAACTTGGCTCTTCAAGCTTCAATCCAAGGTATGGAGGACTTCACTTAGCTCCTTGATCTCCAAGTTGATCAACAAAAGAAGAGGGAGGATGATCGGATGGAAGAGGAAGGCTGATGATCGGTGATGATAGTTGAGAGAGAGTGGCGAGTGTTGTTGTCAAAAAAATAATGAATTAATGAATCCCCTTTAATTTTCGCCCGCTTCACCTTTATATACTGCGCTGGAAATACCCTGAATTTTCGGCAAAAACTGTACAAGATTTTCGCTGAAAATTTCTTTGCAAATCACTGAGCAGCTGTGGCTTCCTTCATAGGTTTTCGGCGAAAACTCTAGAATTTTTCGCCGAAAACTCCTTCACAAATCCAATGCCAAAATGCTGACAGCCTCCTGTTTGTCTTCGACGGCAACTTTTCGGCGATAACTTAGAGTTCTCGCCGAAAACTCCTTCAGCCAAAACTGCATTTTTTTCTATCTTGCCAAGGCCATAACTCCTCCGTCCTAGCTCCGATTGACCTCCCGTTTGATCCTACGTGCTCCTTGTCACCAGCATTATGACACCAAGGCCTGAAAATGCACAAATAAAATTCCAATAGGCACTGAAATTTCCCTCAAAGTGGTACTTGGACAACAAAAGAGCACTTTGCATAAAACTTCCATAAAAGCATATAAATTATGGCAAAATGAGATCAAACATGGGGGATCCCTAGGCTAATTGAGGGCTCAAAATGCACTAAATATAGTCACATCAGCGATCCCCCAAGGAGACACTCAATTTCCTCATCCAAAGAATGGACAAGGTCGCACAGACATGGAAGAGCTCCCTCCTCTCCCACGCCGGGAAAGAAATTATGCTAAAGGCAGTCATCCAAGCCATTCCGTCTTACATCATGACGTTGTTCCTGCTCCCACGGACGATCACAAACAAAATGAATACTTTATTCAGGAACTTCTTCTGGTCGGGATCGACGAACAAATGTACCATCCACTGGAACCACGCAGACATTCTCTGCGCCCCAAAGCATGAGGGAGGACTAGGCTTCCGTGATTTTGCCACTTTCAACCGTGCCCTCCTTGCAAAACAAGCCTGGAGACTTCTGACTTCTACGAACGATACCTGGGCGGTTCTTCTGAAAAGCAGGTATTTTAACAAGTCCTCCTTTCTAGATGCAAAAAAAGGTGCTCGCCCGTTTTGGATATGGGCCAATCTCTGTGACTCCAGATGTATTCTTAACCTTGGGGCCATCAGAGTGATAGGGAACTAATGTGTGGATTTCAACTCACAACAATCAAGGTCGTATTCCACGAGGGCTCTCTCAATTGCCACTACTCACACGGTTCGTGGACGATCTATTCATTTAAAATGAGTTTTAGTTTGAAAAGGAAATAAAAACATAAAGGAAACTAAACAAGAAAGCAAAACAAAACGGTGCAAATCAAAGATAAAGGAGGTTCACTTGGAAAGATAGTTTCATCATGCTCAAGAGGAACAAATGCACAAACAAGCCAAACATGATCGAGGTTGCAATCGAATGACCACGCAAATCCCTTTTATAGACTCAATGCACTATCGTAGAACTAAGTTCCTATCCTAGAACCACTCAACTTAGGTTCTCACTCTCAAGCTAAGTAACTAAGGATGCATTAAAGATGTTTGATGAAATGCCAAGCTACAAAACCCTCTCCTATGACTCTATGACCACTAGGCTAGACACCACACTCTCATGTCAATGTCCTAATGATGACACTCGATTTGACGTGATTATCAGCCTCATTTAAGCGACATTTCCTTGCTTAAGACATGGTTTTTAAGGTAGAATAACGAATATTCAATCAATTGCTCTATCTCGTGTCATTTGTGTTACTTTGGCCCGTTTCAGGTCTATTTGATGGTTTTCTAGTGTTTCTATGTTAGCACAGCTTTTTGCCGTAAAATAAAGTAGCCAAGGACGTGTCTAAGGCATTGGAACCTCAAGGAATCGCACCGGAATCGATCCAAGGAGCCAATCAAGTCAAACCAAATCCTGCCCCGTTTTACAAAGGAATTTTCGGCGAAAACACCTAAGGTTTTTAGCGAAAATATATGAACAAATCGACTGGAGCTCACTCAAGGAAGCTTATTTGAGTAATCGATCATTAGAAGACCCGTGGAATACGATCTACCCTAGCTTTTCTAAGCTTAGTAGTTATTTGATTGAACCCGCACAACGACGATTCATCAAATTGGCGCCGTTGCTGGGGACTTCTTTTGATTGTTCGAAAGAAGAACTAGCATTTTATTCTTCTATTTTCCATCTTTCATCTTTCCATCCACTTCGATTTTACACTGGTTTTGTTTGTTTCTGTTGTTTGTAGGTTGCTCATAGGTGTATGCATCGCCGCCCTTGGACTCGCTCTCAAACCGACAAGGCTAAGAGCATAGAGAGACCAGGCAGTTCTGCTCCACCTCGACAATCACAGATTCCAAGAAGAAGCAGAACCAATCCACCTCCATCCGTCACTCCGATCAAGATCGAGGAACTGAAGGAGAGTTCCTCATCTCCATCTTCACCGTCATCTTCATCCGTTTCATACACCGAGTCACTTTCACCTCCTCCATCTCCTACCATGGATGATCAGTTACCACCACCACCACCAGGCGGGAATCCACCACCACCACCTGCACAGAAGAGTCTAGCTAACTACAACAAGCCAAGCGCGACTAGTATTTTAACTGATATTTTCGCCGAAAACCTGAGTGAAAATCAACAATTCCTCATTTAAAATCCGGTCACCTCTTCTGTCTCTCCTCACTTCTTCATTTTCGAAAATTTTGTAAAACCTCCCCAGTTTAAAACAAACCAGCCACCGCCGATACTACTTTCACCGCCGCCAACCAAACCCACCGTCGCCGATCGCTGCCGCCCTACTCCCCTTCCTTTTCCAATCATTTTGAGATGTAGATCATCCGAATCGGAGCTCTAGAGCTCCCGTTCAGCCAAAACCTAAAATTTTCGGTTTTTCTCCGATTTCTCTTTCTCCGTTTGTTTTCACCACCCATGGCTTCAAGGTAAGTTGTATAACTTTTCATTCCGAATCTTTTGACATGTTGAATGCTGAATTTCGTCGGGGTTGACTTTTGGTTGACTTTTCAGTTTGCCTCGATTTGTGTGCCGACTGATTTCGTGTGAACTAGGTTAGCTGAACTCTTTTGACTGTTCGAGTATGCTTAGGGAGTATTGTGCTTAATTTCCATATCGTTTGATCATGTGTTGCTATAAATAAGATCGATTCTTTGTGATGTTGACTTTTGAGAAATGTCAGTTTGACCATGAACTGTTTATCCTCGTTTGACTGCCTGATGTGCTCAATTACGTTCATATTATTGTGGTTGCCATCTGAGATCATATTATACCGTCATTTTCCGCTTTGTGCTAATATTGCCATGATTAGGGTTCAATGTTCTATCATGTTGACTTTTTGAATGTCGGTTTGACTTCTGAACTCTGATTGTGATAATTCCATTCTGGCTGTTCCTAAGCATGTATTTTTTGTTTGTGATTACCGGTTAATATGCTTTGCTTACCCCCACTCGGTTTTCCTCATTTCTTTGTGAAATTGAGTTTTTCTACTAAGTGTGGGGTAGGGTTTTAGTTTGACTAATTTGGTTTGTTTTCGTGCTTAGGAACGTAACTCATGAGCGCAGGACCAAGCAGAGACTTGACACCGCCTCCAGCTCCCGAGTTCCCGCTCCCGTCACACCTGCCATCCAAGGCCCTCCCCCAGCTTTCCCTGGCCGTGTTGGGTACCACCACACCGTTGCTCGCCTACCCCCATACTACTTCGAGTGCTACCAGCGTCTCAAGAATGTCCCTGGAGCTGCTGTTCGCCCCCTTTCCATGGAGTCGCTCTTTGATCACGATGAGGACTGGCACCGGAACGTGCTTGATGCACTGACGCATGCTGGCTTGCTGGAGCTGACCACGCTTGCCGTCGACTTCCCAGACGTCACCCTTCAGGAGTTTTGGGCGACGCTCGATCTGGACGAGCACAAGAGGAGGCAACACAAGGAGGTCGTCACCTTCTATCTGGGCGGGGTGCACATGAAACTCACATATGATGAGTTTGCAGCTCATCTCGCGATTCCCCACGAGCATTACGAGGGTCATCTGCTCGGCTGGGAGAACGACAATGACGACGGAGAGGAGTACCATGCACTCTGGAGCCACATGACTGGAGTGCCCAGCGATCGTCTTACGAAGCATAATTCAGTTATATCTCTCTCGCACCCACTCTATAAATTCATTCACATGGTTTGGCGTCGTTCTCTTTTGTATGCTCAAGAGAAGGACTGCCAACATATCAGCCGAGAGGAGCTTCTTCTTCATCGCGCTATCCGGGAGAGATATCCTCTTCATCCCGGATGGGTGCTTGCCTGACTACTCCGCAAGAAGACTCAGAGGTCGAAGCCACCTCGCTCACTCCTGGTAGGCCACTTTGTAGGCCGACTCATCATCTCCTTCGGCCTCAGCCAAGAACCCGAACATCCCACGCCGCAGAGTACGCACCGTTGGAGGTAATTTGGCGGTCGAATACAACCTCGAGCTGGACCTCAGCCCCCAGGTAGCAGCAGATCCTCCTCTCCACTACGAGGATGAGTCAGAGGAAGAAGATGATTCTGAGGAGCCTCAGCCTCAGTACGAGCCAGAATTTCATGATCCTATACCCTCGCCACATCATCAGGCAGGGTATGCACACCAGTCGCCACCACCCATTCCAGATCCATATCAGGCGCCTCACCGGCAGCACCGACAGCACCCCGCAGATGTTGGGGAGCTGTATGAGTGATGACACTCGATTTGACATGATTATCAGCCTCATTTAAGCGACATTTCTTTGCTTAAGACATGGTTTTTAGGGTAGAATAACGAATATTCAATCGATTGCCCTATCTCGTGCCATTTGTGTTACCTTGGCCCGTTTCGGGTCTATTTGATGGTTTTCTAGTGTTTTTATGTTAGCACAGGTTTTTGCCGTCAAATAGAGTAGCCATGGACGTGTCTAAGGCGTTGGAACCTCGAGGAATCAAACCGGAATCGATCCAAGGGGCCGATCAAGTCAAACCGAAAGTCTGCCCATTCACACTTGCATCTTCGGCGAAAATAAGCTTACATCTTCGGCGAAAACAATAGTGCAAATCAACTGGTGCCGAGTCAAAGGAGATTTTCGGTGAAACCAATTAAGTGTTCGGTCCGAAAATGCAAGGCAGAGAGATCAGCCGGCAGAGCCTTCATTCACAAAGGAATTTTCGCCGAAAATTCCTTAAGAATTTCGGTGAAAATACTAAGAGGAATCCGGCTGATTAGGGTTAAGTATAAATACTTAACCCGGCGGCCCAATCAAAATAGACAATCATAATTCGCAAAACACAACTTTTCGAGATCAGAATTCAGAGAATCCTCTCAAGTTCTGGAGCGAAGAGTTGGAGTTCGAAGAGCCGGATAGAGATCGTGACGCCATCCCTTCCATCTCGGAGAACCGGAGCTAGGAGTGTTATCTACCGAAGATCGAAGTCTGCCAGAGTCGTCTAAATTAGGTTTTTCAGATTCTTTTCTGTTCTTCCTTTGAATGATGAACTCTTTCTTTGTCTTTGTTTCTTTTGTAATAATCATGAGTAGCTAAACTCGTTAGAGCTTAGACTAGATGAACCCTAAGTGACCTAGATTCGAAAAGCGGTCACGGATCGGCGGTGATTAGATTCGAAATTCAATCAGTTCTTTTTCATGTTTGATTCGTTCTTCTTTGTTCATGTTTCTTGTCTGGATTGATCACCTAGATTAGATTCTGGTTAAGCTAAGGATAGAAGCGAACGCTAGCCTTACTTTAGAACATCGAATTGAACAATTAACCTTATAATTGGAGTGTGCCTTTCGTAGGAACCGGTTAGGGTTAATTCACTGCAAGAGTAACTCATTAATCATTAGTAATTACACCAATTAATTAAGTCGTTGCGAGAGGCGACCGTACCCGGGCGGCTAGTTAATCTTGGTAGTTAGAACGGATAGAGCGAACGTTCGCCGGTCTTAAACCTAAGGGTAAAGAGTTATGGTGGTGTCTTAGTAATTGATTGAATGAGAATCGAAATCCGCTGATCTGTTGATTGCCAATGCTCTGGGGAACGAAGGGGCATTCAAAGTCTAAGTTCGTCTGTCATTCTTGTTTTCAAACCCTAATTCCCAATCTGCTTTAGTTTAATCTTTTTAATTTTTCTGCATTTCTTAGAAGTAGAAGTCGTGGAACTCACACCACGCACAACGTGTTTGCATTTGAGTATTTTGCTAGTTCTGAAGTAACCAATCGTAGAAAGCCCTTGGAATACGATCTGCTATAGCTTTTTCTTAGCATTAGTAGTTTATTTGGTTGAACCCTCAACGACAGGTTCACCAAATTGGCGCCGTTGCCGGGGACCTTCTTTTGATTGTTGAAAGAAGAACTGGCAATTTATTCCTCTACTTTCCATCTTTCATCTTTCCACCCACTTCGATTCTACACCGGTTGTGTTTATTTTTGTCTTTTGCAGGATAAGAAAATTCAGAAGTAAATCACTTCCGCTCCACCTTTCCCTACCACGATGGCTGCTAGTGTTGGTTCTCCCATCTTTGTGCCGCGCAATGAAGACGGTCCTGCCTATGAGATCAAGACCGCCTACTCGAAAATGATCTCGAGGGGTCTACAGTTTGAAGGAAATCCTCATGATAATCCATGCACACACTTGGCGGATTTCCTTGCGTTTTGCGAAACCTTTAAGAGTGGGAGCCTCGATAAGGATACCTTCTGCTTTCGAGCCTTCCCATTCTCACTCCGAGGCGCCGCAAAGAGATGGTTCATTAGCAGGCCACCCGGTCTCTACACCAACTGGGAGGATCTCGCTCAAGGATTCATAGAGGAATACTCCCCTCCTTCCAGAACCACTGCCTATAGGAGCGATTGGAGGAGCTAAGAGACATTGGAGAATAGACGAGCTTATTGAAGCAGAAGTCCAGGAGCGATTGAAGAAAATCAATGCTTGCTCGGTAGAAGAGGTGAACTTCATTTTTGAGAGCTTCACCAACAGTCAACAGGGCTACCCCGACTACCGTCAGTCCAGACAACCTCAGGGATCTACATCAGGGAACACAAGGGATAACGAGGTAGACAAGAAGTTTGACCTGATCATCACAAGACTCGATGATCATGACAGTCAGTTTAAGGCTCAAGCTCTTCTCAATCAAGAACAGATAGCATCTGGGCAAAGAATTGAGCAAGCCGTCAACAACATCTCGAGCATGCTAGCATCTGGTCGACCATTTGGCCAGCTTCCAAGCCAGACAGAGCCAAATCCGAGAAAAGAATAGGCTAAAATGGTAACTGCTCGAAAACTTCCAAACTTAATTGCTGATGCTTGTTCTGTCTTACGCAGGATCGCTGAAACTCTGAAAGAAGAGGAAGAAGAAGAACAGAAACCGGCGCCTAATGAGGATCCTCCTCTTGCACCGTACGTCGTGAAGCCTCCTTTTCCTAGAGCATTGCTGCCAAATGCCAGGATCGAGACTGGCATGAAGGGGAACAAGGAAGGTTATCCTGACATTCGTATTAAGAAACCTGTTTCTCCATATCTAGCTAAGTTATCTGATCCTGGTTCTTTTACTTTGCCGTTGGTCATTAATGATGTTGAGATTGAACGTTGCTTAGTTGATCTAGGAGCATCTGTTAATGTCATGCCTATGAGTCTATATGAAAAGTTAAACCTAGGAGAACTTGAACCGCCTAGTATGCAACTTGTCTTTGCTGATAGATCACTTAAAACCCCTAAGGGAGAGATTAAAGACGTTGTCACTAAATGTGGTCCGTTCACGTTCTTAGCTGACTATGTGATTATGGATACTAGTACAGATGATGCTACTATTCTTATAGGTCGACCTTTCATGGCTACTACTGGAATGAATATTAACGTTCCAAATGGTTCTCTAACTCTAAGGGTCGGTAAAGAAATGAAAACTTTTCGTCTTAAAGATGGCATGAAATACGACTCTAGGAATGAAGAATCTCACTGCCTAGCTGTTGAAACTGTGGGGTTGACTCCGGTCAACTCCGTTACTAATGCTTCTTCTAGTGTCTCTAGATCAGTTGTTGCTGCAGGCATTGAACAGGTTATTGAGAAGAAGCCAGAAATTTCGGTTCAGAAGCCCCTTAAGAAGAAGAAGAAGGAACTGCCAGCCTCTTCTAAACCACCGAGCAGACCTCGAGGAAAGAACAAGAAGATGAAGACCCAAATGGTCAGGAGACCAAAAATTCCGCCATCTTCCATCGAGGCAGCTGTACCACCATTTCATTCCGAGCAACCGGCGCCGGAACAAGTATGGAGGGAGAAGCCGAAAGCGTCTCCTAAGGAAGTACTAACGATCACCGATCCTGGTGATAACAAGCCGAAGATTAAAGAAAAGAAGAAGTCGACAGTCCTCATTCCTTCCATCGTCACACTCAAGAAGGATGATCTCTCCAGAGAACTGTTTGGACCGTTCAAGTTCGTTGATCATCTTCCTGATGGACGTACCAAGCTTTTACATGCAAACGGGAAGAGATTCACGCTTACCGGAGAAGTCCCGAAGCTGTACTTCATGAACTCCGACGCGAGCGTTAAGGAGAATCTAAGTTGGGATGTCTCCTAATACCGTCCAGGTATCGTCCAGCTCAAGGACGTTAATAAAAGAGCGCTTCGTGGGAGGCAACCCACGGTTGGAGTCTGTTTTAATTTTTGTTGAACTTGGTATTTTAGAGTCGGTTCAGGGGAGCCAAAAGTGTCAGTTTGTTTGATTTATTATTTTTTCGTGTAGAGTCTGCATGTCATAGAGTCAGTAGAAAGTTGATTGAGGTCGTTCCGATTTTTCTGGATTTAACTGTGATTTTCTGAAGTTAGCCGGATTTGCGAAAATATTTTAAACCCGAACAGTTCAAAATTTTCGGCGAAACCACCCTTATTTTCGGCGAAACCGATTTTTGATTTTCGAACCTGATTTTCCCTGTTCATCATTTTCGGTTCAAAAAGATTTCTGTTTTCGGCGAAACTATTTTCGAAGACCATCAGCCATTTTAACTGAAATTTTCGGTGAAACCATACTGTTATTTTCGGCGAAACTACCTTTGAAAATCTGGCAGTGCATTTGACCTGAAATTTTTGGCGAAACCATCCTTTTAATTTCGCCAAAAATAATTTTGAAACTCACCCAAAACTTTCCTTTAAAAATCCGGTCCACTTCCTCTCTCTCCTTCTTTCATTTTCGTTCAGCAACCCGAAAACTCCCTCCCCTATCCGTTTTAAAAATCGCCGCCACCCACCTCTTTAAATCCGACCGTCGCCGCCGTTTTCCGCCGCCGCCACTGTCGCCGACCGCCGCCGCTCCCTTCCCCTCCCTTTTCCGTTCGATTCAAGCCCTAGAACAGCCAAATCGGAGCTCTACAGCTCCAGTTCACCGAAAACCTAGTTTTCAACATTTTTTCACTGATTCCTCTCAACCCGTTCATTTTAGCAGTCATGGATTCAAGGTAAGTTGTAGAGATTTTCAATACGAATCTTTTGACATATAGATTGCTGAATTTTGTCGGGGTTGACTTTTAGTTGACTTTTCGATTTGCCTCGTTTTGCGTGCCGACTGTTTTCGTGTGAACTAGGATTAGCAGAACTTGTAGAACTGTTCTAGCATGCTTAGGGAGTTCCGTGCTTAATTTCCATATCATTTGGTCATATATTGCTATGCATAGGATTGATTCTTTGTGATGTTGACTTTTGTGAGAAATGTCGGTTTGACTTTGAACTGTATTTGATCGTTTGGCTGTCGTAAGTGTTCATTCTTGTTCATATTATCGTGCGGCCATTTGAAATCATATTTTATCGTCATTCTCCAAGTTATGATAGTCTTGCCATGATTAGGGTTCACTATGCTAAAATGTTGACTTTCTAAATGTCGGTTTGACTTTTTGAACTCTGAATGTGCTTATCCGATTCTGGCTGTTCCTAAGTATGTATTTTACTGTCTATGATTACCGGTGATGTGAACCGCTGCAACCGTGGGCAGACGACCCTAACCATCGCAAGTTGAGACCGTGCAACGAGGTAGAAACCTTCGGGAACCGGGGGCGGAAAAGTACTTTGACCCGTCGGCTATATAACAGCCGGGAACCAGAAGTGTCCAGTCGAAGACGCCACGCCAAGAGATGGATGCTCTTGATGATAAGTCGATCCTTCAGTATCGCAACATGCAGATACAATAAGGGTTTCAGAACAAAGTTCTTTCAAAGGGGGTTTATTTCATAAAAGTTGTGAGTACAAAGTGAGGCCGGCGGCCTCTTTTTATAGGGAGGGAACAAGCTCTCCTCCCTAAAGTCTAACTCCTAAATAATAATAAAATAAAGAGTCCTGTTCCTAAATAGTCTCATAAATCCCCTAAATAATCCTACTAAAAAGGAATAAACATAAAATATTAGTTGTAGTCTTTAAAGCAGAATAAAAGACCTAAATTAGGTCAAAAACCCTAATCCGGCCGTGTGTGGCGGTTTTGGTCGGTTGGGTGGGCTTGGCTGGCCGGGCGGCGGCCTTGTGTCGGGTGGCGGTGGCGGGCCTGGTGCTTCGGGCTGGTTCAGTGGCAAGGGCCTTGTCCAAAAGACATGTTCTTCGTGGTTGGCTCCTTGGAATTCCTCTGATCGGACCGGTTGCCAATTTAAGGTTTGGAGCTTCTCTCTCCTTGGGCTTTCTTCCTTTCTGCTTGGGCCTTCTTCTTTAAGCTTCAGGTAGGCCTCCAAGTAGCTTCGGACGTAGCCCTCCGAGGTTAGCCCAAGTGTCATGCTTTGGGGCCACGGACTCCACTTCTTCTAAGGGTTCGGCTCAGGGTCAATCTTTGACAACTCTCCTCTTCGGGCCAAGGGTTCTTGGGCTCTCTTCCTTATGTACTCTAGGAATGCTTCTAGAGGGCCACTCAAAGAATCGGCTTCTTCCTCAGGGGTCCTAGAGGTCAGGCTAGGGGCAGGCTGAAGCTTCTCTTTGGTGCTAGGGCTCATTCCCTCGGCCAACAGCATGGCTTGGGACAGCATTCCATTCCTTGGAGTCTTTCTACCTGCAAGTGAAGGATTTAGTCGATATTTCTTGCCATACCTTGGTTTTAGGGCTCGTGGACGGCCTTCCCTTGGATTCATTCGGTTCTTAAGAGGCCATAGGGTCTTGTCTCGGCCAGGTGACCCTGGTGGTGTGTAGGAGTATCGATTGGCTTCGGGGCAGCACTGTCGGATCATGTCATCCCCCACTTCTTGCCTTGGATTTGTCCCCAAATCCATCTCGGATCCTTTCCTAACACTCATCATCCTCTTCCAATCTTTAGCACCATCATCCTTAGACCGAGGAGTCTCACTTGAGCCAGTAACGGACCAAGGCTCGGGTCCTTCAGTGCTCTCTTCTTCAGTCTCCATAGCTTCTTCCCCTGAAAACTATTAATAATAATGTTAAGGCTCGGGGAGGTAGCGGGTGAGAGCCCCATACTCATCTCTACATCCGGATCAGCATCTGGATCGTCCTCGCTCGGGGTAGCTCTTGAAACTCGTCGGGAGGGATTCTCCCATGGAACCGGTGGTGAAGCGTCGAGCCGGAGCACGGGGCTAGTGGGAACGCGGTGACGGGCAGTGTTGAGCCGGCGGCGGCGGGCAGTGGGGAGCCGGCGGCGGCGGCGGGCAGGAAGTAGGCGGTGGCGGGACGTGATGCGGCGGCGGCAGGCGGTGATGCGGTGACGGGCGGTGGAGGGCCGGCGGCGGGTAGTAGAAATCTGATGGCGGCGAGCAGGGGGTGCCGGCGGCGGCGGGCGCGTTGGAACTGGTCAGACGGTGCCTGCGGGGGCTGGGGCACTGGGGCCTGGTGCAGCGCCGGGGCTGGGGCCGGGTGCTGGGGCACTGGGGCCTGGTGGGGCAGCGCCAGGGCTGGGGCTGAGCACTGGGGTGCTGGGGCCTGTTCGGGTAGCGCTGGGGCTGGGGCCGAGCGTTGGGGCGCTGGGGCTTGGGGCAGTGCCGAAGCTGGGGCCGAGCGTTGGGGCGCTAGGGCCTGGGGTAGTGCCGATGCTGGGGCTGAGCACTGGGGTGCTGGGGCCTGGTGGGGCAGCGCCTGGTCTGGGGCCGAGTGCTGGAGCACTGGGGCCTGGGGCAGCGCTGGGGCTGGGGCCGAGCGCTGGGGCGCTAGGGCCTGGGGCAGCGCCGAGGCTGGGGCCGAGCGCTGGTGCCAGGGCCGGGGTTAGGGCTAGTGCCTGGGCTAAGGCCGGGGCAGGGGCCGGGGCTGAGGCTGGAGCTGGTGCCGGGGCTGAGGTCGGGGCTGAGGGCCGGGGCAGGGGCCGGGGCTGGCGCTGGGGCTGAGGCCGGGGCGCCGAGTGCTAGGGTTTTAAAAGTGAACCCTGCAAACTTTTCAAGCCCTTCGGCCTTAACTTCTTCTCCTTCATCAGACTCCTCTTCTTCTTCCTTCTTCTCCTCTTCTTCATCGTCCGTCTCGATTCCTCCTTCTCTTACTACCATCGTCCGTTGGTTAGGGCAATCCCTTGAGATGTGTCCTCTACCTTGACACTTAAAACATACAATTCCACTAGGACGTGGGTTAGAATTCTGAATCATAGAAGTAGGTTGGACAGATGTTACCGAAGGTGCCGAACCCCTAGGGTTAGGGTTTGGCCGTGAACTAGAGCCTCGGGGCTGTTCGGTCTTCCATGAGGCTTGGCTGGTAGTCGAGCCTCCTCTCCACGGGGCACTGGCGTATCTTGTCGTGTAACCCCTCTTCAATTCTCTCTCCACGCGGTTAGCTAGGGCTTTGAGCTCCTCGTAGTCAGCATAGTTGAGTATGTTGACTTGATACATGAGCTCGGGGCGTAGCCCACCTACAAACCGGGCTATCTTCGCTTCGGGTTCTTCTCGGAGGTCAAGTCGGGCTACCAACATCTCGATCTCCTTGGTATATTGCTCCACGGACATGGTGCCTTGTTTTAAGTTCCGGAGGGATGTGTGTAGGTCTCGAGTATAAGTACTCGGAACAAACTTCTTCCTCATGATCCGCTTGAGGTCTCTCCACGACTCGACGGGATCTTCTTCATCCCTTTGAATCCTGCCCTTGTATTGGCTCCACCAAAGAGCAGCATAGTCAGTGAATTCAAGGGTGGCAGGATTACCTTCTTACGTTCGGAGTAGTGGTGGCACTCGAGGAAATCCTCCATACTTCTCTCCCAATCTAGGTACTCGTCGGCATTGTATTTGCCAGCAAACTTTGGCACGGTGAGCTTGAGGTTACTCAAGTCATCGTCAATTTCCTGAGCTAGTCGTCGGGCTCTTCTATTCGGGTCTTCAGGGCCGTCCTCTCGGTGCCTGTCTCGTCCTCTCTCGGCTTGAAGCTGAGCTAGGGCTTCGTGGACGGCAGCCATGGCAGCTCCAAGGTCCCGAATGTTGCCTTCTATATTGGCTAGTCTCTCGTCTGCCATGGTTAGTACTATCGAACGGAAGCAATTTTCTATCCCCTCTTCTTAGAAACAAACTTACAATGAAAGGAAATCGTGGCAAGGTGACCTTGCTTTCTTTTCTTTTTCTTTTCTTATAACTCGAAACTAAAATTAAAATAGAAGGGAGATTTTCGAATCAATTTTCTAAAGAAAGCAATAAAAGGATATGAATCCAGGAGAACCTGGAGACTGGGATAGATGTGGTCCTTGTGTTTGAACCGTGCTCTGATACCAACTGATGTGAACCGCTGCAACCGTGGGCAGACGACCCTAACTACCGCAAGTTGAGACCGTGCAACGAGGTAGAAACCTTCGGGAACCAGGGGCGGAAAAGTACTTTGACCCGTCGGCTATATAACAGCCGGGAACCAGAAGTGTCCAGTCGAAGACGCCACGCCAAGAGATGGATGCTCTTGATGATAAGTCGGTCCTTCAGTATCGCAACATGCAGATACAATAAGGGTTTCAGAACAAAGTTCTTTCAAAGGGGGTTTATTTCATAAAAGTTGTGAGTACAAAGTGAGGCCGGCGGCCTCTTTTTATAGGGAGGGAACAAGCTCTCCTCCCTAAAGTCTAACTCCTAAATAATAATAAAATAAAGAGTCCTGTTCCTAAATATTCTCATAAATCCCCTAAATAATTCTACTAAAAAGGAATAAACATAAAATATTAGTTGTAGTCTTTAAAGCAGAAGAAAAGACCTAAATTAGGTCAAAAACCCTAATCCGGCCGTGTGTGGCGGTTTGGGTCGGTTGGGCGCGTGTAGCGGCCCGGTGGGCTTGGCTGGCCGGGCGGCGGCCTTGTGTCGGGTGGCGGTGGCGGGCCTGGTGCTTCGGGCTGGTTCAGTGGCAAGGGCCTTGTCCAAAAGACATGTTCTTCGTGGTTGGCTCCTTGGAATTCCTCTGATCGGACCGGTTGCCAATTTAGGGTTTGGAGCTTCTCTCTCCTTGGGCTTTCTTCCTTTCTGCATGGGCCTTCTTCTTTAAGCTTCAGGTAGGCCTCCAAGTAGCTTCGGACGTAGCCCTCCGAGGTTAGCCCAAGTGTCATGCTTTGGGGCCACGGACTCCACTTCTTCTCAGGGTTCGGCTCAGGGTCAATCTTTGACAACTCTCCTCTTCGGGCCAAGGGTTCTTGGGCTCTCTTCCTTCTGTACTCCAGGAATGCTTCTAAAGGGTCACTCAAAGAATCGGCTTCTCCTCAGGGCTCCTAGAGGTCAGGCTAGGGGCAGGCTGAAGCTTCTCTTCGGTGCTAGGGCGGTTGCCAATTTAGGGTTTGGAGCTTCTCTCTCCTTGGGCTTTCTTCCTTTCTGCATGGGCCTTCTTCTTTAAGCTTCAGGTAGGCCTCCAAGTAGCTTCGGACGTAGCCCTCCGAGGTTAGCCCAAGTGTCATGCTTTGGGGCCACGGACTCCACTTCTTCTCAGGGTTCGGCTCAGGGTCAATCTTTGACAACTCTCCTCTTCGGGCCAAGGGTTCTTGGGCTCTCTTCCTTCTGTACTCCAGGAATGCTTCTAAAGGGTCACTCAAAGAATCGGCTTCTCCTCAGGGCTCCTAGAGGTCAGGCTAGGGGCAGGCTGAAGCTTCTCTTCGGTGCTAGGGCTCATTCCCTCGGCCAACAGCATGGCTTGGGACAGCATTCCATTCCTTGGAGTCTTTCTACCTGCAAGTGAAGGATTTAGTCGATATTTCTTGCCATACCTTGGTTTTAGGGCTCGTGGACGGCCTTCCCTTGAATTCATTCACTTCTTAAGAGGCCATAGGGTCTTGTCTCGGCCAGGTGACCCTGGTGGTGTGTAGGAGTATCGATTGGCTTCGGGGCAGCACTGTCGGATCATGTCAACCGGTTACTCTGCTTTGCTTACCCCACTTAGTTTCCCTCATTTCTTTGTGAAATTGAGTTTTTCTACTAAGTGTGGGGTAGGGTTTTGGTTGACTAATCTGTTTTCATTCTGGTTTTAGGAACACCACTTATGAGCGCAGGACTAAGGCGCGACTTGATGATGCCTCGAGCTCAGGAGCTGCCGCTCCCGTCACACCTGCTGTTCTGGGTCCCCCACCTGCACTACCCCACCGAGCTGGATACCATCACACCATAGCTCATCTACCAGACTTCTACTTTGAGTGCTTCCAGAAGCTCGAGCACGTTCGGGGAGCTGACGTGCGTCCTCTCTCCATGGATTCCCTGCACGATCACGATGAGGACTACCACCGGAACGTGCATGACGCCTTAGCACTGGCTGTTCTCCTCGAGCTGACTACCATCGCTGCCGAGTTCCCAGAGATCGCTCTCTAGGAGTTATGGGCAACCTTTGACCTGGACGAGCACAAGCGAAAGCAACGCCAAAAGGTTGTCACTTTCTATCTTGGTGGGGTGTACCGACAGCTCACCTACGATGAGTTTGCCGCTCATCTCGGCATCCCCTACGAGCACTATCACGATCATCACCTCGGGTACATGGCAGGCGTACCTGGCGATCACCTCGGGGTGAGCAACTCAGTTAAGTCTCTCTCTCACCCGCTCTATAAATTTATTCATATGGTTTGGCGTAGATCCCTATTATATGCGCCCGACAAGGATCGCCACCATATCTGATGACACTCGATTTGACGTGATTATCAGCCTCATTTAAGCGACATTTCTTTGCTTAAGACATGGTTTTTAGGGTAGAATAACGAATATTCAATCGATTGCCCTATCTCGTGCCATTTGTGTTACCTTGGCCCGTTTCGGGTCTATTTGATGGTTTTCTAGTGTTTTTATGTTAGCACAGGTTTTTGCCGTCAAATAGAGTAGCCATTGACGTGTCTAAGGCGTTGGAACCTCGAGGAATCAAACCGGAATCGATCCAAGGAGCCGATCAAGTCAAACCGAAAGTCTGCCCATTCACACTTACACATTCGGCGAAAATAAGCTTCCATATTCGGCGAAAACAATAGTGCAAATCAACTGACGCCGAGTGAAGAATGACTTCGGCAAAAACATTGTTCTCTTCAGACCAAAATACAAGGCAGAGAGATCATGGCCATTTACACAAGGATTTTCGCCGAAAATATCTCTATGTTTTCGGCGAAAATATCAGGCCAATCCGGATCAGTTAGGGTTAAGTATAAATACTTAACCCGGCGGCCCAAATCAAGGGGGAAGCAAAATATACAATCATAATTCGCAAAACACAACTTTTCGAATCAGAATCCTCTCAAGTTCTGGAGCGAAGAGTTGGAGTTCGAAGAGCCGGATAGAGATCGTGACGCCATCCCTTCCATCTCGGAGAACCGGAGCTAGGAGTGTTATCTACCGAAGATCGAAGTCTGTCAGAGTCATCTAAATTAGGTTTTTTAGATTCTTTTCTGTTCTTCCTCTGAATGATGAACTCTCTCTTTGTCTTTGTTTATTTTGCAATAATCATGAGTAGCTAAAATCGTTAGAGCTTAGACTAGATGAACCCTAAGTGACCCAGGGCTTTAAAGCGGTCACGGATCGGCGGTGATTAGATTCAAAATTCAATCAGTTCTTTTTCATGTTTGATTCGTTCTTCATTGTTCATGTTTCTTGTCTGGATTGATCACCTAGATTAGATTCTGGTTAAGCTAAGGATAGAAGCGAACGCTCTCCTTACTTTAGAACATCGAATTAAACAATTAACCTTATTAACCGGTTAGGGTTAATTCACTGCAAGAGTAACTCATTAATCATTAGTAATTACACCAATTAATTAAGTCGTTGCGAGAGGCGACCGTACCCAGGCGGCTAGTTAATCTTGGTAGTTAGAACGGATAGAGCGAACGTTCGCCGGTCTTAAACCTAAGGGTAAGGAGTTATGGTGGTGTCTTAGTAATTGATTGAATGAGAATCGAAATCCGCTGATCTATTGATTGCCAATGCTCTGGGGAACGAAGGGGGATTCAAAGTCTAAGTTCGTCTGTCATTCTTGTTTTCAAACCCTAATTCCCAATCTGCTTTAGTTTAATTTGATTTAATTTTTCTGCATTTCTTAGAAATAGAAGTCGTGGAACTCACACCACGCACAACGTGTTTGCATTTGAGTATTTTGCTAGTTCTGAAGTAACCAATCATAGAAAGCCCTTGGAATACGATCTGCTATACGCTTTTTCTTAGCATTAGTAGTTTTTATTTGGCTGAACCCGTCCGAACAACGACCGGGCGGTTCACCAAATTGGCGCCGTTGCCGGGGACTTCTTTTGGTTGTTCGAAAGAAGAACTGACAATTTATTCTTCTATTTTCCATCTTTCATTTCTCCACCCACTTCGATTTTATGGTTTTGTTTGTCTTTGTTATCTGTAGGTTTACAGGTGTATGCCTCACCGTCCTTGGACTCGCTCTCAAACCGAACAGGCCAAGAGTATAGATAGACCAGGCAGATCAGCTACACCTCTACGATCACAGATTCTGAAGGAAGGCAGATCCAATCCATTCATCACTCCGATCAAGATCGAGGAACCGAACGAGAGTTCCTCATCTCCATCTTCACCTGTACCATCTTCATCCGCTTCATACACCGAGTCACTTTCACCTCCTCCATCTCCCACCATGGACGATAGATTACCACCACCGCCACCACCTGCACAGAAGAGTCTAGCAGACTATAATAAGCCGAGCGCGACTAGCGTTCGATCTACCATTGCCGTTCCGCGCATTGAAGGAGATCCTGACTATGAGATCAAGATTCCATTCTTGACGATGATCTCTAGGGATTTACAGTTTGAAGGCAGGCCCCTAGACAACCCGTGCACTCATATTGCAGACTTCCTTGATCTCTGCAGTACTTTTAAGAGCGGAAACCTCGACAAAAACACTCTTTGTCTGAGAGCTTTTCCGTTCTCTCTAAAAGGCGCTGCTAAGAGGTGGCTTACTGGTAAACCACCTGGCTATTACACTAACTGGGATACTCTGGCTCAGGACTTCATTGAAGAATACTTCCCTCCGGCCAGAACAACCACCATCAAGGACAGCATCGCCAGATTCTCCCAGAAAGAAGGAGAAAGCTTATATGATACTTGGAATTAATTCCAAGAACTTCTCTACACCTGCCCTCATCATGGATTCGAACAGAGGCAGTTAGCTGAAATCTTCTCTCGTGGACTTCGAGAAGAATCCGCCAAGTGGGTCAATTCTCTAGCTGAAGGGGATTGCACTACACTCACTCCTGAAGCTGCTCTTCTTCACTTCGCAAACTGTGCCTCCAAGTCAAGGAACTGGGAGCGACAATCTGAAGGATCGAGGAGCAAGCTAGATCTTGAAGCTACAATCAAGGCAGAGGTAGAGAAACATTTGAAGAAGTCTACCACACCGATCAAGCCGCCGGCCGCTTCTGTCTATGTTGCTGATTGCGAGTGGTGTGGAGCTTGCTCACATAATGGAGGTCGTTGTCAGAATTTTGGTAAGGCAGAAGTCTGGTCTGCCGAAGAGGTAAGTTTCATCCAACAAGGCTTCGTCAATAATCAGAATGGTTATGCTGGCTACCGTAACTTCAGACAGTAAGGAAATTATCAAGACAGACCTCCCTACAATGCTGGCGCTAACCAGAACTAGAATAACCGCCTGACTGGTCCGGCTCAGGATCAGAAGCCTAACCATCAACCGGCAGGTGTCTACCAGCCGCCGCATCGCAACCCGGGTAATTATGGAACTGCTCCTGGCAATCGCCAGAATCAATATCTCAACAATACCTATCCAGGGCAGCAACATCACAGAGATAACAATGTCAGTGACCTGGATAAGAAGCTCAGCCAGATCATCACGAGACTCGATGATCATGACAGTCAATTCAAGGCTCAAGCTCTTCTCAATCAAGAACAGATAGCATCTGGACAAAGAATTGAGCAAGCCGTGAACAACATCTCGAGCATGCTCGCATCTGGTCGACCATTTGGCCAGCTTCCAAGCCAGACAAAGCCAAACCCGAGAAAAGAACAGGCTAAAATGGTAACTGCTCGAAAACTTCCAAACTTAATTGCTGATGCTTGTTCTGTATTGCGCAGGATCGCTGAAACTCCGGAGGAAGAAGAAGAAGAAGAGGAACAGAAACCGGCGCCTAAGGGAGAAGATCCTCCTCTTGCACCGTACGTCGTGAAGCCTCCTTTTCCTAGAGCATTGCTGCCAAATGCAAGGATCGAGACTGGCATGAAGGGGAACAAGGAAGGATATCCTGATATTCGTATTAAGAAACCTGTTTCTCCATATCCAGCTAAGTTATTTGATCCTGGTTCATTCACTTTACCTTTGGTCATTAATGATGTTGAGATTGAACGTTGCTTAGTTGATCTAGGAGCATCTGTTAATGTTATGCTTGTGAGTCTATATGAAAAGTTAAACCTAGGAGAACTTAAACCGCCTAGTATGCAACTCGTCTTTGCTGATTGATCGCTTAAAACCCCTAAGGGGAGATTAAAGACGTTGTCACTAAATGTGGTCCGTTCACGTTCTTAGCTGATTATGTGATTATGGATACTAGTACAGATGATGCTACTATTCTTATAGGTCGACCTTTCATGGCTACCACTGGAATGAATATTACGTTCCCAACGGTTCATTAACTCTTAGAGTCGGTAAAGAAACGAAAACGTTCCGTCTTAAAGATGGCATGAAATATGACTCTAGGAATGAAGAATCTCACTGCCTAGCTGTTGAAACGGTGGGGTTGACTCTGGTCAACTCCGTTACTAATGCTTCTTCCAGTGTCTCTAGATCAGTTGTTGCTGCAGATATTAAACAGGTCATTGAGAAGAAGCAGAAACCTGTCGTTCAGAAGCCACCCAAGAAGAAGAAGGAACTGCAAGCCTCTTCTAAACCACCGAGCAGACCTCGAGGGAAGAACAAGAGGACGAAGACCGAAATGGCCTGGAGACCAAAAATTCCACCGTCTTCCATTAAGGCAGCTGCACCGCCAATTAGTTTTGAGAAACCGGCGCCGGAACAAGTATGGAGGGAGAAGCCGAAAGCATCTCCTAAGGAAGTACTAACGATCACCGATCCTGGTGATACCAAGCCGAAGAAAGAAACGAAGAAGCCGACAGTCCTCATTCCTTCCATCGTCACACTCAAGAAGGATGATCTCTCCAGAGAACTGTTCGGACCGTTCAAGTTCGTCAATCATCTTCCCGATGGACGTACCAAGCTCCTACATGCGAACGGGAAGAGATTCACGCTTACCGGAGAAGTCCCGAAGCTGTACTTCATGAACTCCGACGCGAGCGTTAAGGAGAATCTGAGTTGGGATGTCTCCTAATACCGTCCAGGTATCATCCAGCTCAAGGACGTTAATAAAAGAGCGCTTCGTGGGAGGCAACCCACGGCTGGAGTCTGTTTTAGTTTTTGTTGAACTTGGTATTTTAGAGTCGGTTCGGGGGAGCCAAAATGTCAGTTTGTTTGATTTATTATTTTTCGTTTCGTGTAGAGTCTGTGTGTCATAGAGTCAGTCGCAAGTTGATTGAGGTCGTTTTCTGTTTATTTTTGTGTATTTAACTGTTGATTTTCTGAAGTTGGCCAAATTTGCGAAAATATTTTAAACCCGAACAGTTCAAAATTTTCGGCGAAACCACCCTTGTTTTCGGCGAAATCGATTTTCGATTTTCGAACTCAATCTCCCTGTTCATTGTTTTCGGCGAAGCCATTTGAATTGAAATTTTCGGCGAAATCGTGCTGTTATTTTCGGCGAAACCGCCTTCGAAAAATCCGGCAGTCCATTTTAACTGAAATTTTCGGCGAAAACACCCTTTTTTTTTCGCCAAAAATAATTTTGAAAATCACCCAACTATTCCTTTAAAATCCGGATTTCGTTCCTCTCTCTCCTTCTTTCATTTTCGAGCCAAAGCACCCGAAACCCCCCCCCCCTTATCCTTTTCAAATCGCCGACCGCCCCCATTTTGAAACTCGCCGTCGTAGCTTGCCGTCGCCGACCGCCGCCGCTCCCTTCCCCTCTTCTTTCCGATCCCAACGAGCCCTAGAACGTCCGAATCGGAGCTTTGCAGCTTCAGTTCTCCGAAACCCCAGTTTTCAAGTTTTTCACCGATTCCTCTCAACTCGTTCATTTTTAGCAATCATGACTTCAAGGTAAGTTGTATAACTTTTCGATATGAATCTTTTGACATATAGATTGCTGAATTTCGTCGGGGTTGACTTTCGATTGACTTTTCGGTTTGCCTCGTTTACGTGCCGACTGTTTCGTGTGAACTAGGATTAACTGAACTTATAGAACTGTTCTAGGATGCTTAGGGAGTTCCGTGCTTAATTTCCATATCATTTGATCATATGTTGCTATGCATAAGATTAATTCTTCGTAATGTTGACTTTTGTGAGAAATGTCGGTTTGACTTTGAATTGTTGTGATCATTTGGCTATCTGATGTGTTCATTCTCGTTCATATTTTCGTGCTTGCCATTTGAGATCATATTTTACCGTCATTCTCCAAGTTATGATAGTCTTGCCATGATTAGGGTTCGATGTGCCTAAATGTTGACTCTCAAAATGTCGGTTTGACTTTTTGAACTCTGATTGTGCTTATCCGATTCTGGCTGTTCCTAAGTATGTATTTTACTGTCTATGATTACCGGTTACTCCGCTTTGCTTACCCCACTTAGTTTCCCTCATTTCTTTGTGAAATTGAGTTTTTCTACTAAGTGTGGGGTAAGGTTTTAGTTGACTAATCTGGTTTCATTCTGGTTTTAGGGACACCACTTATGAGCGCAGGACTAAGGCGCGACTTGATGGCGCCTCGAGCTCAGGAGCTGCCGCTCCCGTCACACCTACTGTTCTGGGTCCACCACCTGCACTACCCCGCCAGGCTGGATACCACCGCACCATAGCACGTCTACCAGACTTCTATTTTGATTGCTTTCAGTAGCTCGAGCACGTCCGGGGAGCTGACGTACGCCCCCTTTCCATGGAGTCACTCCAAGAGCATGACGAGGACTACCACCGGAACGTGCATGACGCCTTAGCACCGGCTGGCCTCCTCGAGCTGACCACCATCGCTGCTGAGTTCCCAGACATTGCCCTCCAGGAGTTCTGGGCAACCTTTGATCTGGACGAGCACAAGAGGAAGCAACGCCAGAAGGTTATCACCTTCTATCTTGGTGGGGTGTACAGGCAGCTCACCTACGATGAGTTTGCCGCTCATCTCGGCATCCCCTATGAGCACTATCACGATCATCACCTCGGTTGGGGAGAAGATGATGACGACGAGGAGTACCACGCGCTCTGGAGCCCATGACAGGCGTGCCTGGAGATCGCCTCGGGGTGAGCAACTCAGTTAAGTCTCTCTCTCACCCGCTCTATAAATTTATTCATATGGTTTGGCGGAGGTCGCTTTTATATGTTCGAGACAAGGATCGCCACCATATCCTCAAGGACGAGCTCATGCTTCTCCGAGCCATCCGAGAGAGCTATCCTCTGCACCCCGGCTGGGTACTAGCTCGCATCTTCCGCCAGAAGACCAAGAGGAAGACGCCACCCCGCAAACTCTTGGGGGGCAACTTTATAGGACAGCTCATCATCTCATTCGGCATCAGCCATGAGTATGGCCCGCACATTCCACGACATCCAGTTAGGACCGTTGGAGGAGACTTGGCGGTCGAGTACGACTTAGAACTCGACCTCAGTCCCCATGTAGCAGCTGATCCTCCACTCCAGCCTGTGGTCGAGTCAGAGGAAGAAGATGATGCTGAGGAGCAGCAGCCGCAGCCGCCACCAGAATTCCAAGATTATATACCCTCACCACATCATCAGGCAGGGTATGATCACCAGTCGCCGCCGCACATTCCCGATCCATACCGGCGTCTCACCCTCAGCACCGACCGCACCCAGCGGACGTGGGTGAGTTGTACGAGCGACTACAGGAGTGGCGCATCACCAACATCGTTACTCAAGAGGCGCGGTGGACTATTATGCAGCAACATATGGCCGCGCTGACCGGCGATATGAGGCACAGATGGCGTGGCAACGCCAGCTCGGCGAATTTCTCCACTTTCCACCTCCCGGCTCACCGGACCAGCAGTGATCGGGTTGTATTCCTTTTCTGGTGTCTTCTTTTTATTTATTATTTTGGGATTTCGATCCAACTTTTTTCTGTGTGGATCCGGGGCACTTGTCCCGGTTTCTTTTTTATGTTTTATTTGTTTTTGTTTTGTAGGCAATCGGTAGACTCCCTTTGCTTCAGGTTCTGCTACACTTCCCTCTGCTCCGAGGATCCGTGCTCACCCTCTGAAATCAACCGTCCTCATCCAGGTTCTTCCATTCCACTCTGAACTCTAGAATTAGTCCTGTGAGGACACAGTCCGATTTAAGTGCGGGGTAGGATGCTAGAGAACCTTGCACGAACTTGATTGCCCTTGATTGTGTTTTATGTGTGCCTCGTGATTCCATTCCAGTTTCTCTAGCATTAGAATGGCTCAGTTCTTGATTTTTTATGTTAAGTTGTTGTTCAAACTTTCATAATGATGCTTAGACTGCTTAACCTAGAACTTGAGAACCAACTTGTATACTTTGATGCTAAATTGCCTGGTCAGAACAGAATTTTAAAATCACACTTGTAGTTTGTAGCCTTGATTGCATGAAAATGACCGAATCCGACTAGCAAACCAACTGTGAGCTTTTGATCCATTGCACGTAACTTGCAATTTTAATTCTTTCTGAGTGGTTTTCTGTTTACCTGAATGAGTTAGAATTTGCATGAGACCTACTCGAGACCACACGATGACACGAGTTCTAGAAGGATAGGGGCACCTAGATTCAGCTACTAAGCCAGATAGCCTACCAAACGATAAATCCACTAGGTTTAGACCCTTGAGCTTGGCCTGTTCTTTCAGTTCGATAATACATTACAGCCATTTCCCATTTCTTTCATTCCCCATTGATCCCCTGTGGTTGTATTTCTAGATTGACCTACCGGAAGTCGGTTTGTGGTAACCTGCCTATAGCCATTAAACAGTGTGTCTTAGCTAATATGCCCAGACGTGTAAACCCCTCTAGCAACTAAAAGAAAAATCGGCACAAAAGAAAAAAAAAGTAAAGTAAGAAAAGAAGCAAGCTTCAGAAAAAAAAAGAGAAGCAGAAAAATCAGAAAAATAAGAAAAGTTTCAAAGTGTTGTTCAATAAAACGTTCTTCTCCCTACAAATGGAAGAACGAAGTCAAAAGAAAAGTTCAAAAGAAAAGAAAAAAAATCATGAAAAGAAAAAGAATAAGTGCTAGGTTGATGGAGGGTATCATAGGACGAGCGTTCATCATTCCACCCGTGTTTGGTCAGACGGTAGGAAGCCATAGATTAGATTCGAGGGAAGTTAGTCGAAAGCTACACCGCACAAAGCCATCATCATTCATTCCCATCATCCATCTCATTATAAACCCTAGTAGTGTAGTATTCATTACGGTCCTAGCAGGGAAGTCCTTCTTGACTAGATACTCGTGTTGTCACAGTGGTGGAGATGTGGTCGAAATGCAAACTTATGACAGAATTCGGTAACAGAAAACGATCAAGAGCAGAAACACGTCCTTAAACACAGAGAGTGAGAGTTCCCATTGTACTATATATATCCTGTGTGAGGAGTCTGGTCGGTCAGGTCAAATTCGTGCATAATTGGTTGCTAATTACTTGTCGTGTGCAGTTTATTAGTGAGACCAGGTAATTTGGCTGATCTGTATGCATGTTAGGTTTCTTGTTCTAGGATCGATCTGTCTAATAATTCATTGTGTTTGGTTGAGCTCCAATTTAATCGATCTTATCATTTATGAACATGAGCATTTCTATTCAGTTTGCTTGAGGACAAGCAAAAGCTTAAGTGTGGGATATTTGATGACACTCGATTTGACGTGATTATCAGCCTCATTTAAGCGACATTTCTTTGCTTAAGACATGGTTTTTAGGGTAGAATAACGAATATTCAATCGATTGCCCTATCTCGTGCCATTTGTGTTACCTTGGCCCGTTTCGGGTTTATTTGATGGTTTTCTAGTGTTTTTATGTTAGCACAGGTTTTTGCCGTCAAATAGAGTAGCCATGGACGTGTCTAAGGCGTTGGAACCTCGAGGAATCAAACTGGAATCGATCCAAGGAGCCGATCAAGTCAAACCGAAAGTCTGCCCATTCACACTTACACATTCGACGAAAATAAGCTTCCATATTCGGCGAAAACAATAGTGCATATCAACTGACGCCGAGTGAAGAATGACTTCGGCGAAAACATTGTTCTCTTCGGACCGAAAATACAAGGCAGAGAGATCATGGCCATTTACACAAGGATTTTCGTTGAAAATATCTCTATGTTTTCGGCGAAAATATCAGGCCAATCCGGATCAGTTAGGGTTAAGTATAAATACTTAACCCGGCGGCCCAAATCAAGGGGGAAGCAAAATATAAAATCATAATTCGCAAAACACAATTTTTCCAATCAGAATCCTCTAAAGTTCTGGAGCGAAGAGTTGGAGTTCGAAGAGCCGGATAGAGATCGTGACGCCATCCCTTCCATCTCGGAGAACCGGAGCTAGGAGTGTTATCTACCGAAGATCGAAGTCTGTCAGAGTCGTCTAAATTAGGTTTTTCAGATTCTTTTCTGTTCTTCCTCTGAATGATGAACTCTCTCTTTGTCTTTGTTTCTTTTGTAATAATCATGAGTAGCTAAACTCGTTAGAGCTTAGACTAGATGAACCCTAAGTGACCCAGGGCTTTAAAGCGGTCACGGATCGGCGGTGATTAGATTCGAAATTCAATCAGTTCTTTTTCATGTTTGATTCGTTCTTCATTGTTCATGTTTCTTGTCTGGATTGATCACCTAGATTTGATTCTGGTTAAGCTAAGGATAGAAGCGAACGCTCGCCTTACTTTAGAACATCGAATTAAACAATTAACCTTATAATTGGAGTGTGCCTTTCGTAGGAACCGGTTAGGGTTAATTCACTGCAAGAGTAACTCATTAGTCATTAGTAATTACACCAATTAATTAAGTCGTTGCGAGAGGTGACCGTACCCGGGCGGCTAGTTAATCTTGGTAGTTAGAACGGATAGAGCGAACGTTCGCCGGTCTTAAACCTAAGGGTAAGGAGTTATGGTGGTGTCTTAGTAATTGATTGAATGAGAATCGAAATCCACTGATTTGTTGATTGCCAATGGTCTGGGGAATGAAGGGGGATTCAAAGTCTAAGTTCGTCTGTCATTCTTGTTTTCAAACCCTAATTCCCAATCTGCTTTAGTTTAATTTGATTTAATTTTTCTGCATTTCTTAGAAATAGAAGTCGTGGAACTCACACCACGCACAACGTGTTTGCATTTGAGTATTTTGCTAGTTCTGAAGTAACCAATCATAGAAAGCCCTTGGAATACGATCTGCTATACGCTTTTTCTTAGCATTAGTAGTTTTTATTTGGCTGAACCCGTCCAAACAACGACCGGGCGGTTCACCAATATCCTCAAGGAGGAGCTCATGCTTCTCCGAGCCATCCGAGAGAGCTACCCTCTACACCCCGGCTGGGTACTGGCTTGCATCTTCCGCCAGAAGACCAGGAGGAAGACGCCACCTTGCAGGCTCTTGGGGGTAACTTCATAGGTCAGCTCATCATCTCCTTTGGCATCAACCATGAGTATGGCCCGCACATTCCACGACACCCAGTTAGGACCGTTGGAGGAGACTTGGCGGTTGAGTACGACTTAGAACTCGACCTCAGTCCCCATGTAGCAGCTGATCCTCCACTCCAGCCTGTGGTCAAATCGGAGGGAGAAGATGATGCTGAGGAGCAGCAGCAGCAGCCGCCACCAGAATTCCAAGATTATATACCCTCGCCACACCATCAAGCATGGTATGCTCACCAGTTGCCGCCGCACATTCCCAATACATACCAGGGTCCTCCCCAGCAGCCCCGACATCACCCCGCGGACGTGGGTGAGTTATACGAGCGACTTCAGGAGTGGCGCATCACCGACAACGCCACTCAAGAGGCGCGGTGGACTATTATGCAGCAACATATGCGCCGAGACGACAGGCGATATGAGGCACAGCTGGCGTGGCAACGCCAGCTCGGCCAATTTCTCCACTTTCCACCTCCCACTTCACCAGACCAGCAGTGATCGGGTTGTATTCCTTTTCTGGTGTCTTCTTTTTATTTATTCTTTTCGGATTTCGGTCCAACTTTTTTCTGTGTGGATCCGGGACACTTGTCCCGGTTTCCTTTTTATGTTTTATTTGTTTTTGTTTTGTAGGCAGTAGGGAGACTCCCTTTGCTTCAGGTTCTGCTACACTTCCCTCTGCTCTGAGGATCCGTGCTCACCCTCTGAAATCAACCGTCCTCATCCAGGTTCTTACATTCCACTCTGAACTCTAGAATTAGTCCTGTGAGGACACAGTCCGATTTAAGTGTGGGGTAGGATGCTAGAGAACCTTGCATGAACTTGATTGCCCTTGATTGTGTTTTATGTGTGCCTCATGATTCCATTCCAGTCTCTCTAGCATTAGAATGGCTCAACTCTTGATTTTTGATGTTAAGTTGTTGTTCAAACTTTCATAATGATGCTTAGACTGCTTAACCTAGAACTTGAGAACCAACTTGTATACTTTGATGCTAAATTGCCTGGTCAGAACAGAATTTTTAAAATCACACTTGTAGTTTGTAGCCTTGATTGCATGAAAATGACCGAATCCGACTAGCAAACCAACTGTGAGCTTTTGATCCATTGCACGTAACTTGCAATTTTAATTCTTTCTGAGTGGTTTTCTGTTTACTTGAATGAGTTAGGATTTGCATAAGACCTACTCGAGACCACACGATGACACGAGTTCTAGAAGGATAGGGGCACCTAGATTCAGCTACAAAGCTAGATAGCCTACCAAACGATAAAATCCACTAGGTTTAGACCCTTGAGCTTGGCCTGTTCTTTCGGTTCGATAATACATTACAGCCATTTCCCATTCTTTCATTCCCCGTTGATCCCCTGTGGTTGTAGTTCTAGATTGACCTACCGGAAGTCGGTTTGTGGTAACCTGCCTATAGCCATTAAATAGGTGGTCTTAGCTAATATGTGCAGACGTGTAAACCCCTCTAGCAACTAAAAGAAAATCGGCACAAAAGAAAAAAAAAGTAAAGAAAGAAAAAGAAAAAAAAATTCGAAAAAAAATGAAGAAAAGAAAATCAGAAAAAGTTCAAAGTGTAGTTCAATAAAACGTTCTTCTCCCTACAAATGGAAGAACGAAGTCAAAAGAAAAGTTCAAAAGAAAAGAAAAAAAAAAATCGTGTAAAGAAAAAGAATAAGTGCTAGGTTGCTTGAGGGTATCATAGGACGAGCGTTCATCATTCCACCCGTGTTTGGTTAGACGGTAGGAAGCCATAGATTAGATTCGAGGGAAGTTAGTCGAAAACTACACCGCACAAAGCCATCATCATTCATTCCCATTATCCATCTCATTATAAACCCGAGTAGTGTAGATTTCATTACGGTCCTAGCAGGGAAGTCCTTCTTGACTAGATACTCGTGTTGTCACAGTGGTGGAGATGTGGTCGAAATGCAAACCTATGATAGAATTCGGTAACAGAAAATGATCGAGAGCAGAAACACGTCCTTAAACACAGAGAGTGAGAGTTCCCATTGTACTATATATATCCTGTGTGAGGAGTCTGGTCGGTCAGGTCAAATTCGTGCATAATTGGTTGCTAATTACTTGTCGTGTGTAGTTTATTAGTGAGACCAGGTAATTTGGCTGATCTGTATGCATGATTAGGTTTCTTGTTCTAGGATTGATCTGTCTAATAATTCATTGTGTTTGATTGAGCTCCAATTTAATCGATCTTATCATTTATGAACATGAGCATTTCTATTCAGTTTGCTTGAGGACAAGCAAAAGCTTAAGTGTGGGGTATTTGATGACACTCGATTTGACGTGATTATCAGCCTCATTTAAGCGACATTTCTTTGCTTAAGACATGGTTTTTAGGGTAGAATAACGAATATTCAATCGATTGCCCTATCTCGTGCCATTTGTGTTACCTTGGCCCGTTTCGGGTCTATTTGATGGTTTTCTAGTGTTTTTATGTTAGCACAGGTTTTTGCCGTCAAATAGAGTAGCCATGGACGTGTCTAAGGCATTGGAACCTCGAGGAATCAAACCGGAATCGATCCAAGGGGCCGATCAAGTCAAACCGAAAGTCTGCCCATTCACACTTGCATCTTCGGCGAAAATAAGCTTACATCTTCGGCGAAAATAATAGTGCAAATCAACTGGTGCCGAGTCAAAGGAGATTTTTGGCGAAACCAATTAAGTGTTTGGTCCAAAAATGCAAGGCAGAGAGATCAGCCGGCGGAGCCTTCATTCACAAAGGAATTTTCGCCAAAAATTCCTTAAGAATTTTGGCAAAAATAATAAGAGGAATCCGGCTGATTAGGGTTAAGTATAAATACTTAACCCGGCGGCCCAATCAAAATAGATAATCATAATTCGCAAAACACAACTTTTTGAGATCAGAATTCAGAGAATCCTCTCAAGTTCTGGAGCGAAGAATTGGAGTTCGAAGAGCCGGATAGAGATCGTGACGCCATCCCTTCCATCTCGGAGAACCGGAGCTAGGAGTGTTATCTACCGAAGATCGAAGTCTGCCAGAGTCATCTAAATTAGGTTTTTCAGATTCTTTTCTGTTCTTCCTTTGAATGATGAACTCTTTCTTTGTCTTTGTTTCTTTTGTAATAATCATGAGTAGCTAAACTCGTTAGAGCTTAGACTAGATGAACCCTAAGTGACCCAGGGCTTTAAAGCGGTCACGGATCGGTGGTGATTAGATTCGAAATTCAATCAGTTCTTTTTCATGTTTAATTCGTTCTTCTTTGTTCATGTTTCTTGTCTGGATTGATCACCTAGATTAGATTCTGGTTAAGCTAAGGATAGAAGCGAACGCTCGCCTTACTTTAGAACATCGAATTGAACAATTAACCTTATAATTGGAGTGTGCCTTTCGTAGGAACCAGTTAGGGTTAATTCACTGCGAGAGTAACTCATTAATCATTAGTAATTACACCAATTAATTAAGTCGTTGCGAGAGGCGACCGTACCCGGGCGGCTAGTTAATCTTGGTAGTTAGAACGGATAGAGCGAACGTTCGCCGGTCTTAAACCTAAGGGTAAGGAGTTATGGTGGTGTCTTAGTAATTGATTGAATGAGAATTGAAATCCGCTGATCTGTTGATTGCCAATGCTCTGGGGAACGAAGGGGATTCAAAGTCTAAGTTCATTTGTCATTCTTGTTTTCAAACCCTAATTCCCAATCTGCTTTAGTTTAATCTTTTTAATTTTTCTGCATTTCTTAGAAGTAGAAGTCGTGGAACTCACACCACGCACAACGTGTTTGCATTTGAGTATTTTGCTAGTTCTGAAGTAACCAATCATAGAAAGCCCTTGGAATACGATCTGCTATAGCTTTTTCTTAGCATTAGTAGTTTATTTGGTTGAACCCTCAACGACAGGTTCACCAAATTGATTGATGACACTCGATTTAACGTGATTACCAGCCTCATTTAAGCGACATTTCCTTGCTTGAAACGTGGTTTTAGGAGTAAAATAGCAAATATTCACTCAACTACCCTATTTCCTACCGATTTGGTTACTTTGGCCCTTTTGGGTCTATTTGATGGTTTTCTAGTGTTTTTGTAAGAGCGCAGGTTTTTATCATCAAATACGTAACCACGAATGTATTCAAGAACTCATGGAGTGAACCGGAATCGAACCAGAAATCAAACCAGAGTCAGAACCGAAGATCGAACTGCCCAGCACAATGTTTTACACCGAAAAGACTATGAGGATTTCGGCGAAAATACCTTCAGAAACTCACAGGCTGATTTACACTGAAGTTTTCGGTGAAAACTACTTTGAGTTTTCGGCGAAAACTACTTTGAGTTTTCGCCGAAAATCGTAGAAGAAATCAAACAGGGGACTTTGCCTAAAGTTTTCGGCGAAAATTATCTGATGTTTTCACCAAAAATATCTTCCAAATCCGGCGTTGTATTGAAAACCCTAATCGTACCTATTTAAAGGCAGCCGGCAGACAAAAAGAGGGAGGAATCATTATTCATATTTTCACAAATCAGACTTTTGAGAGTCAGCCGACTCTAGAGTCGATAGATAGAGTTTAGAGAGTTCGAAGATCCGTGGAGAGATCGTGACGCCATCCTTCCACCTCGGAGAACTCAGAGCTTAAAGTTGAAGATCCAGGAGATTGAAGCTTCGGCGGGAGTCGTTAGAATTAGGTTTTTCAGTTCTTATCTGTTCTTCCTCTGTATGATGATCTTCATTGTTGCCTTTGATTCTCTTGTTTCTGATATGAGTAACTGAACTCGTTAGAGCTTAGACTAGATGAACCCTAAGTGACCCAGGGCTTTAAAGCGGTCACGGATTGGCGGTAATTAGATTCGAAGTTCAATCAGTTTCTCTTTGCATGGTTGTTTTGTTCTTGATTGTTTATGTTTCTTCTCCGGTTGATCGCCTAGATTAGGTTTTTGCAAGCTAGGGTTAGTCGCCAGACATCTTCCTGCTTTGGCGCATAAACTTGTCTTCCTTGATCACCTAGTTTAGATTCTTGTTAAGTTGAGGATAGAAGCGAACGCTCGCCTCTCTTTAAAACATCAATTCAACCAGTTAACCTTATAATTGGAGTGTGCCTTTGTAGGAACCGGTTAGGGTTAATCCACTGCAAGAGTAACTCATAAATCACTAGTAATCGCACTAGTTAATTAAGTCGTTGCGAGAGGTGACCGTACCCGGGCGGCTAGTTAATCTTGGTAGTTAGAACGGATAGAGCGAACGTTCGCCGGTCTTAAACCTAAGGGTAAGGAGTTATGGTGGTGTATAGAAACTGATTGAATTAGAATTGAAAACCGTTGATCTGTTGATTGCCAATGCCCTGGTGATCTAAGGGGGATTCGAAATCTAAGTTCATCTATCATCTCGTTAGTCTACCGTTTTAATATTTCTGTCTTTTATTTTCCTTAGTTTATTAGATTAGAAGTCGTGGAACTCACACCACGCACTAAGTGTTCAAACCTGAGTAATTTGCCAGCTTCTTTGAGTAGTCGATTAGTAGAAACCCGTGGAATACGATCTAGTCTACTTCGATAGGTTAGTTATTTGATACCGCTAAAACTGCAGTTATCAAATTGGCGCCGTTGCCGGGGACTCTTCTAATTGTTTGAAAGAAGAGTTGGCAAATTATTCTTCTACCTTTCCGCCTTACCATTTAATTTTCCTCCATATTTCCATGATTTACCTGGGTAGTGCTTTTGAGTTTTGATTATGCAGGATTACAGGTGGGATGACCAATACCAAGAGTGGTATGTCAATGAAGCACCGTATATTGATGATAACCAAGAGATGTATATACTAGCTCATCAGCATCGACAACAGACGACGAGAATAGAATCCTTCTTGGAAAATATCTCTACAGAGCTACAAGCTCACAAAGAGATAGACTCACATGTTCATCAAAATCGACAACAGACGGCAAGAGTAGAATCCGCCTTGGATGATCTCATTTTGAAGCTGCAAGCTCGTAACGTAGTGGATGTCGAGCTCGAGCAACCAAATCCACTAATGGAAGAAGATGCTCAAGAGCTATATGAAGATGAACATGACAATCTCACCGATGACTATTGCGAGCTAGAAGCATCTGATGAAGAATCCTTGGCGATGGTGGTTGATGAAGACATAGAGCCAATCCATCTTGAAGTTGAAGCTGAAGAGGAGCACATAGAGATTGAGGAGATACCCTCACCTACACTTCCACCGAGTGAACCTGAAGAGAAGATGGAGCACATTGAACATGCCGTGCCGTACTACCTCTTTCCTCCTCGAGTAGGAGAATGCAAGAAGAACTGGTCATCCAACCAAGATCGCGATCTATTGGAGCACTACCGGCTGCATCACCCTTCTGGAGTGCTACATGGCACTCAACCGCTGTCCTTGAAGAAGACGATTGACTTCGAGGAACTCCTAAGTTGGGGTCCCTAACAGGTATCGTCCGGCTCAAGGACGTTAAAAGAGAGCGCTTCGTGGGAGGCAACCCACGGCTGTAGTCCGTTTTTGAATTTTTGAGTCAGTCTTTTTCGTCGTTCGAATCAGGTTCAGGGGAGCCAAAAGTGTCAGTTTGTTTGATTTCATATTTTTCGTGTGTAGTTTGTGTGTCATAGAGTCAGTTCCAAGTTGATTGAAGTCGTTCCGATTTTTGTGGATTTAACTGTGATTTTCTGAAGTTGGCCGGATTTGGGAAAAATATTTTAAACCCGAACAGTTCAAAATTTTCGGCGAAACCATCCTTGTTTTCGGCGAAACCGATTTTCGATTTTCGAACCTGATTCTCCCTGTTCATTATTTTCGGTTCGAAAAGTTTTCTGTCTTCGGCGAAAAGATTTTTGAAAACCAACAGCCATTTGAACTGATATTTTCGGCGAAACCACATGCTTATTTTCGGCGAAACCACCTTGAAAAACCGGCAGTGCATTTGAACTAAAATTTTCGGCGAAAACACCCTTTTATTTTCGCCGAAAATCCTTTTGGAAACCACCCAATCCTCCACTTAAAAAAAGTCAAAATATTTTCAAAATTCCCCTAACCGTCTTTGTTCGACTTTTATTCTGTGTGGATCCGGGACACTTGTCCCGGTATCCTTTTGATCTTTTTGTTGTTTTTGTTTTGTAGGATCTTGAGTAGCTACTCCGCTCTGCTCCGGACGCTCCGTGTTCATCCCCTACACCGACCATCTCGTCACAGGTTCTTCGTATCTCTCTACTCTAGTTTAGTCCTGTGAGGACACAGAACCGTTTAAGTGTGGGGTAGGATTCTAGGATTATGCATGATCTTGTTTGATTTTCTGTGATTCCGTGGTTCAATTTTAAAATTTCTCTTGCATAGAATTGCTCAATTCTTGACTTTTGATGTAAAATTGACTTCAACTTTGAACAATGACGTCTAGACTGTTCCACTTAGAACCTATAACTAATGTGTCGGAACTGATATTAAATGAGTCTAGGTCAGAACAGATCACAAATCACTTCGGTAGTTGAAATTTGAATTAATTGAATTAATTGGTTTGTTAATAACAAAGCTCGATAACACCGTTCTAAGATGATAAATGCTAGCTTCTTCCATGTTTTTCACTCCATAGTTGATCACCTGTGATTGTGGCTAGAGATTAGACGGAAATCCAATTCGAAATCTTGTGTAAAAAGTTATAACTAGCTAGGATCAAGTGGCTAAATTGGTTAAATCAAGTAATTAAGTGTTGCAAATCAATGCTAAGTTTTTGAAGTGCTAAAAATAAAGTTAGGCAAGCCCGACACCTAAGTGAAGTGTTCGGGTTGAGCACTAGCATAAGCACAAATACTGTGAGCTAGGCAGGTCCAACACCTAAGTGAAGTTTTTGGTATCGAGCACTAGTATGCAGTAAATCAATTGAAGGAAGAAATTGAACTTGAAATAAATCATTGTTTAAATCGGTCCTAGCTAGAACATGTAACGTACAGATCTAGAAACGGATGAAGTCGAGTCGATAGCCACGTCACTTTTCCTACCTCCGCATCCACATCATGGCTAGAGCTTAAAGCCTTTTTGATTAGAATTGGTGTTATCGTAGTCGGTTAATCATAATTAATTGTTTTGCCAAGAAACGAGCTTTATTGAAACCACTACTTGAAGTGTGCAGAATTAGTGAGATTGAAAACTTGTTTGGTTGATGTTCTTGCATGTGTAGGTCACTCTTTCTACGTGGAACAGTCTAAACCAAATTGTTAGAATTGAATCTCGGTTTAATCTCGTGTCATTTGTGAATTTGAGTGTGTTCTAGTTCAGTTTGCTTGAGGACAAGCAAAAGCTTAAGTGTGGGGTATTGATGACACTCGATTTGACGTGATTATCAGCCTCATTTAAGCGACATTTCCTTGCTTGAAACGTGGTTTTAGGAGTAAAATAGCGAATATTCACTCAACTACCCTATTTCCTACCGATTTGGTTACTTTGGCCCTTTTTGGGTCTATTTGATGGTTTTCTAGTGTTTTTGTAAGAGCGCAGGTTTTTATCGTCAAATACGTAACCACAGATGTATTCAAGACCTCAAGGAGTGAACCGGAATCGAACCAGAATCGAACCGAGTAGAACAGATCCAACTGCCCAGCACAATGTTTTCGCCGAAAAGACTATGAGGATTTCGGCGAAAATACCTTCAGAAACTCACAGGCTGATTTACACTGAAGTTTTCGGCGAAAACTACTTTGAGTTTTCGCCGAAAATCATAGAAGAATCAAACAGGGGACTTTGCCTAAAGTTTTCGGCGAAAATTATCTGATGTTTTCACCGAAAATATCTTCCAAATCCTGTGCTGTATTGAAAACCCTAATCGTACCTATTTAAAGGCAGCCGACAGACAAAAAGAGGGAGGAATCATTATTCATATTTTCACAAATCAGACTTTTGAGAGTCAGCCGACTCTAGAGTCGATAGATAGAGTTTAGAGAGTTCGAAGATCCGTGGAGACATCGTGACGCCATCCTTCCACCTCGGAGAACTCGGAGCTTAAAGTTGAAGATCTAGGAGATTGAAGCTTCGGCGGGAGTCGTCAGAATTAGGTTTTTCAGTTCTTATCTGTTCTTCCTCTGTATGATGATCTTCATTGTTGCCTTTGATTCTCTTGTTTCTGATATGAGTAACTGAACTCGTTAGAACTTAGACTAGATGAACCCTAAGTGACCCAGGGCTTTAAAGCGGTCACGGATTGGCGGTAATTAGATTCGAAGTTCAATCAGTTTCTCTTTGCATGGTTGTTTTGTTCTTGATTGTTTATGTTTCTTCTCCGGTTGATCGCGTAGATTAGGTTTTCGCAAGCTAGGGTTAGTCGCCAGACATCTTCCTGCTTTGGCGCATAAACTTGTCTTCCTTGATCACCTAGTTTAGATTCTTGTTAAGTTGAGGATAGAAGCGAACGCTCGCCTCTCTTTAAAACATCAATTCAACCAGTTAACCTTATAATTGGAGTGTGCCTTTCGTAGGAACCGGTTAGGGTTAATCCACTGCAAGAGTAACTCATAAATCACTAGTAATCGCACCAGTTAATTAAGTCGTTGCGAGAGGCGACGTACCCGGGCGGCTAGTTAATCTTGGTAGTTAGAACGGATAGAGCGAACGTTCGCCGATCTTAAACCTAAGGGTAAGGAGTTATGGTGGTGTATAGAAATCGATTGAATTAGAATTGAAAACCGCTGATCTGTTGATTGCCAATGCCCTGGTGATCTAAGGGGGATTCAAAATCTAAGTTCATCTATCTTCTCGTTAGTCTACCGTTTTAATCTTTCTGTCTTTTATTTTCCTTAGTTTATTAGATTAGAAGTCGTGGAACTCACACCACGCACTAAGTGTTCAAACCTGAGTAATTTTCCAGCTTCTTTGAGTAGTCGATTAGTAGAAACCTGTGGAATACGATCTAGTCTACTTCGGTAGGTTAGTTATTTGATACCGCTAAAACTGCAGCTATCAATGAGCGTCTCCAAGAGTGGCGCATCACCGACAACGCCACTCAAGAGGCAAGGTGGACTATTATGCAGCAACATATGCACCGCTCCGACGAGCGGTATGAGGCACAGCTCGCGTGGCAACGTCAGCTCGGCGACTTCCTCCACTTTCCACCTCCTGACGCGCTTGACGAGCAGTGATCGGGTTGTATCCTCTTTCTTGTCCCTTCTTTTTATTTCTTCTTTTCGGATTTCGATCCAACTTTTTTCTGTGTGGATCCGGGACACTTGTCCCGGTTTCCTTTTTATCTTTCATTTGTTTTTGTTTTGTAGGCAGTTGGGAGATTCCCTTTGATTCGCTTGGGTAGATTCCCTCCGCTCCGAGGATCCGTGCCCATCCCCTACGCCAACCATCTCGGTCCAGGTTCTTCTACTTCACTCTGAACTCTAATTTTAGTCTTGTGAGGACACAGTTCGATTTAAGTGTGGGGTAGGATGCTAGAGAACCTTGCATGAACTTGATTGCCCTTGATTGTATTTTTGTTTGCCTCGTGATTCCTGTCCAGTCTCTCTAGCATTAGAATGGCTCAGTTCTTGATTTTTGATGTTATGTTGCTGTTCAAACTTTCATAATGATGCTTAGACTGCTTAACCTAGAACTTGAGAACCAACGTGTTTACTTTAATGCTAAATTGCCTGGTCAGAACAGAATTTTTAAAATCACACTTGTAGTTTGTAGCCTTGATTGCATGAAAATGACCGAATCCGACTAGCAAACCAACTGTGAGCTTTTGATCCATTGCACGTAACTTGCAATTTCAATTCTTTTTGAGTGATTTTCTGTTTGCTTGAATGAGTTAGAATTTGCATGAGACCTACTCGAGACCACACGATAACACGAGTTCTAGAATGATAGGGGCACCTAGATTCAGCTACTAAGCCAGATAGCCTACCTAACGATAAAATCCATTAGGATTAAACCCTTGAGCTTGGCCTGTTCTTTCAGTTCGATAATACATTACAACTATTTCCCATTCTTTCATTCCCGTTGATCCCATGTGGTTGTAGTCCTAGATTGACCTACCGGAAGTCAGTTTGTGGTAACCTGCTGTTAACCATTAAACAGGTGGTCTTAGCTGTTATGTCCAAACGTGTAAACCCCTCTAGCAACTAAAAGAAAGAATCGGCACAAAGAAAAAAATGAAAAAAAATGAAAGGAAAGAAGAAAAATTTCAAAAAGCAGAAAAGGAGAAAAGCTTCAAAAAAGCAAAAAAGGAGAAAAGCTTCAAAAATTCTTAGTTTAATAAAACGTTCTTCTCCCTATACATGGAAGAACGAAGTCAAAAGAAAAATTGAAAAGAAAAAAAAATAATTTGTGTAACAAAAATAATAAAGTGCTAGGCTGCTTGAGGGTATCATAGGACGAGCGTTCACTATTCCACCAGTGTCTGGTTAGACGGTAGGAAGCCATAAGCTAGATTCGAGGGAAGTTGGTCGAAAAGCTACACCGCACCAAAGCCATCATCATACATTCCCATCATCCATTTCATTATAAACCATTGTAGTGTAGAATTCGTTACAGTCCTAGTAGGGAAGTCCTTCTTGACTAGTACTTGTGTTGTCATAGTGGTGGAGATGTGGTCGAATTGTAAACTTATGACAGAATTCAGCAACAGAGAATGATTGAGAGCAGAAACACGTCCTTAAACACAGAGAGTGAGAGTTCCCAGTTTACTAAATAATTCCTGTGTGAGGAGTCTGGTCGATCAGGTGAAATTCGTGCATAATTGGTTACGATTACTTGTCGTGTGCGGTTTATTAGTGAGACCAGGTTGTTTGGCTGATCAGTATGCATGTTAGGTTTCTTGTTTTAGGATCTATCTGTCTAATAATTCATTTGTGTTTGATTGAGCTCCAATTTGATTGATCTTATCATTTATGAACATGAGCATTTCTATTCAGTTTGCTTGAGGACAAGCAAAAGCTTAAGTGTGGGGTATTTTGATGACACTCGATTTGACGTGATTATCATCCTCATTTAAGCGACATTTCCTTGCTTAAGACATGGTTTTTAGGGTAGAATAACGAATATTCAATCAATTGCTCTATCTCGTGCCATTTGTGTTACTTTGGCCCGTTTCGGGTCTATTTGATGGTTTTCTAGTGTTTCTATGTTAGCATAGGTTTTTGCCGTAAAATAAAGTAGCCAAGGACGTGTCTAAGGCGTTGGAACCTCAAGGAATTGCACCGGAATCGATCCAAGGAGCCAATCAAGTCAAACCAAATCCTGCCCCGTTTTACAAAGGAATTTTCGGCGAAAACACCTGATGCTGCAGTTTTAGCGGTATCAAATAACTAACCTACCGAAGTAGACTAGATCGTATTCCATAGGGTTTCTATTAATTGACTATTCAAAGAAGCTGACAATTTATTCAAGTTAAAACACGTTGTGCGTGGTGTGAGTTCCACGACTTCTAGACTAAGATGCAGAAAACTTAAAACGAAATTAAAAGACAGAATGATTTGTACGTTTAAACAGACGACAGACAAGCTTAGATTTCGAATCCCCATTCGTTCACCAGAGCATTGGCAATCAACAGATCAGCGGTTTTCAATTCTAATTCAATCAGTTTCTATACACCACCATAACTCCTTACCCTTAGGTTTAAGACCGGCGAATGTTCGCTCTATCCGTTCTAACTACCAAGATTAATTAGTCGCCCGGGTACGGTCGCCTCTCGCAACGACTTAACTTAACTGGTGCAATTACTAATGAATTATGAGTTACTCTTGCAGTCGATTAACCCTAATCGATTCCTACGAAAGGCACACTCCAATTATAAGGTTAACTGGTTGAATTGACGTTCTAAAGTGAGGCGAGCGTTCGCTTCTATCCTCAGCTTAACAAGAATCTAAACTAGGTGATCAGGAAAGACAAGTTTTAATGTTTAAAGCAGAGAAGCTGTCTGGCGACAAACCCTAATTCAACACAAACCTAATCTAGGCGATCAATCAGAAAAGAAACATAAACAATCAAAGAACAAAACAACCATGCAAAGAGAAACTGATTGAACTTTGAATCTAATTACCGCCGATCCGTGACCGCTTTAAAGCCCTGGGTCACTTAGGGTTCATCTAATCTAAGCTCTACAAGTTTAGCTACTCATATCAGAAACAAGAGAATCGAAAACAAACAACGAATACATCTCAGGTAGGAAGAACAGAGAAGAACTGTAAAACCTAAATTTGACGAATCCGTGAAGCTTCAATCTCCGGTAATCTTCAATCCAAGCTCCGAGTCTCCGAGGTGGAAGGATGGCATCACGATCTCTCCATGATTCTTTGAACTCTCTAAACTCTCTCTCTCTCGACTTCTAGGTTTGGGAATTATGATTGAAATTATGAGGTATCCCATTTATTTGGGGCCGCCGGTTAAGTATTTATACTTAACCCTAATTCAGCCGGATTTCTTCTATTATTTTCGCCGAAAAGGATGGTGTAAATGGACGGTCCTTTGGCTGGTATCTCCTGTGATTTTCGCTTCGGTCGAAAACTTAACTGTTTCGCCGAAAACTCCTTCAGTCGGTCATCAGTTGATTTGTGCTGATATTTTCGCCGAAAATACTAGGTTATTTTCGGCGAAAAATCCTTTGTAAACCGGGCAAGAATTTTCTGAACTTGATTGACTCCTTTGATCGATTCCGGTGCAATTCCTCGAGGTTCCAACGCCTTAGACATGACCTTGGCTACTTTATTTGACGGCAAAAACCTGTGCTAACACAAAAACACTAGAAAACCATCAAATAGACCCGAAACGGGCCAAAATAACACAGATGGCACGAGATAGGGCAATTGGTTGAATATTCGCTATTCTACCCTAAAAACCATGTCTTAAGCAAAGAAATGTCGCTTAAATGAGGCTGATAATCACGTCAAATCGAGTGTCATCAAAATACCCCACACTTAAGCTTTTGCTTGTCCTCAAGCAAACTGAATAGAAATGCTCATGTTCATAAATGATAAGATCGATTAAATTGGAGCTCAATCAAACACAATGAATTATTAGACAGCTAATTCCTAGAACAAGAAACCTGACATGTATACAGATCAGCCAAACAACCTGGTCTCACTAGTAAACTGCACACGACAAGTAATTAGCAACCAATTATGCACGAATTTGACCTGACCGACTAGACTCCTCACACAGGAAATATTTAGTACAATGGGAACTCTCGCTCTCTGTGTTTAAGGACGTGTTTCTGCTCTCAATCATTTTCTGTTACTGAATTCTGTCATAGGTTTGCAATTCGACCACATCTCCACCACTGTGACAACATGAGTATCTAGTCAAGAAGGACTTCCCTGCTAGGACCGTAATGAATTCTACACTACTTGGGTTTATGATGCGATGGATGAAGGGAATGTATGATGATGGCTTTGTGCGGTGTAGCTTTCGACTAACTTCCCTCGAATCTAATCTATGGCTCCCTACCGTCTAACCAGACACGGGTGGAATAGTGAACGCTCGTCCTATGATACCCTCAAGCAACCTAGCACTTATTCTTTTTCTTTACACGATTTTTCTTTTCTTTTCAACTTTTCTTTTGACTTCGTTCTTCCATTTGTAGGGAGAAGAACATTTTATTGAACTAAAACTTTGAAACTTTTCTGATTTTTCTTATTTTTCTTTTCTTCACTTTTTTCGAAATTTTTTTTCTTTTCTTACTTGACTTCTTTTCTTCTTTTGTGCTGATTCTTTCTTTTAGTTGCTAGAGGGATTTTCACGTTTGGACATATTAGCTAAGAACACCTGTTTAATGGCTATAGACAGGTTACCACAAACCAACTTCCGGTAGGTCAATCTAGAACTACAACCACAGGGGATCAACGGGGAATGAAAGAAATGGGAAATGGTTGTAATGTATTATCGAACCGAAAGAACAGGCCAAGCTCAAGGATCTAAACCTAATGGATTTATCGTTTGGTAGGCTATCTGGCTTAGTAGCTGAATCTAGGTGCCCCTATCCTTCTAGAACTCGTGTCATCGTGTGGTCTCGAGTAGGTCTCATGCAAATTCTAACTCATTCAAGCAAACAGAAAACCACTCAAAAAGAATTGAAATTGCAAGTTACGTGCATTGGATCAAAAGCTCACAGTTGGATTGCTAGTCGGATTCGGTCATTTTTCATGCAATCAAGGCTACAAACTACAAGTGTGATTTTTAAAAATCTGTTCTGACCAGGCAATTTAGCATCAAAGTATACACGTTGGTTCTCAGGTTCTAGGTTAAGCTGTCTAAGCATCATTATGACAGATTGAACAACAACTTAACATCAAAAATCAAGAACCAAGCAATTCTAGTGCTAGAGAAACTGGAAAGGCACCGAGAAACACACAACACACAATTAAGGGCAATCAAGTTCATGCAAGGTTCTCTAGCATCCTACCCCACACTTAAACCGTTCTGTGTCTTCACAGGACTAAACTAGAGTAGAGATATACGAAGAACCTGGAATGAGATGGTCGGTGTAGTGGCTGAGCACGGATAGCCTAGAGCGGAGCGGAGTAGCTACTTGAATTCCTCTCGTCAGTGCGGAGCATGTGCTGCTGGTACCCGACACGGCCATGGAAAGCCGGTGGAGGGCCCTGGATGGCGGGTGTAAGAGCCGGTGTCAAGTCGCGCCTTGGTCCTGCGCTCATGAATGACATTCCTAAGACCAGAAACAAAACCAGATTAATTAACTAATAACCCACCCCACACTTAGTCGAAAAACTCAATTTCACAAAGAAATGAGGAAAACCGAGTGGGGGTAAGCAAAGTAAGTAACCGGTAATCACAATAAATCACAAAGTATGCATATGTCTAGTCGGAACGTTCATAACATAGTTAGGGATCAGAAGTCAAACCGACATTCAAAACGTCAACATCATAGCACATTGAACCCTAATCATGGCAAGACTATCTCAAAGCGGGAAACGATGGTATAACATAAACTCAAATGGCAAGCACAGATATATAAACGTGAATGAACACTTATGGCAGCCAAAAAAGCATAGAAAATTCAAGGTCAAACCGACACTTCACAAAAGTCAACACCGTAAAGAATTTATCTTTACGCACAACAACACACGATCAAATGGTTTGAAAAATTAAGAAAAGAGGAGAGAGAGATTGAATTCGGATTTTAACACGAAAATTTGGTTGATTTTCAAAGGAATTTTCGGCGAAAATAAGTGCAAGTTTTCGCCGAAAATCTTAGTTAAAAAGTACTGCCGGTTTTCAAAATAATTTTCGCCGAAAACATTAATACATTTTCGCCGAAAATATGAAACAGAGACGTCTGGAAAACTCAGTGGGATTTCAAAATGAATTTTTGCCGAAAACATGGGTTATTTTCGCCGAAAATATTGAACTCTACGATTGAAAATATTTTCGCAAACCCGGCAATCTTCAGAAAATCACAGTTAAATCCACAAAAATTAGAACAACCTCAAACGTCTTGCGATTGACACTACGACACATAGACTACACACAAAAATAAGAAAACAAACAAACTGACATAGGTTGACACAAATGAAAAACTGACTCCAGCCGTGGGTTGCCTCCCACGAAGCGCTCTTTTATTAACGTCCTTGAGTTGGACGATACCTGGATGGTGTTAGGAGACATCCCAACTCAGGATTTCTCTTAGGCCCAAGCCGGAGTTCATGAAATATGGCCTTGGGGATTCTCCGGCAAGTGTGAACTTCTTCCCATTTGCGTGAATTAACTTGATTCGTCCATCAGGAAGGTGACCAAAATTTTTATAAGGCCCGAACAGTTCTTTCGAAGAAGCATCCTTCAGAGGATCATTCTCCTCTGGTGGCTCGGTAGAAGGGGGCTGAGCAATCGGCTTCCAAACCGCCTTCGTCTTCTCTTTATTCTCCTCCTTTATCTCGCCAGGAGCTTTAACGTTTGGTGATTCATGAGGGGACGCCGTCGGATCCTCCTTCTTTCTCGGCCTTTGTGTCGGCAGCTCATTCTTCAGATTAGGGACCTGTCCAACACCTGACAAGACGATTTCTGCAGAAACTCTAGATTTTTCATGCGAACTAGAGTTGACCGAAGCCAACTCCACAGCTTCAACAGATAAACAATGCATCTCTTCTTTGACTGGGACTTGCATACCGTCCTTGAGGCGGAATGTCGTGGTGTCCTTTCCGACCCTTAATGTCAACGAGCCATTCGGGACATTAATGTTAATGCCGGCTGTTGCCATGAACGGTCGGCCTAGGAGAAGAGTGACATCTTCCTCTCGAGTATCCATGACAACAAAGTCAGTCAGAATAGTAAAAGGACCACAACGGACAACCACGTCTTCTATCAATCCCCTAGGCAGTTTAACAGATCTGTCAGCAAACACTAAATGCATGCTAATTGGTTTCAACTCTCCTAGGTTTAATTTCTCAAACAGGCATGTAGGCATAACATTGATAGAAGCACCTAGATCAATTACACTACGATCAATCTTCACATCATTAATAATGAAAGGCAAAGTAAAAGCATCGGGATCTCGACAGTTAGCTGGGGGTGGTATGGGTGTCGCATGTCCCTGGATATCAGAGAATTTTTCCTCGAGGGATACGGAGGACAACTCTCCCTTCTTCTTGTTTTTCGCAGGATCCTTTGCGATTTTGTCAGCCTCCGGTATCACTTGGATAGCATCAGTAACTGGTGTATTCATATTCGTGTTCTTCAAGTATCCATGCCACTTTCTGTACCGGGTATCATGATCTCTCTCCTTTGATTGCGCAGCCTTAGGAAACGGAATCCGAGGCTGATATGGAGGGAGAGGTGGCGTAGGTGCTGTCTTTGTCAGGGAAGGCGGGGCAATCACCTCCTCTTCTTCTTCTCTATCCTCCCCCTCGATCTTTGGCTTGTCAATGGCTATAGCTTCAGGGATTATGGCTGGTTCAGGAGCTACAGTATCAACTGATTGCTTGTCGCTTCTTGTGGAGATGGCCTTGACGTGCTCCCTCCTAATGGTAGAGTCGACTTGAACCGAGGATTGATTAAGGAGGGGGCTACTAGTTGTCAAGCTAACCATGTTATTTATCATGCTCTCCATTCGTTGACCTCGAGCTTCATGTTCTTGATTTATGACGGCTTGAAGCTTGAATTTCTCCTCATAGTTATCGAGCCTTGCCATGATCAGGTCGAGCTTCTTGTCTACCTCGATATCCCTTGTGTTCCCTGATGTAGATCTTTGAGGTTGATCTTGATAACTATCGCTCAAGTATTGATTCTGACTCTGGTTGAATCCGAAGTTGTAAGGGGGACGCTCTTGGAAGCTTCCTTGTTGTTGAGGAGGTTGTCTGAACTGACGATAGTCGGGGTAGCTCTGTTGACTGTTGGTGAAGCCTTCATCAATAAAGGTCACTTCCTCTGAAGACCAGTTACCGAAAATCTTCTTCATTTCTTTCTGCACTGCAATCTTGATCTGATCTTCGCGGCTTGGTCGGCTCTTAGCTGCTCCAAACTGTCTCTCCCAGCTTCTTGACTTAGATGCGCAGTTTGCAAAGTGAAAAAGAGCAGCTTCCGGTGCGAGTGCGGTGTAATCTCCATCAGCTAAGGAGTTAACCCATTCAGATGACTCTTCGTTCATACCCCAAGCAAATGTCTCTGCTAGCTGCCTCTAAGTGAAGCCATGATGAGGGCAGCTGTGGAGGAGTTCTTGGAATTCGTTCCAAGCATCATGTAAACTTACTCCTTCTCTCTGTCTGAACCTTGAGATGTTTTTCCTATAAGCAGTTGTTCTGGAAGGAGGGAAGTATTCCTCTATGAATTCCTGAGCAAGAGTCTCCCAGTCAGTGTAGTAGCCAGGTGGTTTGCCAGTGAGCCACCTCTTAGCTGCACCTTTCAGAGAAAATGGGAAAGCTCTCAAGCAAAGAGTGTTCTTGTCGAGATTCCCATTCTTGAAAATGCTGCAGAGATCAAGGAAATCCGCCAGATGCGTGCACGGGTTGTCTAATGGCCTGCCTTCAAATTGTAAATCTCTAGAGATCATTTCCAAGAAGGGGATCTTGATCTCATAGTCGGGACCATCTTCATTGCGCGGCACAAAGATGGAAGAACGAACACTAGTAGCACTTGGCTTATTGTAATACGCAAGACTCTTTTGACCGGACATTGCGGTAGGGAAGATGGAACGGGAGTGATTCGATTTTGTACCTGCTATGATCTGCAAGAGACAAAAAACAAGCACAACCGGTCTAAAATCGAAGTGTGATAGGAAATGAAAGATGGAAAGTAGAAGAATAAAATGCCAACTCTTCTTTCAAACAATATAGAAGAGTCCCCGGCTACGGCGCCAATTTGATGCTGCAGTTTTAGCAGTATCAAATAACTAACCTACCGAAGTAGACTAGATCGTATTCCACAGGGTTTCTACTAATTGACTATTCAAAGAATCTGACAATTTATTCAAGTTAAAACACGTTGTGCGTGGTGTGAGTTCCACGACTTCTAGACTAAGATGCAGAAAACTTAAAACGAAATTAAAAGACAGAATGATTTGTAGGTTTAAACAGACGACAGACAAGCTTAGATTTCGAATCCCCCTTCGTTCACCAGAGCATTGGCAATCAACAAATCAGCGGTTTTCAATTCTAATTCAATCGGTTTCTATACACCACCATAACTCCTTACCCTTAGGTTTAAGACCGACGAACGTTCGCTCTATCCGTTCTAACTACCAAGATTAATTAGTCGCCTGGGTACGGTCGCCTCTCGCAACGACTTAACTTAACTGGTGCAATTACTAATGATTTATGAGTTACTCTTGCAGTCGATTAACCCTAATCGGTTCCTACGAAAGGCACACTCCAATTATAAGGTTAACTGGTTGAATTGACGTTCTAAAGTGAGGCGAGCGTTCGCTTCTATCCTCAGCTTAACAAGAATCTAAACTAGATGATCAGGAAAGACAAGTTTTAATGTTTAAAGCAGAGAAGCTGTCTGGCGACAAACCCTAATTCAACACAAACCTAATCTAGGCGATCAATCAGAAAAGAAACATAAACAATCAAAGAACAAAACAACCATTCAAAGAGAAACAGATTGAACTTTGAATCTAATTACCGCCGATCCGTGACCGCTTTAAAGCCCTGGGTCACTTAGGGTTCATCTAATCTAAGCTCTACAAGTTTAGCTACTCATATCAGAAACAAGAGAATCGAAAACAAACAAGGAATACATCTCAGGTAGGAAGAACAGAGAAGAACTGTAAAACCTAATTTTGACGAATCCGTGAAGCTTCAATCTCCGGTAATCTTCAATCCAAGCTCCGAGTCTCCGAGGTGGAAGGATGGCATCACGATCTCTCCACGATTCTTTGAACTTTCTAAACTCTCTCTCTCTCGACTTCTAGGTCTGGGAACTATGATTGAAATTATGAGGTATCCCCTTTATTTGGGGCCGCCGGTTAAGTATTTATACTTAACCCTAATTCAGCCGGATTTCTTCTATTATTTTTGCCGAAAATAAAGGATTATTTTCGCCAAAAAGGATGGTGTAAATGGACGGTCCTTTGGCTGGTATCTCCCGTGATTTTCGCTTCGGTCGAAAACTTAACAGTTTCGCCGAAAACTCCTTCGGCGAAAATCCTTTGTAAACCGGGCAGGAATTTTCTGAACTTGATTGGCTCCTTTGATCGATTCTGGTGCAATTCCTCGAGGTTCCAACGCATTAGACATGACCTTGGCTACTTTATTTGACGGCAAAAACCTGTGCTAACACAAAAACACTAGAAAACCATCAAATAGACCCGAAACGGGCCAAAGTAACACAGATGGCACGAGATAGGGCAATTGGTTGAATATTCGCTATTCTACCCTAAAAACCATGTCTTAAGCAAAGAAATGTCACTTAAATGAGGCTGATAATCACGTCAAATCGAGTGTCATCAACACCTAAGGTTTTCGGCGAAAATATATGAACAAATCGACTGGAGCTCACTCAAGGAAGTTTTCGGCGAAAACACTATGTTTTCGGCAAAAACACTAAGTTTTCGCTGAGAACCAATGGTCCAAAAAACACAGGAGAAAAGCAGCCGGCGTTCAGTCATTTTACAAAGAGATTTTCGCCAAAAATCTCTTCACATTTTCGGCGAAAATATCAGTTAAAAATCGGCGGTATTAGGGTTAAGTATAAATACTTAACCGGCGGCCCAAACAAAATCATACCATACTTTTCAGAATCATAATTTCGAACTAATACCGATTACTTCAGAATTCTCTCAAGTTCTGGAGTAGAGTTAGAGTCCGAAGAGCCGGAAAGAGATCATGCAATCATCCCTTCCATCTCGAAGACTCGGAGCTAGGATTGCAGTTTACCGGAAGATCGAAGTTCTGCCGGAGTCGTCTCAATTAGGTTTTTCTTATCCTTTTATGTTCTTCCTCTGTATGATGAACTCTATCTTCGTCTTTGATTCTTTTGTGAAAAAACATGAGTAGCTAAACTCTTAGAGCTTAGACTAGATGAACCCTAAGTGACCCAGGGCTTTAAAGCGGTCACGGATTGGCGGTGATTAGATTCAAAGTTCAATCAGTTTCACTTTCATGTTTGATTTGTTCTTCATCGTGCATGTTTCTTGTCTGGATTGATCACCTAGATTAGATTCTTGTTAAGCTAAGGATAGAAGCAAATGCTCGCCTTACTTCAAAACATCAAATTGAACAATTAACCTTATAATTGGAGTGTGCCTCTCGTAGGAACCGATTAGGGTTAATCCACTGGAAGAGTAACTCATAAATCGTTAGTAATTCCACCAGTTAAGTTAAGTCGTCGCGAGAGGCAACCGTACCCAGGCGGCTAATTAATCTTGGTAGCTAGAACAGATAGAGCGAACGTTCGCCGGTCTTAAACCTAAGGGTCAGGAGTTATGGTGGTGTCTTAGAATTGATTGAATGAGAATTGAAATCCGTTGATATGTTGATTGCCTATGCTCTGGTGAATGAAGGGGGATTCGAAGTCTAAGTTCGTCTGTCATCTCTGTTCTCAAACCTAATTTCCAATTTGTTTTCAGTTTCAATTTTTAATTTCCCTGCATTTCTTAGAATTAGAAGTCGTGGAACTCACACCACGCACGAAGTGTTTAACCTGAGTAATTTTGCCAGCTTATTTGAGTAATCGATCATTAGAAGACCCGTGGAATACGATCTACCCTAGCTTTTCTAAGCTTAGTAGTTATTTGATTGAACCCGCACAACGACGGTTCATCACCTAACACTAAGAGAATCATCAAAAGACTAATCAAAGTTCAATTGAATGAAAAACCTAATGCACACCAAGTGTTCGATAAAATGCACAAGAGAGGAATCATGCAACTATGGTTGAATTGAGATGTCCTAATCTCTTAGAACACACTCTTTTCAATCCCTAGACCTACAATCCATGCAATCTAAGCACTCTCATGCATTACATCACAAAGAATAGACGAAATCAAGCAACATGGCAATCAATGGAATTAACAACAAGTCTAGAGATCATCTTCTTACATCCAAGATCAATCATAGCATGTTTACACAATCAACCTCTATCATAGCACAACTATCTATCAATCCAAGGAAACCTAGGAAATCAGCCACACATGGCCAAGGGTACAAAAGAGAAAGAAAGAGAGATGGTCACCAAGAGCTCCATGACAATCCTCTTCTTGCAAGCTCCTCTCCCAAGGATGTGGACTTCAATCCAAGCACCTTTACTTTGAGTTGCACCTTTCTCTAGGGTTGTGGATTGGAGATGAGGAGAAAGTGATTGGGAAGTTGAGAGAAAAGGGTTTTGATGAAGGTGTGAAATCAGAAATTATGAAATCTCCCTTTAATTTCGGTTGCCTCCTCTTTAAATACTAGGTTGATTTTGCTTCAAGTTTTCGCCGAAAACTTCATAAGTTTTCGCCGAAAATTCCTTTGAAAATCACCGACCAGCTTTGACTTTTCTTCATAGGTTTTCGGCGAAAACTCTGGAATTTTTCACCGAAAACTTCTTCACATTTCAGCTTCGGAACTCCGGGCTTTTACTGTTTGCAACGGGTGATAGTTTTCGGCGAGAACTTAGAGTTCTCGCCGAAAACTCCTTAAGAAAATGCTGCATTTTTTCCAATCTTGCCAAGGCCATAACTCCTCCGTCCTAGCTCCGATTGACTTCCGTTTGATCCTACGTGCTCCTTGTCACCACTACTACGACACCAATGCCTGAAAAATGCACATATAAAACTCCAATAGGCACTGAATTTGCCCCCAAAGTGGCACTTGGACAACAAAAGAGCACTTTGTATAAAACTTCAATAAAAGCATATTAAGTATGGCATTTAAGGATCAAATACAGGCATTTCATAGGTCAATCATAAGCTCAAAGTGCACTAAATAAAGTCATATCAAATTCCCCTATGACTAAGCTTTGCTTGTCCTCAAGCAAATGAATTAGAAAACATCCAGGTTCACAAATGACAAGATCGGTCCCATTGAGATTCAAGCAACTTAAACTGTTCCACGAACAAACTTAACCTACACATGCAAGGACGTCAACCAAACAAGTCTAGACCTCACTATTCTCTGCACACTCCAAGTAGTGGTTAATTGGGACACAGGAAAACCGACCACGACAACACCAACTCTAATCAAAAGGACTTGAACTCGGGAAATGGAACGAATTAGGTGGGGGTAGGAAAATTTTGGAAAGTGGTAAGTGATCGTGACGTGGCTATCGACTCGACTTCGTCCGCCTCTAGATCTGCACTCCACACTCTCAAGCTAGGATCACTAAAACAACAAGGACCACTTTTGAGAACTCTTTCTTTTTTTTTCTTCATCTTTTTCCTACTGCACACTAGTGCTCGGTCCAACACTTCACTTAGGTGTTGAACCTGCCTAGCTCACAGCCTTTGCCTTTGCTAGTGCTCAACCCGACACTTCACTTAGGTGCCGAGCTTGCCTAGCTTTTCTTTCTTTTGAGCATTTTCTTTTGAACATTCTCTTCACAAATTAGCCACTTGATCCTAAGCCCCTTAACTTCCACACAAGATTTCCATTTGGATCTCCGTCTAATCTCAAGCCACAATCACGAGGGATCATAAAGGTGATGAAAAACATGGAATATGGTGAAAATGCGTATGATCCAACAAACAGGCCAAGGCTCAACGGGTTATCCTATAGGAAACTGATTCGGGTAGGCTTTTTGGCTGAATGTGGTGAAATTTTAATTGCCTTTATCATCTTAGAACAGTGTTATCGAGCGGTACAAAAACACGTATCAAACCAATCAACCAACATACAAGAGTGATAAAATCTCCGCTCTGGCCTAGACTCATTTGATATTAGTGCTAACATGCTGGTTAGAGGTTATAAGTGGAACAGTCTAAACATCATTGTGAAAGATTGAAGTCAATTAAACACCAAAAGTCAAGAACCGAATGATTCTACGATAGAGGAATTTGGAAACAATCAAGATCATGCAAATCATCAAAGCATAGCATTACATCTCTACCACAAATAATCACACCAAACCTCAAACTCCCCTACGACTAACATGAGCATTGTCCTCAATGATCAAGAGAGAGAGGGTAAGGTGGAACGAAGTTACCGCGTTGGTAGAGAAGAGCATAGGACGTAATAGTGGTGAAAGAGTTCCATGATGATCCTTGGTGAAGAGTGATCCAAAATGCTTGTCAAACCTTATTCAAAAACTAAAACAACACAAAAACCTCAAACAACAATTAAAAGCGAAAAAGTAAAGATAACATGGGGTGCCTCCCAAGAAGCGCTTAGTTACCGTCTTAAGCTCGATGATACCTGCGTTATGGTGTCCAACTTAGTACCTCCTTGATGTCAAGTAGCTTCTTCCACGATGAAGGTTGAGCTCCAAGAAACATCTTGGGAGAATGGTAGACTAGCCAATGCACATTGATGCTTGCATAACACTTGATACCTTGGGATGGCTTGCTACCTTTGAAATTTGGAAATTGAGGAAGATAGTAAAGTAGGGGGCCATCCTTGAGCTCCATCGTCTCCAAGTTGGTGATGCCACTCGAAGAGTCTTCCGGGTCAAAGAGAGGTGGCTCCACTTCCATTACCACCATATGAGGAGTAGAGATGCATGCGTCCTTGGGCTCTTGGCACAAATACTTCATGACCAAGCAAGAAAATTGAAGAGTACTCACAATCTTTGGTGGCACCACAATAGGGTGGTGTTGTTCACTTTCGTGTTCCACTCTCGGTACCACCTCTTCTTGAAGAGTCTTCACAACATGTCTCACCTCCTCAAAAGTGTCATCATCCTCAAGTTTCCTTGGTTCTTCTATCCCCATATCATCGTTACTTGGTGTGTCCTCGAGAAGAACATGTTCTTCCATCGCCTCGACTACCAAATCTTCTTCCGTGTCAAGCTCTTCGGATTCACAAGTGTCATCTTCATTATCATAAACTTGCTCCACCTTCTTGGGCCGATTCTCATTCTCTAGAGCTTCCATGACGAGATTCATACTTTGAGCTAGGCGATTGAGCCGAGCCGCATTGTCGTCCGCAATCTTTGAGAACTCCTCTAGCATGGATGAAGGGGAAGAGTGTTGCTCCACCTTATAGGGTTGACGTTCATTTTCAAGCATCCCATTGATGTACGCCATGCTTTGTGCTAATTGATTAAGTTGGTTTGCATTGTCTTCCGCAATCTTCAAAGCTTCCTCAAGCGTGGGAAAAGGTGGAGGAGGTTCCTTATAGCTTACGAACTCCTCTCGAGGACGCTCACTTTCCTTCACCATTTTCAAGAGCTCCTCTAGTATAGAAGGAGGTTGAGAGAGTTGCTCATAGCTTGCGAACTCCTCTTGAGGACGCTCGCTTTCTTTACCATCTTAAAGAGCTCCTCTAGCATGGAAGGCGGTGGATAATGTTGTTCATGACTTGTGAAATCCTCTTGATAATACTCCGGCAAGACTTGATGGTAGGGTGGAGATGGAAAGGGACATTGTTCATTCCACATTGGCATTGAAGCTTGTTGATCTTGATCCCACCATTGGCTATCTCCCTCATAAGTTTCTTGGTAGTAGTTGGATGAAGCATGATGATCATAATATGGGTTAGGAGATGAATTCCAACCTTGATAGGTACCATAACCTTGATCTCCATGCCATGAGTTCATCTTACTTGCAACTGTGCTCCCATGAACTAGATGAGGTAGAGGGCGGATTGGTAGATCAATAACTTGTTCGAGGCCTTGAGGTGGTGCTTGGAGATGAGTGAATCGACTCATGCACTACTATAAGGGATCTGCAAACAAGCACAATAAACACAACCAAGTAGTACAACAATGCGGGATAACAACAGCACAAAAACAAATAACAAAGAAGCAAAACTAAAACGGAAGGAAGTGAATAGAACGGTCCACTACTAAGTGCTTTCAAAGGATTGAGAAAGTCCCCGACAACGGCGCCAAAAACTTGATGTGTGGATTTCAACTCACAACAATCAAGGTCGTTTTCCACGAAGGCTCTCTCAATTGCCACTACTCACACGGTTCATGGACGATCTATTCATTTAAAATGAGTTTTAGTTTGAAAAGGAAATGAAAACATAAAGGAAACTAAACAAGAAAGCAAAACAAAATGGTGCAAATCAAAGATAAAGGAGATTCACTTGGAAAGATAGCTTCATCATGCTCAAGAGGAACAAATGCACAAACAAGCCAACCATGATCGAGGTTGCAATCGAATGACCACACAAATCCCTTCTATAGACTCAATGCACTCTCGTAGCACTAAGTTCCTATCCTAGAACCACTCAACTTAGGCTCTCGCTCTCAAGCTAAGTGACTAAGGATGCATTAAAGGTGTTTGATGAAATGCCAAGCTACAAAACCCTCTCCTATGACTCTATGACCACTAGGCTAGCCACCACAATCTCATGTCAATGTCCTAACAATAAGAGAATCATCAAAAGACTAATCAAAGTTCAATTGAATGAAAAACCTAATGCACACCAAGTGTTCGATAAAATGCACAAGAGAGGAATCATGCAACTATGGTTGAATTGAGATGTCCTAATCTCTTAGAACACACTCTCTTCAATCCCTAGACCTACAATCCATGCAATCCAAGCACTCTCATGCATTACATCACAAAGAATAGACCAAATCAAGCAACATGGCAATCAATGGAATTAACAACAAGTCTAGAGATCATCTTCTTACATCCAAGATCAATCATAGCATGTTTACACAATCAACCTCTATCATAGCACAACTATCTATCAATCCAAGGAAACCTAGGAAATCAGCCACACATGGCCAAGGGTACAAAAGAAAAAGAAAGAGAGATGGTCACCAAGAGCTCCATGGCAATCCTCTTCTTGCAAGCTCCTCTCCCAAGGATGTGGACTTCAATCCAAGCTCTTTTACTTTGAGTTGCACCTTGCTCTAGGGTTGTGGATTGGAGATGAGGAGAAAGTGATTGGGAAGTTGAGAGAAAAGGGTTTTGATGAAGGTGTGAAATCAGAAATTATGAAATCTCCCTTTAATTTCGGCTGCCTCCTCTTTAAATACTCGGCTGATTTTGCTTCAAGTTTTCGGCGAAAACTTTATAAGTTTTCGCCGAAAACTTCATAAGTTTTCGCCGAAAACTCCTTTGAAAATCACCGACCAGCTTTGACTTTTCTTCATAGGTTTTTGGCAAAAAATCTGGAAGTTTTCACCGAAAACTTCTTCACATTTCAGCTTCGGAACTCCGGGCTTCTACTGTTTGCATCGGGTGATAGTTTTCGGCGAGAACTCTAAGTTCTCGCCGAAAACTCCTTAAGAAAATGCTGCATTTTTTCCAATCTTGCCAAGGCCATAACTCCTCCGTCCTAGCTCCGATTGACCCCCCGTTTAATCCTACGTGCTCCTTGTCACCAGTACTACGATACCAAGGCCTGAAAATGCACATATAAAACTCCAATAGGCACTGAATTTGCCCCCAAAGTGGCACTTGGACAACAAAAGAGTACTTTGTATAAAACTTCAATAAAAGCATATTAAGTATGGCATTTAAGGATCAAATACGGGCATTTCATAGGTCAATCATAAGCTCAAAATGCACTAAATAAAGTCACATCAGGAACGGCGCCTCAACCTCGATCTCAAAAGACCCTTGGATCCCTAACATCCCTTCCTGCAGACTGGAAACCCTTGTTGACCCGGTGGTCCCCAGTTAGCAACTGGATCATTGACCATCCCAAGAGATGGGATATAGAGAGGATTAGCCGCATTCTCAATGAGGACCAGACGGTAGCGATTTCTACCATCCCAGTCGGCCCCCTGACATGGATGATGAGTGGAGATGGAAATTCACAAAAGAAGGATCCTTTTCCGTGAAAACCGCCTACCACACGGATAGAAAGAACACCGATTCTGGTAGGGCACCCCACCGCCACCTCTGATCCATCTCCTCAAAACAATGGAATTAGCTCTGGAGCCTCTACCTCCCCCTCGAAGATCCGGTTTTTCATTCGGAGATGCACCCAGGGAAGCCTCTCCACCCAAAGAAACTTGCATAGGAGACGCTGCGCACCCAACCCAACTTGTCAAATCTGTAACTCCCAGGAAGAATCCATCCTTCACTGCATTTTTTTCTGCCCACTCGCTCCTGCCCTGCCACCCCCCCTACGGGGACTCGCTGACCCTTTTGCTCTCTGGTTTTTCAATTTGCAGGCTGACCCGGGCACGGATGGGATGCGAACCATTGCTGCTATGTGCTGGAATATCCGGAAAGCAAGGAATGCTTTCATTTTCAGAAACCAAACGCCGATTGATTCCACCACCTTGGATGCAGTCAACATGGACGCGGCTATTTGGAGGCCGGCCCCTCTATCAATTTCTCCCGCCACAATCGTTGGCCCTCCTATCCCGACCTCTGATACCTCCCTAACCCAGATCCCTCACTCCCGCCCCCAAACCTATCCACCGCCAAGAGCCCAACTAAGGGTTTACTTGATTGGTCTTTTCAGAACTATACACATATGGCGGCGTTCGGTGTTGTTGTCATCAATGTTGCAGGACATGTTTGTGACGGACGATCTGGGACTTTTCCGAGCGCTTCACCAATTGCCTCTAAGGCCCGTGCCCTCCTGGAAGCCACAATCTATGCTGCATCTCCCCCCCCCTCACCTGTGTGATCCTCTCGGCCTGCAAGACTCTCATCGACTATCTCCAAGGCCCCGAAAGCCTTTGGCCTTTGGAATGCTCCGGAACCCTTGGATGCATCTCCAGAATCTTAAGGAACTGCCCTTCGGTGTCATTTCAATACATTAGCAGAAGGCACAATTTGCAGGTAGATTGGGTAGTAAAGCAAGTTAGACAGGGAACCCTCCCACCCACTGGATAGGGGAGTGCCCCTCTTCCATTTTTGTACGGTTGCCATAGTTTTAATGATGAAGTGTTTCGCTTTAAAAAAAAAATCACTCCTCCTTCTACTATATTTTCTCTCTCATCTGCGCTAATCTCTCCGCTTGAGTTAACATTTGTCTTCCGCTCAATAGCCAGGCCGAAGGATTAGCGTCATTCTTATTTTCATCGTAATATAATAATTGCTGCAACATTTTAGGGATAACAATATATTTGTTTGTTTCATATAATTCAAGCGGATTGTGCCAGCGACACTTGTCAAATGTTCTAGATTGCCACAATAAAAAAACGCAACAAGATAATTATTGTTTGGTGGAAAATAAGGGACACGTCCCTTACTAATTATTATTAATTATATGATGTTTAGTGATGTTTCGAGTTGGCAATCTGAATTCAAAAATGCACTGAGCCGAAATCAAAAGAAAATTTTATTATAAATTTAAAATTTGTGCTAATTTTAATTACGATAGAAGATTATATATATAGTGTTAGATATATTCTATTTTCTCCAGAATGCGAAATTATTTGTCACTAATTCATTGTGACCGAAATAGTTTTACTTGAAAGTATTAATATTACTCTTAGCCAAAAGAAAATTGGAGGTGCCACCGGTGAATTTTTATTGATTTCAATGATATATCATCAAATATTGTATTTTTATTCATTCATAAGTGGAGATAAAAATAGATTTTATTTTTGAGTTTGAAAATATAGTAATTAACTAAGCCGAATTAATAAACACTGAGCTAAATTTAAATTTTGCACTGAGCCAAATTTGAAATAATCGTAAATTTACACTAAAATTCAACGCTCTGAACCAAAAGTTGGGTCCGGGGCTCGGCCCGGCTCTACCTAGTTCTGCCTCTTGTTGGCCAAGTAGTGTGTTTCATTGTTTGCTTCGTGAATAATATGTTCAATTGCGACTTCCTAATCACGATTTTTTAGTTGGGAAAATTGATCCACAAACGCGAAATGCTGGTGAAGAGTATTCTTCGAGTTGTTGAGGATACCAAATTAGCAATGGCAGCTTGGGAATCTGATTGTAATAGCAATTTTCTAACACCCTTCACCCAAGCCAAATTCATTCCTTCAACTATCCTACACAGCTCAGCTCACGTAACTGAGAATGTCCTCAATTTTGACACAAACTCCACTAAAAAAAGCCCATCTTTATCTAGGATTAGGCCTCACAGCTATTGTCGAATTAGTGTTAGTAAACCATCCCAAAATCGTAGACCGCCACACAATCACTTGGGTTTGCCGAACCAAACTCGGTGCTTTTCGGACCAGCTGAAAGGTCGTTCATCTTGTCCACGGATGGGCCCAAAACTTTTCCTAATTGATTGTCTCATCCAACGTCCAAGTAGCCTCATCAAATAGAAGCTTGTTTCGTCTACGCTAAAGGTTTCAAGTCGCAATCTTGAAGTGGGATTAACTTTAATGTTCCCCAAATTAATAACATTATGTAGGAGGCGGCACCAAACATACTCAGAGAAGTTACAATCCTAGAAAATATGATCCTAATATTCATCACTTTGGTTTTATATAGGGCACATCGTGCTATTAGATAGGTGGCGATGAGATCTTTCTATAACACCTCACTCTAGACAATCCAGTTAAACAACATGTGTAATCCATGCAATACTAATAAGGCGCCATAGACTCGATTCACAACAATGTACAATCATCTCAATACAATAACATAAACCTGAATCAATAATCAATAATAGAATAAATGGCCAAACCGGCTCAATCAAACAAGAATCCAACATCCAAAGAATGGGGAAAATAAGAATCCATAATCAATCATAAACATCCATATCAAAAAGAAAGGAAATCCATGAAACTCGGTGAAAGACAATAAACAAAACTGGGTCTGAACATCTAACAGTATCTAGCATGAACCGACTCGTCGGTATGCTCGACAACACCTCTCCACTTAGCTCTCCTAGGAGGCATGGTGACCTGCTCACCATACCCCAAAACGAACCGGCAAAGAAACCAAAGAAAGAGCGGTCAGTGACATGCACTGAGTGAACCAGTAAATGAAATCCCACATGCTATAAAGAAGTAAACCGATAAACCAAGTCACAAGAAAGATCACAGCAGTTAGATATTGGTATCCCGAGCAATCCCTATCCCGATCCTTTGAAATGATCAATAAATCCTATATGTTTTACTGACCATCTCGGTGCCGTATACCCAAGGGGATTGCGCAATCCATAATTGGATCCCCCGTGCTTACACCTAATTCAAACTTGTGAAATCAGTCTAATCATGCACGTAATTCCTATTGATATCAATCAAGGTAATCTAACAACCTAGCCTGAATTACATACATAGGTGTAATTCAATAACAATGTACAATAATAGTAATTAAACCCGGGTATGGATCATAGCAGGAAAATTATAGCATTTTAGTGAAAAACCCCTCACAGTTTCTCAGGTCGACCCTTGAACCTTCTCTCGGGTTCCCTTGCTGATCAATGGCATCGAGCTCCAAGTCCCCTCTCCGAATACCCATTGTTTGTCAAAGTGAAGAAAGAACGAATGAAACAGTTATGACAGTCATGTCGTCTGACAAACTACGGTCGTTACTAGAACCGTAACGCTCGTTGTCTTTAGGACGACTAAGGACGTTACACTACTAGTAACGCCTGTTGTCCTACTCAAACCTGTAGATTACAGAACAGAGCATCAGTTGATGTGAGCGGCAAAGCTAATTCCACAACTAGATCGCTCACCACTTGGGAAATTAAAACTAACGAGCTAAACCCTAGATAATTGGGTGGAAATCGGCCAAAAGATCAATAGCTATTGAGCTAAGAATCTAAAGACGATCTTTAATACGAGAGGTGACACGAATTAAAGGTGATGACTCTAGCTCGATAAACCTAATTCTAGATGAAAATCAATTCCATAAAAATCGTAAAGAAAGGAAATTGCAATTTCATGCAAAGAAAAAACGAACTTTGCTTATTATCATCCAAGTCTGTGTTCAAAACGTGTACAATAGTTCCTATATATAGGGTTAGGGTTAGCCACAAGACTTTTTTGTTTCATTGTACGGAACTAACTCTAAAATAATAAAACATTTCGAATCCTAACTAAAAAGGAATAAAAATGCGACTTTAAAAGGGGAAAATCCAAAAAAGTCTCCAAAACTCCTAATCTGGGCACTACAGTCCTAATCGGGCATTGAAAGCTCAATACTCAACATTCCCTTTCCTGCACGGGCTTGGATTCTAGGTTTCTCAGTCAGCACTCGACAATCAGTGTGGGACTGGGATTCCGTCTCTCAGCCCAGTGTTGGACTGACATTTGGGTCCAGCATTGGTTTCTAAAGGCTCGGCAACGGACTGGTGTCGCGGCCTAGCATCAATGTTGTGTGGTTCTTGGTTACTGTTGGTCTGATGCTCGTCATCGGTCTAGAATCAAGGTCTGGGTTCAGCATCATTAGGTTCTGGTCGACCTTGGTGTTCTGGTCGAGATTGGAATCCGAATTAGTATCAATGTCCGATTCAACATCCGTGTCCTGGTCAACATCAGTGTTCAGCTCCAGGTTGGCATCAACATCTGTCTCGGCATCATCATCAGTATCAGTGCCTAGGTGATGTGAACCGCTGCAACCGTGGGCAGACGACCCTTAAACACCGCAAGTTGGAACGTGCAACGAGGTAGAAACCTTCGGGAACTGGGGGCGGAAAAGTACTTTGACCCGTCGGCTATATAACAGCCGGGAACCAGAAGTGTCCAGTCGAAGACGCCACGCCAAGAGATGGATGCTCTTGATGATAAGTCGATCCTTCAGTATCGCAACATGCAGATACAATAAGGGTTTCAGAACAAAGTTCTTTCAAAGGGGGTTTATTTCATAAAAAGTCTGAGTACAAAGGGAGGCCGGCGGCCTCTATATATAGGTGAGGGAACAAGCTCTCCTCCCTAAACACTACTTCTAAATAATAATAAAATAAAAAAATTAAAAGAGTCCTAATTAGAATTCTAAAGAGGACTTTAGCTAATCCTAATCTAGACTAAAAATAGGGAAAATTCGGACTCCAACCCTACAAGGGAAGAGAATCCTACCTAAACAAGAATTCCTAAAAAGGAGGTTGGAAAATCCTAAAAACAGCTAAACGGGTTCTGGTAAAAATAGCCAAATAAATACCAAATTAAATAAGAAAATTAAGCCCTTTGGCAGATTTCTAGTAGACGTCATGGGCTTCAACTTTCATGTTGGGCTTCAGCCCAAATTCTATCTCCAAGTAGCCCAAATCCGTCAATCTTCATCAGACTAGGAATCTGTCCAAAACCGGGAAATCCTAGCTTGATTAGGATTCCTTGCTTGGATGTATTTGGCATCTTCTCTCCATTTCCCGTATCTTGAATGGTCATCAATACCTCCATGGATCAGGCTCAGGTGGTGGCCTGATCGTAGCCCCTATCATGTGCAGCCTCGGATCAGCATCCGGGCTCCACTCCTTGATGCTCCACCCATGCTTTGCTAGGACTTGGCCGAGCTCTATCTTCTTCAGTTCTTCTCCAAATTCAGCTCCGTTTGTTGGAGAGTGCTCCTGGGGCTTCAAGCTATCCATAGCAACTGAAATCTTCCAAAATGCTCGAGCCATTTGAAGGCTGAGCCAAAAGCACGTTTCTGTGGTGCCCGGCGCTCGGTCCGGCGCTCGGGGCTGGCTCCGTGCTGGGCCTTCTTCAATTCTGGCCAAGCCTTCTATTTTATGCTTCGTCCAGGTCTTCAGGAATGCTCTCATGGGGTCTTCAAGGGCTGGTGCTGGTACAGGGATCGAGTCTTCGGTCCTCGAGCTCAGTTCTGGCATTTGGCCCGGTCCGGGGCTCCTACCGGGGTCTATCTTCGGGTGCCAGCTTCTTCTGGCTAGGCTTGCTTCATTATGCTTCGGCCACATCTTCTGGAAGGTCTCCAGAGGGTCTTCAGGGGCTGTGGTTGGTCCAGGGCTCGTAGCATTTCGCCTGGGGCCTTGTTCGGGCTCTCGGCTCGGGGTTGACCCTAGGGTAACCAGGATTACATCATCACCCTCTTCTTGAAGAGGATTCGTCCTCGAATCCTTGCCTGATAATCCATTAGAAATAATGAAAATAATCACAGGGGAGCATAGGACTTGACCTGGTGTTTTATCGGCGCTCCTCACAGGTTCGGGCCGCAACGGGGCTGGTACAGGTGCTTCGGGGTAGGCCAGTGCCGCGACGGGGTCGGGTGGCCTCGGGCCCGGGGTGGACAGGGCGGCGCCGGGGTTGGGCGGCGTCGGGCCGGGGGTGGACAGTGCGACGCCGGGGTCAGGCGGCGTCGGGCCGGGATCAGGCGGCGTCGGGCGGGATCAGGCGGCGTCGGGCGGATCAGGCGCGTCGGGCCGGGGGTGGACAGTGCGGCGCCAGGGTTAGGCGGCGTCGGGCCGGGATCAGACGGCGTCTGGCCGGGGTCAGGCGGCGTCGGGCCGGGGTCAGGCGGCGTCGGGCCGGGGTCAGGCGGCGTCGGGCCGGAGTTAGGCGGCGTCGGGCCGGGGTCAGTCAGGACGGCGTCGGGGTCATAGGGCCCGTCGGGTGCTAGGGCCGGGCGCGGGGGCGCCGGGGCTGGGTCTGGTGCGGGGGCCGAGTCATGGTCTGGCATCGGGCGCTGGTCGGGCGCCGGGTGTGGTCGGGCGCTGGCGCTGGTCGGCGCCGGGGGCTGGTCGGGCGCCGGGGGCCGATCGGGCGCTGGCGCCGGGGCCGGTGCTGGCGCCGCCGGGCGGCTGGTGCTGGGCGCTCGGGCGTTGGGCGTTGCTCGGGCGGGTGGTGGCACCGTACTGGGCTTGGGGCGCCGGTGCTGGGCGCTCGGGCGCTGGTGGGGCAGCGCCTGGGCTGGGGCCGAGTGCTGAGGCACTGGGGCCTGGTGGGGCAGCGCCTAGTCTGGGGCCGAGTGCTGGGGCACTGGGGCCTGGTGGGGCAGCGCCGGGGCTGGGGGTGAGCACTAGGGTGCTGGGGCCTGGGGTAGCGCCGAGGCTGGGGCCGAGCGCTGGGGCGCGAGGGCCTGGGGCAGCGCCGAGGCTGGGGCCGAGCGCTAGGGCGCTAGGGCCTGGGGCAGTGCCGAGGCTGGGGCCGAGCGCTGGTGCGCTAGGGCCTGGGGCAGTGCCGAGGCTGGGGCCGAGTGCTGGTGCCAGGGCTGAGGCCGGGGCTGCGGCCGGGGCTGAGGCCGGGGCTGCGGCCGGGGCACCGGGTGCTAGGGTTTTAGAGGTGATCCCTGCAAACTTCTCAAGTCTTCTCGGCTTAACTCTCTCTCCTTCATCAGAGTCTTCTTCTTCTTCGTTGTTCGTCTCGATTTCTTTTTCTCTGATCACCATCGTTTGTTGATTAGGGCAGTCCCTTGAGATATGTCCCCTTCCTTGACATTTGACACATACAATTCCACTGGGACGTGGGTTAGAGCCTTGAAACTTATAAGTAGATGGTGTAGGTGTTACCACAGGTGCCGAATCCCTAGGGTTAGGGTTTGGCCGTGAGCTGAGGGCTCTGGTCTGTTCGGGCTTCCAGGGAGCTTGGCTTGTACTTGGACCTTCTCTCCATGGGGCATGGGCGGGTCTTCTGGTGTAGCCGTCTCGGCCTCGTCCTCTTGCAAGCTGGGTCAGGGCTCCGTGTATGTGGGCTAGGGTAACTTCAAGATCCTGAAGGGTGTTCTCTATTTTGGCTAACCTCTCGTCTGCCATGGTTAGTACTAGCAAACGGAAGCAATTTTCTATCCCCTCTTCTTAGGTTTAAACTTACAACGAAAGGAAATAACTCGGCAAGGTGGCCTTGCTTTCTTTTCTTTTTCTTTTCTTATAACTCGAAACTGAAATTAAAATAGAAGGGAATTTTCGAATCAATTTTCTAAAGAAAGCAGTAAAGGATATGAATCCAGGTGAACCTGGAGACTGGGATAGATTGTGGTCCTTGAGCTGAACCGTGCTCTGATACCAACTGATGTGAACCGCTGCAACCGTGGGCAGACGACCCTTAAACACCGCAAGTTGGAACGTGCAACGAGGTAGAAACCTTCGGGAACCGGGGCGGAAAAGTACTTTGACCCGTCGGCTATATAACAGCCGGGAACCAGAAGTGTCCAGTCGAAGACGCCACGCCAAGAGATGGATGCTCTTGATGATAAGTCGATCCTTCAGTATCGCAACATGCAGATACAATAAGGGTTTCAGAACAAAGTTCTTTCAAAGGGGGTTTATTTCATAAAAAGTCTGAGTACCAAGGGAGGCCGACGGCCTCTATATATAGGTGAGGGAACAAGCTCTCCTCCCTAAACACTACTTCTAAATAATAATAAAATAAAGAAATTAAAAGAGTCCTAATTAGAATTCTAAAGAGGACTTTAGCTAATCCTAATCTAGACTAAAAATAGGGAAAATTCGGACTCCAACCCTACAAGGGAAGAGAATCCTACCTAAACAAGAACTCCTAAAAAGGAGGCTAGAAAATCCTAAAAACAGCTAAACGGGTTCTGGTAAAAATAGCCAAATAAATACCAAATTAAATAGGAAAATTAAGCCCTTTGGCAGATTACTAGTAGAGGTCATGGGCTTCAACTTTCATGTTGGGCTTCAGCCCAAATTCTATCTCCAAGTAGCCCAAATCCGTCAATCTTCATCAGACTAGGAATCTGTCCAAAACCGAGAAATCCTAGTTTGATTAGGATTCCTTGCTTGGATGTATTTGGCATCTTCTCTCCATTTCCTGTATCTTGAATGGTCGTCAATACCTCCATGGATCAGGCTCAGGTGGTGGCCTGATCGTAGCCCCTATCATGTGCAGCCTCGGATCAGCATCCGGGCTCCACTCCTTGATGCTCCACCCATGCTTTGCTAGGACTTGGCCGAGCTCTATCTTCTTCAGTTCTTCTCCAAATTCAGCTCCGTTTGTTGGAGAGTGCTCCTGGGGCTTCAAGCTATCCATAGCAACTGAAATCTTCCAAAATGCTCGAGCCATTTGAAGGCTGGGCCAAAAGCACGCTTCTGTGGTGCCCGGCGCTCGGTCCGGCGCCCAGGGCTGGCTCCGTGCTGGGCCTTCTTCAATTCTGGCCAAGCCTTCTATTTTATGCTTCGGCCAGGTCTTCAGGAATTCTCTCATGCGATCTTCAAGGGCTGGTGCTGGTACAGGGATCGAGTCTTCGGTCCTGGAGCTCAGTTCTGGCATTTGGCCCGGTCCGGGGCTCGTACCGGGGTCTATCTTCGGGTGCCAGCTTCTTCTGGCTAGGCTTGCTTCATTATGCTTCGGCCACATCTTCTGGAAGGTCTCCAGAGGGTCTTCAGGGGCTGTGGTTGGTCCAGGGCTCGTAGCATTTCGCCTGAGGCCTTGTTCGGGCTCTCGGCTCGGGGTTGACCCTAGGGTAACGAGGATTACATCACTAGGGCCGGGTCGGCATCCGCAATTCTTGGCATCAGTAGTATTGTCGTGCATTTTCTGGCCTTCGATTTCCTTAGCTTCCTTACGCCCAATAGTTTCTCCTAAGGTTGTCTTAGGGTCTCCATGAGTCATGACCACTTGTTACTTTCCATCGGTGTCCCTACGGGTGGCCGCATCATTCCCTCCTTCTTGAAAAATATTCATCCTCGAACCTGTGTGGCCACAAGCATCTGATCGGTCACCTGCATCAGGATCGGCTCCACCATCTAATCCGACATCAATATCGGCTTCGACCTCATCATTAGTTTCAACATCTATCTCTGAATTGACTTCAATTTTAGAGCTTAGCGTTCTCATAGAGAATTCCAAGAATTTACCTCAACATCTTCTGTCTCATAATAAGTCTCCACTTCTCTGTTCTGGATCACCATGTCTTGTTTGTTGGGCAGTCTCTAGCCATGTGACCACGTCATTGGAACTTGTAACAAATAATTCCACTTGGACGATTAGTACTAATATTCGAATTCATACTAGGTTTAGGGATACCTTGTGTGGTTTGGCCATGATTATGTGAATTTGACCCCGAGTACAAGTTTGTGGCTCCCCTCCACGATGTTGAAGGGGTGGTCGTCGACCTTCTTCCAATACCATTATTCAACTACCTCTTGACTGGAATGGCTAAAGTGAACAATTCATCATAGTCAACAAAGCCTACAAGGTTGACTTGATGTAGTATGTCCCTCTGAAGGCCACTAGTGAACCTAGCGACCCGATACTCCTCGTCCTCCTTTAGGTCGACTCTGGTCATAATTATCTCCATCTCCTTGTGGTATTCTTCGACTCTCAAAGCTCCTTGCTTCAATGCTTGTAACTTAGTGTATAGGTCACGAGTATAAGCAATAGGTGCAAATATCCATCACATCAATCCCTTAAGCTCTCTCCAAGACTCAAGAGGCATCATCTCGTCCCTTATCTTTTGTCTCCGTAACTGGCTCCACCACAAAGCAGCATAGTCAGTAAATTCAACCGTAGCAACAATTACCTTCTTTCTATCGAAATAAGTGTGGCATTCGAAGAAGGCATCTATGTCCCTCTCCTAATCTAGGTAAACGTCGGCATTGGTCTTTCCAGGAAACTTCGGAACCGTAAGTGATAAGAATTTTACCAAGGTCGTATTCCACGAGGTCCTCTCATAAGCTAATACTCACAAATTTCATGAACGGTCTAAACAATTAAAATTGAGTTTTGGTTTTGAAAGAGAACAAATCAAAACCATAAACAAACAAGGAAAAACTAACAAGTGAAATTGAGGATCAAACAAGAGAGAAGGGAGTTTAGCTTAGCAAGGGGTTTCTTCAAGCTCAAGGTTCATGAAAGCTGGATTGAATCTCAAGCAACGATGTGTAAACTAATGACCATGCAATTCACTCAAGTAGAATCAACGAACTCTCGCACAATTGACTCTCTACTCCTAGACCAAATGCACCATGCTCTCGCTATGTGAACAAAGGTAATGGAGTGCCTTAACTTGCTCAATGAAATGCGAAAAACTTGAATTCTATGCTAACATTCATCTAGCACAAGGTAAATGATGCAAGACACTCTCATGTCAATCATAAAACACTAGTCTAGCAATCAAAAGGGTCTCTCAACCTTCAAATGAAAGAAAACTCAATGCACACCAAGTGTTTGATAAAATGACAACAAGGAAAACAAGGTTAAAATGGTTGCAATTGTATAATCCAATCTCTCAAATCATCCAATTACAATCCTACAACCTTAGATCAACATCAATCCATCATTCTCATGTATTGAAAGACATAAACAATACCAAAAGAACAATTAAGCTCTAATGGCTACAAAGCACAAGGTCTAGGATCATCATCTTACACAAATGGCTAAGAGAAACTCAATCCATACAATCAATCATCTATTCTAGCTTGATCCATCCCCCACTAAACTAAACCTAAGCTTAGCCTAACACAACCATGGAAGAAACTTGAAATTGAGTAGAGGACACCATCCTTGCTTCCATGGAGGATCTTCCTACTTGGCTCTTCAAGCTCCAATCCAAGCTATGGGGAACTTCACTTAGATCCTTGATCTTCAAGTTGATCAACAATTGAGGGAGGATGATGTTTGGGTGAGAGGAAAGTGATGATCGGCGATTAGAGAAAATGAAAGAGAGTGGCGGCGACTTGTGTTGTAAAAATAATAGTGAATAATCCTTCCAAAATTTCCTCCGCTTCTCCTTTAAATAGCACGCCGGAATACCCTTGAATTTTCGGCGAAAACTTCCCAGAATTTTCGCCAAAAATGTCTCTGAAAAACACCGAGCGGCTGTGCAATCCTTCATATATTTCCGGCAAAAACATCCCTGAGTTTTCGCTGAAAATTTCTTCACAAATCGGAAGTCCGCCTTCTGTGATCTCCTGTTTGCAATTGCCGAGAGTTTTCGGCGAGAACTATAAAGTTCTCGCATAAAACTTAAGTATAACACCGTGCATTTTTTCCCGATTTTGCAACGTCCATATCTCCTCCGTCCTAGCTCCGATTGACCTCCCGTTTGATCGTACGTGCTCCTTGTCACCAGTACAACAATGTCAAAACCTGAAATTGCAAATTGGCCTCAAAGTAGCAATCGGGCAACAAAAGGGCACTTAGCATAAAACATCCATAAAGGCCTATAAATCATAGCAAAATGAGATCAAACATGGGAGATACCTAGGCTAATCAAGGACTAAAAGTGCACTAAATATGATCACATCAGTAAGCTTCAAATTACTGATGTCATCATCGACTTATCAGAAATTCCTTCTCAGTCGTGGTTGACATCTCCGTTCGAACCTTCATTATCTTTCGGCACGCTCTCCAGCCTTGCTGTCATGTTCGCCATGCTTTCTATTAGGGTGGCTGGCCAGACTTGCCTCGATCATGTCCATCCGATTGTCAACTATCTTTAAAAACAAGAATATATCACGAGCAAGGCCTCACAAATCTCTCAATCTAATAATAAACTAATCTCACGAGCACTCTAATTTTACCACTCGTGTTTAGGTTGAAACTATTTAGGGGTTTACAAATATTTTCTATAAAAACTAAAGAACAAGATACGTAGTCCAAGTTTGAACCGAAACTCTGATACCAAAATGATGTGAGCGGCAAAGCTGATTCCATAACTAGACCACTCACCACTTAAGCAATCAAAACTCTCGAGCTAAACCCTATACAATTGGGTGGAAATCGATCGAAAGATCAACAGTTATTGATGTAAGAATCTAAAGGAGATCATTATTACGAGAGGTGCCACGAATTAGAGGTGATGAATCTAGCTCGATAAACCTAATTCTAGACGACAATCAATTCCATGAAAATCGTAAAGAAAAGAAATTGCAATTCCATGCGAAGAAAAAATGAACTTTGCTTATTTTTGTTCAAGTCTGCCTTCAAAACGTGTACAAGAGTTCCTATATATAGGGTTAGGGTCAGCCACAAGGCTTCTCTGTTTCCTTGTACGAAACTAACTCTAAAGTAATAAAATATTCCGAATCCTAACTAAAAAGGAATAAAAATCCAACTCTAAAAGGAAAAAAATCTGAAAAGTCTCCAAAACACCTAATCTGATCACTAGAGTCCTAATTTGGCATTGAACGCTCAATACTCGACACTCCCTTTCCTACACGGGCATGGATTCTGGGTTTCTCGGTTAGTGCTCGGCAATACGTGTGGGACTGGGATTCCATCTCTCGACCCAGCGTTGGACAGACATCTGGGTCCAGCATTTGGTCCTGAAGGCTCGGCAATGGACTGGTGACACGGCCTAGCATCAGTGCTTGGTGGTTCTCGATCACTGTTGGTCTGATGTTCGTCATAGGCCTAGCATTAAGGCTTGCATTCGACATCAGTAGGTTCTGCCCGGCCTCGATGTTACGGTCTAGATTGACATCCGGATTAGCATTAGTGTCCGATTCAACATCCGTGTCCTGGTCAACATCAGTGTTCAGCTCTGGGTCGGCTTCAACATTTGGCTCGGCATCAACATCAGTATCAGTGCCCGGCTCCAGGTTGGCATCAGCAATGCTCAGCATTAGTAGTATTGTCATGCACTTTTGGCCTTCGATTTCCTTAGCTTCCTTACACCCCATAGTTTCTCCTAAGGGGGTCTTGGGGTATCCATGAGTCATGGCCACTCGTTGCTTTCCATCGGTGTCCCTACGGGTGGCCGCTTCAGCAATATTGTACAGTTCCAAATCTCGAACCAATAAGCACAGAAATGGGATGTTACACTTTCCATGATAGTTGTAACATACCCGCCCAACCGAACGGTTTGGAACTCGAGTTTGGATGGTTTAGACATTGGAAACAATGTTCTTGAGGCCCCATCGAAGTCTGGGACGTTCATAGTTGAGTCGGGTCTAAGATACAAGCGAGTACGCGAAAATTTGTCAAGGTGGGCAGACCATGATACATGGCCATGTATCAGTAATATACGTCGTGTATCATGATACACGCCGTGTATCATGGCCTGACTATTAAATGCTGATTTTCACGGAAATTCACAATTTTCCCCTCTTTCTCTTTCCCCGAAAATGCTTTTGACGAACCAAAAACCCCCTGAGCTTCAATCCTTGATTCTGGGAGTTGTAGAGCTCCGATTGACGATCCGTTTGTTGCTGCGCGTTTGTGGCAATGAGAGGAAGAGATCAAATGTCGTGGTTCTGGGTATTTCGGAGTAGGCTTCTGTCTATGAACAGGAGAAGAGCTACGTTTTTGGTGTCTGAGAGCTTTGCTGTTCGGGTTCCTAGAAGAGTTTAAGAGCCTCGTCTTCTTGTCAGTTGAGGGTTTGGCTTATGATAGGTAGGATGGTCAGAGTGAGGATTTTCAATTCAGACTTAGAAGAATGTAGGGCTTTCCATGAAACTAAAAGAGAGTAAAAGGGGAAAACTGTTCTGCAATTGACTGTTCTGTGAATTATGTTATTTGATGATTGTTGGATGTTTGATAATTGATGGTTTGGTTGATGATTGTGGGTTGTTTGTGTTGTGTTGAGATTGGGGAAATGATTAATTTTGATGATTAATGGATCGGACTTAGTAAGGAGTGTAAGAGGGTCGGGATGTGATTTTGTAAACTGTATCTATACCTTGTGCTAACAGTTGTGGTTGCAGGAGGGTGGTCCTGCCAATGTGGGGTCACCCTAATCAATGATGAACAGGTGGATGGCCCTTCCAATGTAGGGTTGTCCTATGAAGGATGTACAGGAGGGTAACCCTAAGACTCACGGCATGGCTATCCCTGTACCTGCAGGTGGGGGTGGCCGGTGAGCTAGCCGTTTACCCTTAAACTGTTTGTGTTATATGTGGATTGTTGAATGAAATGGATTGTGTTTGTAAGTGCGATACCCGATGAAATGATGCCATATGTAGTTGGATAACTTGATGTTATGTGTTGTTGGATGACTTGATGTTATGTGCTGTTTGGGTGGAAGTGGTGCTAGGTCGAATGGGGGTTGATAATTTGATAGCGATATAGAATTATGATATAGAGTTATGTTATAGAATTGGATAATAGAATAGGGTGATGTGATTACATGAATCAGTTGAGTTGATATTGTGTGACTAGTGGAGTGAAATGGGTGCTATGTGTATGATGGTGGTTGATAGCGTAATATATGACAAGTGTATTAAGGTTGGAGTCTTGGATGTGAATTGGACTAATTGTGGCTAGAAATCGTGGTAGATGAAATATGTGAACTGGATAGATTATGTGGTGTAATCTAGGAATGCTCGAACTAGTGAGTTGAGTGGTAAATTAGTGTTGTGGCGATTGCTGTCGTTATGTGGTGTTGAGTTGACTTGGTTGAGTGAATGATCGACTTGTCTATTTGTGTGGATAACTTATGTGAATGTATGGTTAACCAGGTGGCTAGGAATGGGAGTGAGGAGTTAAAACTGAAGTTAGAATGGAAGTAGGTCTTGCATGAACCCTTGAGAGTAAAAATGGATAACTGTCTTGTGATTGCTGTTTGATGAGTGTACTGATTGATGTGTGATGTGGGGATTGGGATGGAAGATGATGACTAATGATTTTGAACTAGAAATGTGAGATAGGATGGGATGGGATGAACTGAATTTATGTATTTGTACCTATTGTTGTCGGTTGTGGTTTAGTGTAGAGTTGTAACATGAATTGGATACGTGGAATTGGTTGAGTGGAATTGTGCTGTGTAATTCTGTTGTGTAACTGTGTTGTGGAATTGTGTAGTGGAATTGTGTAGTGGAATTGTGTGGTGGAATTGGTGTATGGAATTGGACAATTGAATTGGTACATGGAATTAGCTAGAGGGAATTGGGACTTGGTGTGAATTGATTGTAATTGCATTGTTGATTTGTGTAATTGATTTGGATTGTGATATGTAGATTGAGGTTTGGAATTGGATTAATGTTGAAATTGATGGTGGAACTGTTGATGGTCTTGATGATGTGAATTGGATGGAATTGAGGAGAAATTGATGAATGGAATTGGTAGATGAATTTAAGGGATGAATTGATTGATGTGATTGAATGAAATGTTAGAATCTGAAGGAGCCTGCACTGTGCCCTAAATCTGCACTGTGGGTGCTAAGTGCCTCTTCGAGGGAAAGAGGTACGGTCACGTCTTCAAGGGAAAGGCGTGATTTGTTTGGTTGAGTCAAGTGTATGATTCCTTCGAGGAGAAGGTCTCGTGGTATCCTCCAAGGGAGAGGATGCGTCTTGGACCTCTCCAGGGGAGAGAGGTGCGTCAGGCCGGCAGGGGTGGTACGGGATAAACTCCTTATGGCGCCTAATTAACTCATCTAGATAAATCACTTGAGATATGTGTGTGTGTGTGTGTGTGTGTGACTGGTGTATGGTGTGTGTATTGGATTGTGCTTGTGCGATGCTTCTGATGAGCTGTGGTCGGTGTTGGATTGTATGTGAATGGATTGTGTGGTTGAGATGAGCTGTAACTTGGATGCTGAACGCTTCATGTTTATGATGATGTTAGGAATGCTGAACTGTTAATATGGAGAGATGCCTAATAACTCACCTAGAATGTAATGAGTCGAGTCGTGTCATGACTGTGTGAAGTGTTGAGTCTGTGGAACAGAGTTTGGGTTGGATTGTGCTTGGTTGATGTCGGTAACTGTGAAACTGTGAATTATGAGTTGTGTGGTTGATGGATGAATGTGGGTGCTATTCGTGTTGGAAGATGTACTGTGGCTAAGTGTTGTATCGTGTGTCTGATGACTCCGTTGATGATGTTGTATTGAGGATTGATGACTTGAGTACATTGCTGAATTTTATTAATTGTATATACACCGGTGGAGGTAAGTTCTTGTGTGATCACCTAGTGGCATGTTAGGAATTAATATGAGAATGGATGTGTCAGATCCCGTTGATTGTTTGTGTGCGGAGTTGGGATCGCTCTTAGGCTAGGTTCGGCGCATAGTTAAACCCAGTGGGTTCACTCAGTTTCATTAGGAAGTTGAACCCCCCTAGTTTCTCTTTTCAGGTGTTCGGTTGAGTTTGGAGGAGTTGCAGTTTGGAGTTGTGAAGTGAAGATTAGGAAGCTACTTTGGAGTGACCATTGTTTTGAGTTTTGTATTTTCAGTTGACACCTTTGGTTGGGAATTTTGTAATCAATTTGAGCTTTGGTTTCGGATTTCAGATTTTATGTAAGGTGTTCGGTTGAGTTCGGAGGAGTTGCAGTTTGGAGTTGTGAAGTGAAGATTAGGAAGCTACTTTGGAGTGACCATTGTTTTGAGTTTTGTATTTTCAGTTGACACCTTTGGTTGGGAATTTTGTAATCAATTTGAGCTTTGGTTTCGGATTTCAGATTTTATGTAATGAAGGCCTTTGGTTGTCTTTGAGTTTTTTGTATGAGGAGTTGTTCCTTTTTCCGCTGCGTTTTATCCCTTTATTTAAATGTTGTATCTTCAAGTAGCACTCAAACCAGTTCGACCACGGGTAAACCCGGGTCGGTTTGGGATGGGTGTTACAATAGTCATTAGTCTGCCTTGCATAACAAGACACATGAAATGTATAACTTTGTTGGGAGCTTTCCACGATGAAGATGACTAGATTTTGGAGAAGCAGGGGATGACGAGGAAGACAGACAATGGAGCGGCAAACAGATCTAACATGCAGGGGGTGGCAGATGAGAGGGATAATCGTTGGCACTCAGGACAAACACTTGCGGTGGGGAACTGATGTTCCAACCAAAGGATAGTAGCAGTGGAACCATGGCGAACTGAGGTAAGGGCTTATTAGGATTTATTTTTTGCATTGATTTCGTATCTGAAAATAAAAGATGGAGAGAATTTAGACAGCATGAGAGGAAAGTAGAGTAAGGGAAGAGAGCGTTTCATCACCGCCAAATGAGAGGGAATAAGGGAGGTTAGAATTTTGGACAAATTTTAGCTTATATAGGACCTAATTACATTTAGAGGTAAACCATGACGAATTGAAGAAAATACCCTTGAAATCTTTTGTTGCTTCAAAAATTTCTTTTAGTTGTTCCGTATTTTTTACATTTAACTAACCATTTTTGTTTTTTTATTAAAAAATAGGATGGGTTATTGATGGGTCCAAACTCTCTTGGGTCCGAACATTGAGAACCAAGGCTACCGAAGCTCGGACCAGGCTTACGATACGTCGAGGGCCACAAAGAGCTAGGGTTTGGCAGCATAGAAGACCGAGCTGCCATGAAGATATGGAAGCTAACATCGACTTTATCCCACCAATCATAGGATGCAACATGGTGACCCGTCTCACCCACCAACAGCTATAAGTAGCTCTAGACCTCGACCAACGAGGGACACGACAACACTCATAGCACACACATACTACCTTGATTTTAAGCTCAATACTTGTATGCTCAATGAACCCCCTGATGACACTCGATTTGACGTGATTATCAGCCTTATTTAAGCGACATTTCCTTGCTTAAGACATGGTTTTTAGGGTAGAATAGCGAATATTCAATCAATTGCTCTATCTCGTGCCATTTGTGTTACTTTGGCCCGTTTCGGGTCTATTTGATGGTTTTCTAGTGTTTCTATGTTAGCACAAGTTTTTGCCGTCAAATAAGTAGCCGAGGACGTGTCTAAGGCGTTGGAACCTCGAGGAATCGCACCGGAATCAATCCAAGGAGTCAATCAAGTTGAACCAAACCCTGCCCTGTTTTACACTGAAGTTTTTCGGCGAAAACCCTTGGAGTTTTCGGCGAAAACTCATGAACAAATCGGCAGAGCTTACAAAGGCAACTTTTCGGCAAAAACACTAAGTTTTCACCGAGAACCCGGCGTCCAAAAATCACAGGAGAATTCAGCTGGCGATCAGTCATTTTACAAAGGAATTTTCGGCGAAAACTCAAGCACATTTTTGGCGAAAATTTCAGGCAAAAACTAGTAGTATTAGGGTTAAGTATAAATACATAACCGGCGGCCCTAAATCAATATACCTCATAATATACAAACTTCATACCAACTAATACGAAATACTTCAAGGATTCTTAAGAGTTATGGAGTAGAGTTTAGAGTTCGAAGAGCGAGGAAGAGATCGTGACGCCATCCCTTTCATCTCGAAGGCTCGGAGCTAGGATTGCAGCTTACCGGAGACATCTTAATTAGGTTTTTCAGATCCTTTTCTGTTCTTCCTCTATTCAAGATGAACTCTATCTTTGTCTTTGATTCTTTTGTGAAAAACATGAGTAGCTAAACTCGTAGAGCTTAGACTAGATGAACCCTAAGTGACCCAGGGCTTTAAAGCGATCACGGATCGGGGGTGATTAGATTCAAAGTTCAATCAGTTTCTCTTTCATGTTTAATTTGTTCTTCATTGTTCATGTTTCTTGTCTGGATTGATCACCTAGATTAGATTCTTGTTAAGCTAAGGATAGAAGTGAATGCTCGCCTTACTTTAAAACATCAAATTGAACAATTAACCTAATCATTGGAGTGTGCCTTTTGTAGGAACCAGTTAGGGTTAATCCACTGCAACAGTAACTCATAAATCGTTAGTAATTGCACCAGTTAAGTCGTTGCGAGAGGCGACCGTACCCGGGCGGCTAATTAATCTTGGTAGCTAGATCGGATAGAGCGAACGTTCGCCAGTCTTAAACCTAAGGGTAAGGAGTTATGGTGGTGTCTTAGAATTGATTGAACGAGAATCGAAATCCGCTGATCTGTTGAATGCCAATGCTCTGGTGAACGAAGGGGGATTCAAAGTCTAAGCTTGTCTGTCATCTTTGTTTCCAACCAATCTTTCAACCTGTTTTCAGTTTTAATTTTTAATTTTCGTGCATTGCTTAGAATCAGAAGTCGTGGAACTCACACCACGCACAAAGTGTTTAATCTGAGTAATTTTCCTTTATATTTGAGTAATCAATCATTAGAAGACCTGTGGAATACGATCTACCCTAGCTTCCAGCTTGGTAGTTTATTTGACCTTCATCACCCCCAAACTGTAACAACACACCCTTGAAGACCCAGCTGAACCACTGGTTAAACCCATGCATTACTCGACCTGGGTTATTGGCTCAAATAAACCAATGCAATTACAAGAGAACATACATAAAAGTTGAAGCGATAAATGAATTAACCAAAAGAACCTTGAATTAACCATTACAAATCCAAAAGACACAATCAACATCATACAAGGCATTACAAATATACTAGCACAACACTCGGTTCAAATACAAGAAAAGCCAGCAAACATCCCCGAGTGTCTAACCCGCACGCTCCTTTACTAAAATGTAAATCCTATGATAAAGCAATTCCTGGAAATCCTTGCCTTACTGGCAAGAGATCATCACCCTTAAGTCAACCGTTAGAAGTGCCAGCAGACCCTAGCTTATCGTTCCAGTTTATCCCGGTCTTTAAGTACCTCCCAGCCACTAAGGACCACCCTGGATGGTCGTTTTAGTGCCTCTAAGGCTTCTTGATGAAGGAAGAAAGTCTTCACCCTCCCCAAGGTCTCCATCCATCCCAAGACCATTCAAGAGCTAAGAATGTCTTCTTCTGCTAGTTTCTTGTTTAGGAGTAGTCATCTTCTTCTCTCTTCAATGGCACACTAGACCTCGGGTTATGGTAATGGGTGATTCAATGGGTTTAAGGGTAACCATGGGGTGTAATTGAGTGGATGGGGTTGTAAATGCAAGACCCACTACAAGAAAATATAGGTTTAGTCACGGATTTTTGGTCACAGTTTTTGAAACCGTGACCCATTGGTCACGGTTTTTTGAGATCGTGACTAATTTTGTCACAATTTCTACAAACTGTGACAAAATTAGTCATGGTTGTCATTAAAACCGTGACAAAGTCATTTCGGAAACTGAGAAGCTACGCCACGTTGGCCATCCGACGCAATTCTTCCATCTCTCTCCTCCTCTGATGACTCATGGCATAAACGACGCTGATGCCTCCCAACGCCACATCAACCAAACAAACCCCCAACGATTCCTTCCATTCGGTGGTTCCGATGTCGTCAACAACTCTTCCGACACCACTGGTTCATCTCTCTCTCTCTCTCCTTCTCGATCGGAAGGATGCCATTGCCACACCTTCGACGTCGCTTGATCTCGCTGCTACCAATCCAAACAAGCCCTCCTTCGGTTTCTATGTCACCGACCTACCTCGATTTCTACACCCCTCAATTTCTATGCTCCAGCCCTAATCCCCAAACCCTTCTCTTCAAAGTTTACGAAAGCAACAGGTAAGAATTTGGGCTCGTAAGCCTCCATCTCCAGCTCCGACGATCCAAGATCCAGATCCAACTGTAGCCCTGATCTTCAACCTCCATCTTCTCCACCTTCAATCGCCTTTCTTCTCCACCAATCTTCCATCCCTCTATCTTCTTCTCCGCCAATCGCCACCACTACCAAGCCCCTCTCTCCTCCCCTCTCTTCCGATTCAAACTCCCTCCGCCACCTCTGCCTCTTCGACTTCTTCTTCGCTAAGACCAACAGAGCTTCAACGGTGATGCACGACCTCAATGATGGAGTAGACAATGATTGACAGAGAACAATGATTGAAACTGCTACCTCAAAAAATTAAGTGACCAAAAGATGAAATTTGCAAAACTGGAAATTTAAAATTATTACCCAAAGAAATTTAAATGACAAAGTGGGTTAATAAAATTTTCTCGAGAACACTTTCGTCACTGGATTAAAAGTGCAACCACAAAAAATTGAGTGACCAAAAGGGAAAAATATTAGCCACAGTATAAGGAACTGTCACTAAATCGACTTAATTTTGTCACGGTTTATATGTAAACCATGACCAATATTAGTCATGGTTTATATCTAAACCGTGACAAACGTTGGTCAAGGTTTACAGGTACCCAAATCCCTGAATCACCAACCTAAGTCTCCAAACAAACCCTTAAGGCCAAATTTCCACAAGAACCCCAGATTTGTAGAAAAGACAGTTTGACCACTTAACTTCATGAAATGTCTGAAGGGCTCACTGAACTTCTCAAAACCCCTCCCTCTTCTTCTCAAAACAGTATCTGTCACTGCCAGCAATGTCCTACAGCCACCGTCACCGCTCCAAGCTTCCTAGAATTCCAATTCCTGACCTCCGCCACTCTCGTTCGGACACCTCCGACCTTCCCTCTTTTAAGTAGACATCGCCAAAAGCCCTCGGGTTGCATGTCGCACATCATTGATCTCCTCCTCCTTATTTCATCGACTTCCATGCCGCGTCGTCCTCTTCTTTCTCAATTCTTGTGCCTCACACCAAATGGGAGTTGTTTCCCTCTCTTCTATATTCAACCCTAACCTGTAACATCCCCGCCCAACCGGATGGTTTGGAACTTGAGTTAAGGTGATCAAGGCACTAGAATCAGTGTCTCTGAGGTCTCACTGAGGCTCAAAACGTTCGTTCCTAAGTCGGGTTGAGGTTGCAAATGAGCATACTATACAGTGAAGAACACACGCCGTGTTTTGTAACACACGCCCTGTGTCTTCAAGGTACACGCCGTGTATCCGAGATACATGGTCGTGCTCTAATTCCAGCAAAGTTCGTCAAATTCGGTAGAAGGAAACACACGACCACGTGTCAGTGAAACACGCTGCATTTCTTCATAACACATGCTGTGTGTTATGAAACACGCCGTGTGTTTCGACCTGAATATAAAAAGATGGGTTTTGACGGGATTTTGCAACTTTGCACTCTTTCACTCTCCACGAAAGTTCTTTTGACGAACCAACTTTGACCAAGCTTCGAAGATTGATTTCGGGAGCTACAGTGGTCCTTTTACGATTCGTTTTCTCCTACGTGCTCCTAGAGATGAGACAAAGATATTACTAATCTTGATTTATGGTTTTTTCTTATAAGGCGCAGTTAGTGAGAAGGGTTAGAGCTACGAGTTTGGAGTTGGATAGTGGAGGAGTTGTAATTCGACCTAGTTGAATTTTGGGATTTGCATGAAAATGAAGTGAGTAAAAGGGGTTAATGATTCTATGAATACCCATTGGTTTTTTGTGATGCTTGATGTTGTGTTTGCTGCTTGGTGTTGTGCCGAGGGGGCTCAAAATGAAATGAATTATCTACTGAATTGGATTAGAAATGAGCATTAGGTTGAATTGGGGATTCGGTGTGAATTGTATGATATTGTATCGTTGTCAGTTGTGGTTGCAAGAGGATGACCTTGCCAATGTGGGGTCGTCCTTTGAAAGAGGAACAAGTGGGTAACCCTGGACTCACGACATGGCTACCCATGTACTTGTAGGTGTGGGAGGTCGGTGAGCTAGCTGATTACCCTTCGTGTGAATGTGATGACGGGTTGTGAAGTATGATTGTAATGGGGAATTATGTGATAACGAGATGATGTGGATGGAGTGGTTTATGAATTGAATTGTATGAGTTGTGAAGTGAATTTGAAGTAGAACTTGAAGGAACCTACACTAACCTCACATGTGAATTGTGAAGTACTTAAGTCTGAACCACCGTGGTGTTTCACCATGGAAGGGATCCATGGTTAGTTGTGTGTGTTTTATACTCCTTCGTGGAAGGATCTCGCATGGATGCGTTTGACGGTCTAATCCTTCATGGAAGGATCCTATACGAATGCGTCTGATGATATACCCCTTCGGGGAAGGATCCAGTGTAGTTATGCCAGGTCGACATCCGACTGGGTGTTGGTGTAGGTGTATTCCTTGGCGCCTTAATAACTCACCTGGAAATAATTTGTGTTTTGTGTGCATGAATGTGTGAGATGATGATGTTGTGAACTTTTATGAGAATTATGCTCTATCGATGAATGTTGAATCATTTATGCTATTATTGATGTTCTCATTTGTTGATATGCATGTTGAACTGAACCTATGTGAACACCTAGACTGGTCTAGGATATTAAAATCTGGTTAGTGGTCAGGTTGGGTTCCATTGTTGATGTCATGTGTGTAGTCTGGAACCACTCCTTTGGATTAGGACAACGCATAGTTAAGCCCAGTGGGTTCAATAGGAAACTGATTCCCCCCTCTTTCCCCTTTCGGGTTCTCGTGGCTAGTTGATGAGGTTTGGAGGGGTGTTCCATCGAGTTCGAGAAGTCAGGCAAGCTTAAATATGAGGTGAATATTGGCGGACCACTCGGAGTTGACATTGTTTGTTATTTATTACAGTTTCAGTTGACAGTGTTTTGGGGAGTTTTATACCCACTTTTGGGTTGTTGATTTTGGATTATTTGTTCATTGGTTTTTATCGGTTCATTAATGGAGGCTTCTTTCAGATTTTGATAATTTAATAAGAGTTAATGCATTTTCCTTTCCTTGTCGTTTCTCACTTGTTTCATTTATGTTCTTTTGGCTGATGCTCATACCGAATCAACCTTGGGTTTACCCGGGTCGGTTCGGTGTGGGTGTTACAAGGGTATAAGAACCTAGTTAGTTGTTATTGTACTGGTAGATCGTCTTCTCTCTTCGGGAAGTAATTAACCTCATAGGGAGAGGGGACGAGACATCGGTACAGGACTAACTTTCTAGGAGTTTTAAAACTATTTTAAAACGGGTTGGGAGTTTTGAAAGAAAAGTGATTTGAATTGCAACTTTGTGATGTGATCCTGTCCACCAAGCCCGACTTGGACACGATTGATGCCGATCCGGCCCCAACACTGATGTCGGGCTGGGCCTACACCAGGCCTACACTAGCACCACCCACGGAGCCTTGGAGAGCTGATGACACTCGATTTGACGTGATTATCAGCCTCATTTAAGCGACATTTCTTTGCTTAAGACATGGTTTTTAGGGTAGAATAACGAATATTCAATCGATTGCCCTATCTCGTGCCATTTGTGTTACCTTGGCCCGTTTCGGGTCTATTTGATGGTTTTCTAGTGTTTTTATGTTAGCACAGGTTTTTGCCGTCAAATAAAGTAGCCAAGGACGTGTCTAAGGCGTTGGAACCTCGAGGAATCACACCGGAATCGATCCAAGGAGCCAATCAAGTCAAACCAAAAGTCTGCCCGTTTACACTGACATTTTCGGCGAAAAGAACCTATGGTTTTTGGCGAAAATGCAAGGAAAAATCCACTGATGCTCAACCAAGGAAGTTTTCGGCGAAAACCCAAAGTTTTCGCCGAGAGTCATCAGTCCGAAAATCACAGGAGAATTCAACCGAAGGGCCATCCATTTACACTAGAATTTTCGGCAAAAATACCTTGTTATTTTCGGCGAAAATATCAGGCAAATCCGGCGGGTATTAGGGTTAAGTATAAATACTTAACAGGCGGCCCAAATTGGAGGAACATACATACATCATAATATACTTTTCGAAATCAGAATTTGAAGAATTCTCTGAAGTTCTGGAGCGAAGAGTTAGAGTTCGAAGAGCCGGAAAGAGATCATGACGCCATCCCTTCCACCTCGGAGACTCGGAGCTAGGAGTGTAGTTTACGGAAGATCGAAGTCTGTCAGAGTCTATAGTTTTTCATATTTTTTTCCTGTTCTTCCTCTGGTTGATGAACTCTTTCTTTGTTTTTGATTCTTTTGTGATAAACATGAGTAGCTAAACTCGTTAGAGCTTAGACTAGATGAACCCTAAGTGACCCAGGGCTTTAAAGCGGTCACGGATCGGCGGTGATTAGATTCGAAATTCAGTCAGTTCTTTTTCATGTTTGATTCGTTCTTCATTGTTCATGTTTCTCGTCTGGATTGATCACCTAGATTAGATTCTTGTTAAGCTAAGGATAGAAGCGAACGCTCGCCTTACTTCAGAACATCGAATTGAACAATTAACCTTATAATTGGAGCGTGCCTTTCGTAGGAACCGGTTAGGGTTAATCCACTGCAAGAGTAACTCATAAATCGTTAGTAATTGCACCAGTTAATTAAGTCGTTGCGAGAGGACCGTACCCGGGCGGCTAGTTAATCTTGGTAGTTAGAACAGATAGAGCGAACGTTCGCCGGTCTTAAACCTAAGGGTAAGGAGTTATGGTGGTGTCTTAGTAATTGATTGAATGAGAATCGAAATCCGCTGATCTGTTGATTGCCAATGCTCTGGGGAACGAAGGGGGATTCAAAGTCTAAGTTCGTCTGTCATCTTTGTTTTCAAACCCTAATTTCCAATCTGCTTTAGTTTAATTTTTAATTTTCTCTGTATTTCTTAGAATTAGAAGTCGTGGAACTTACACCACGCACGAAGTGCTTGCATTCGAGTATTTTGCTCGTTTTTGGAGTAGTCAATCATAGAAGGCCCGTGGAATACGATCTGCTTAGCTTTTAGCTTTGTAGTATTTTATCAACCGCTTCTGCGACGTTCATCAAATTGGCGCCGTTGCTGGGGACTTCTTTGATTGTTTGAAAGAAGAACTGGTAATTTATTCTTCTATTTTCCATCTTTCACCTTTCCATCCACTTCGATTTTACACTGGTTTTGTTTGTCTTTGTTATCTGTAGGTTTACAGGTGTATGCCTCACCGTCCTTGGACTAGCTCTGAAACCGAACAGGCTAAGAGTGCAGAGAGACCAGGCAGTTCTGCTCCACCTCTACGATCACAGATTTTCAAGAAAGGCAGATCCAATCCACCCGTCACTCCGATCAAGATCGAGGAACTGAAGGAGAGTTCCTCATCTCCGTCTTCACCGTCATCTTCATCCGCTTCATACACCGCATCACTTTCACCTCCTGCATCTCCTACCATGGACGATCAGTTACCACCGCCACCACCACCAAATGGAGAACTACCGCCGCCACCACCACCACCTGCACAGAAGAGTCTAGCAGACTATAACAAGCCGAGCGCGACTAGCGTTCGATCTGCCATTGCCGTTCCGCTCATTGAAGGAGACCCTGACTATGAGATCAAGATTCCATTCTTGACCATGATCTCTAGGGATCTACAATTTGAAGGCAGGCCCCTAGACAATCTGTGCACTTATCTTGCAGACTTCCTTGATCTCTGCAGCACTTTCAAGAACGGAAACCTCGACAAAAATACTCTTTGTCTGAGAGCTTTCCCGTTCTCTCTGAAAGGCCCTGCTAAGAGGTGGCTTACTGGCAAACCACCTGGCTACTACACTAATTGGGATACTCTGGCTCAGGATTTAGTTAAAGAATACTTCCCGCCAGCCAGAACAATTGCCATCAAGGACAGCATTGCCAGATTCTCCCAGAACGAAGGAGAAAGCTTATATGATACTTGGAATCGATTCCAAGAACTTCTCTACAACTGCCCGCATCATGGATTCGAGCAGAGGCAGTTAGCTGAGATCTTTGCTCGAGGACTTCGAGAAGAATCTGCCAAGTGGGTCAATTCTCTAGCTGAAGGAGATTGCACTACACTTACACCTGAAGCTGCTCTTCTTCACTTCGCAAACTGTGCTTCCAAGTCAAGGAACTGGGAACGACAATCTGAAGGATCAAGGAGCAAGCTCGATCTCGAAGCTACTATCAAGGCAGAGGTAGAGAAGCATTTGAAGAAGTCTACCACACCAATCAAACCGCCGGCAGCTTCTGTCTAGGTTGCCGATTGCGAATGGTGTGGAGCTTGCGCACATAACGGAGGCCGTTGTCAGAATTTTGGTAAGACAGAAGTCTGGTCTGCCGAAGAGGTAAATTTCATTCAACAAGGCTTTGTTAATAATCAGAATGGTTACGCTGGCTACCGCAACTTCAGGCAGCAAGGGAACTATCAAGACAGACCTCCCTACAATAATGGCGCCAACCATAACCAGAACCAGAATAACCGCCCAGCTGGTCCAGCTCAGGATCAGAAACCTAACCATCCGCCGGCAGGTGTCTACCATCCGCCGCATCAAAATCCGGGCAACTATGGAACTGCACCTGGCAACCACCACAATCAATATCTTAACAATACATATCCAGGGCAGCAGCATCAGAGAGAGAACAACGTTAGTGACCTGGACAGGAAGCTTAGCCAGATCATCACAAGACTCGATGATCACGACAGTTAGTTCAAGGCTCAAGCTCTTCTCAATCAAGAACAGATGGCATCTGGACAAAGAATTGAGCAAGCCGTGAACAACATCTCGAGCATGCTGGCATCCGGTCGACCATTTGGCCAACTTCCGAGCCAGACAGAGCCAAATCCGAGAAAGGAGCAAGCCAAGATGGTAACTGTTCAAGATCCTTCAAGCTCATCTTTTAATGCCTCTTCTAATTTATGCAGGATGCCTGACACTTCAGAGAAGAAGGAAGCACAGAAAGTGGCGCCTAAGGAGTATGATCCTCCTCTTGCACCGTACGTCGTGAAGCCACCTTTTCCTAGAGCATTGCTGCCAAATGCAAGGATCGAGACTGGTATGAAGGGAAACAAGGAAGGATATCCTGACATCCGTAGCAAGAAGCCTACCTCTCCATACCCAGCTAAGTGTTCTGATCCTGGTTCTTTCACGCTACCTTTGGTTATTAATGATATTGAAATAGAGCGTAGTTTAGTGGATCTAGGCGCGTCTGTCAATGTTATGCCTATGAGCTTATTTGAAAAATGAAACCTAGGAGAACTTGAACCAACTACTATGCAACTCGTCTTTGCCGATAGATCACTTAAAACGCCTAGAGGAGAAATAAAAGACGTTGTTACTAAATGTGGTCCGTTCACGTTTTTAGCTGACTATGTAACCATTGACACTAGTAAGGATGATTCTACCATTCTCATAGGTCGACCTTTCATGGCTACTACTGGAATGAATATTAACGTTCCAAATGGTTCTTTGACTCTAAGGGTTGGTAAAGACACTGTCACGTTCCGCCTTAAAGACGGAATGGAATATAATCCGAAGAATGAAGAATGTCATTGCTTAGCTGTTGAAACCATGGAGTTGACTCCGGTCAACCCCGTCACTAATATCTCTTCTAGTGTGCCTAGATCTGTTGTTGTTACAGGTGCTGGACAGGTTATCAAGCATAAGCCGAGATCTGTTCCTCCCGAGCCGCCGAAGAAGAAGAAGGAACTACAAGCCTCTTCTAAACCACCGAGTACAAAACCGAGCAGGCCTCGAGGGAAGAACAAGAAAACGAAGACTCAAATGGTATGGAGACCAAAAGCTCCGCCGTCTTCCACCGAGCCAGCTGCACCACAAATTCGTTCTGAGAAATCGGCGCCGGAACAAGTATGGAAGGAGAAGCCAAAAGCATCTCCTAAGGATATACTGACGATCACCGATCCTAGTGATACCAAGCCGGAGATTAAAGTAAAGAAGGAGCCGACAGTCCTCATTCCTTCCATCGTAACACTCAAGAAGGATGACCTCTCCAGAGAACTGTTCGGACCGTTCAAGTTCATCGATCATCTTCCCGATGGACGTACCAAGCTCTTGCATGCGAACGGGAAGAAATTCACGCTTACCGGAGAGGCCCCGAAGCTGTACTTCATGAACTCTGACGCTAGTGTAAAGGAGAATCTGAGTTGGGATGTCTCCTAATACCGTCCAGGTATCGTCCAGCTCAAGGACGTTAATAAAAGAGCGCTTCGTGGGAGGCAACCCACGGCTAGAGTCCGTTTTTAATTTTTGTCGAACGTAGTGTTTTAGAGTCGGTTAAGGGGAGCCAAAAGTGTCAGTTTGTTTGATTTATTATTTTTCGTGCGTAGTCTACGTGTCGTAGTGTCGTTTGCAAGTTGATTGAGGTTGTTCCGATTTTTGGGGATTTAACTGTGATTTTCTGAAGTTTACCGGATTTGCGAAAATATTTTCACCCGAGCAGTTCAAAATTTTCGGCGAAATGAACCCCTATTTTCTGCGAAATCGCCTTTTGAATTTTCACTGAATTTCACTGTTTCATATTTTCGGCCGAAAAACTCATTGTGTTTTCGGCGAAAATCCATTTGAAAACCGGCAGTGCATTTGAACGTAAATTTTCGGCGAAAACTCCCTATTCTTTTTGCCGAAAATCCCTTTGAAAAATCACCCAAATTTCCATTTAAAAATCTGGTCGACACTCCCTCTCTCTTCACTTTCCATTTTCGAGCTAAAACCCGAAAAATCCCCTTTCTCTGTTTTTTTTTGAAAACCGCCGCCGCCTCCCATTTTCTCTTCGCCGCCGCCGCCATTTCCGGCCGCCGCTCCCTTCCCCTTCCTTTTCGATTCCGTTGAGCCCTAGAACGTTCGAATCGGAGCTCTACAGCTCCAGTTCACTGAAACCCTTATTTTCAGAGTTTTTCACCGATTTCTCCCAAACCGTTCGTTTTTAGCATCCATGGCTTCAGGGTAAGTTGTAGAACTTTTCAATATGAATCTTTTGACATATTTATTGCTGAATTTCGTTGGGGTTGACTTTTGGTTGACTTTTCGGTTTGCCTCGATTTGCGTGCCGACTAATTTCGTGTGAACTAGGTTAGCTGAACTTGTTGAACTGTTCTAGCATGCTTAGGGAGTGTCGTGCTTAATTTTCATATCATTTGATCATGTGTTGCTATGCATACGATTGATTCTTTGTGATGTTGACCTGTGAGAAATATCGGTTTGACCTTGAACTGTTTTTGATCATTTGGCTGCCGTATGTGTTCATTCTCGTTCAGATTATCGTGTTTGCCATCTGAGATCATATTTTACCGTCATTCTCCGCTTTGTGATAGTCTTGCCATGATTAGGGTTCATTATGCTATAGTGTTGACTTTCTAAATGTCGGTTTGACTCTTTGAACTCTGATTGTGCTTATCCAATTCTGGCTGTTCCTAAGCATGTATTTTACTATCTATGATTACCGGTTACTCTGCTTTGCTTACCCCCACTCGGTTTTCCTCATTTCTTTGTGAAATTGAGTTTTTCTGCTAAGTGTGGGGTAGGGTTTAAGTTTGACTAATCTGGTTTCATTCTGGTTATAGGAACACCACTTTTGAGCGCAGGACTAAGGCGCGACTTGATGCCGCCTCGAGCTCCAGAGCCCCAGCTCCCGTCACACCCGCCGTTCAGGGCCCTCCTCCAGCACTACCTCGCCGGGCTGGGTACCATCGCACTATCGCCCGTCTACCTGACTTCTACTTCGAGTGCTTCCAGAAGATCGAGCACATCCGGGGAGCTAAGGTACGCCCTCTTTCCATGGAGTCACTGAGCGAGCACGACGAGGACTACTACCGGAACGTGCGTGACGCCCTAGCACCGGCCGGCCTCCTGGAGCTGACCACCATAGCTCCGACTTCCCAGACATCGCCCTTCAGGAGTTCTGGGTGACCTTTGATCTGGATGAGCACAAGAGGAGGCAAGGCCAGAAGGTTGTTACCTTCTATCTGGGTGGAGTGTACAGGTAGCTTACCTACAATGAGTTTGCTGCTCATCTAGGTATCCCCTATGAGCACTATCATGGCCATCACCTCGGCTGGGGCGACGATGATGACGATGAGGCTTACCATGCACTCTGGAGCCACATGACTGGAGTGCCTGGTGATCGCCTTGGGGAGCACAACTCAGTTCAGTCGCTCTCTCACCCTTTCTTTAAATTTATTCATGTGGTTTGGCGTAGATCTCTTTTATATGTTCCAGATAAGGATCGCCACCATATCCTCAAGGAGGAGCTTATGCTTCTCCGAGCCATCCGAGAGAGCTACCCTCTTCACCCGGTTGGGTGCTTGCTCGCATCTTCTGCCAGAAGACCAAGAGGCGAAAGCTACCTCGTGCACTCCTGGGAGGTAACTTCATAGGTCAGCTCATCATCTCCTTCGGCATCAGCCATGAATATGGCCCGAACATTCCACGACACCAAGTTAGGACTGTTAGAGGAGACTTAGCGGTCGAATACGACCTAGAGCTGGACCTCAGTCCCCAGGTGGCAGCAGATCCTCCACTCCAGCATGTAGCCGAGTCGGAGGAAGAAGATGACACTGAGCAGCAGCAGCCCTAGCCGCAGCCAGAATTCCATGACTATATACCCTCGCCACATCATCAGGCAGGGTATGCACACCAGTCGCAGCCGCACATTCAGATCCATACCAGGCGCCTCACCCTCAGCACCGACCGCACCCGCGGAACATTGGTGAGTTGTATGAGCGACTACAGGAGTGGCGCATCACCGACAACGCCACTCAAAAGGCGAGATGGACTATTATGCAGCAGCATATGCGCCGCGTCGACAGGCGAAATGAGGCACAGCTGGCGTGGCAACGCCAGCTCGGCGAGCACCTCCACTTTCCACCCCCCGACACCCCTGACCAGCCATGATCAGGTGGTGTCCTTTTCCTTGTCCTTTCTTTTTATTTATTCTTTTCGAATTTCGGTACAACTTTTTTCTGTGTGGATCCGGGACACTTGTCCCGGTTTCCTTTTTATGTTTCATTTGTTTTTGTTTTCTAGGCAGTAGGGAGATTCCCTTTGCTTCGCTTTGGTAGATCGCCTCCGCTCCGAGGACCCATGCTCATCCCCTACGCCAATCATCTCGGTCCAGGTTCTTCTACTTCACTTTGAACTCTATAATTAGTCTTGTGAGGACACAGTCCGATTTAAGTGTAGGGTAGGATGCTAGAGAACCTTGCATGAACTTGATTGCCCTTGATTGTGTTTTCTGTGTGCCTCGTGATTCCATTCCAGTCTCTCTAGCATTAGAATGGCTCAGTTCTTGATTTTTGATGTTAAGTTGTTGTTCAAACCTTCATGATGATGCTTAGACTGCTTAACCTAGAACTTGAGAACCAACTTATATACTTTGATGCTAAATTGCCTGGTCAGAACAGAATTTTTGAAATCACACTTGTAGTTTGTAGCCTTGATTGCATGCAAATGACCGAATCCGACTAGCAAACCAACTGTGAGCTTTTGATCCATTGCACGTAATTGCAATTTTAATTCTTTCTGAGTGGTTTTTTGTTTGCTTGAATGAGTTAGAATTTGCATGAGACCTACTCGAGACCACACGATGACACGAGTTCTAGAAGGATAGGGGCACCTAGATTAAGCTACTTAGCCAGATAGCCTACCAAACGATAAATCCATTAGGTTTAGACCCTTGAGCTTGGCCTGTTCTTTCGATTCGATAATACATTACAACCATTTCCCATTTCTTTCATTCCCCGTTGATCCCTGTGGTTGTAGTTCTAGATTGACCTACCGGAAGTCGGTTTGTGGTAACCTGCCTATAGCCATTAAACAGGTGGTCTTAGCTAATATGTCCAGACGTGTAAACCCCTCTAGCAACTAAAAGAAAATCGGCACAAAAGAAAAAAAGGTAAAGTAAGAAAAGAAAGAAAATTTCAAAAAAAGTGAAGAAAAGAAAATCAGAAAAGTTTCAAAGTTTCTAGTTCAATAAAACGTTCTTCTCCCTACAAATGGAAGAACGAAGTCAAAAGAAAAGTTCAAAAGAAAAAAAAATTCGTGTAAAGAAAAAGAATAAGTGCTAGGTTGCTTGAGGGTATCATAGGACGAGCGTTCATTATTCCACCCATGTCTGGTTAGACGGTAGGAAGCCATAGATTAGATTTGAGGGAAGTTAGTCGAAAGCTACACCGCACAAAGCCATCATACATCTCATCATAAACCCAAGTAGTGTAGATTTCATTATGGTCATAGCAGGGAAGTCCTTCTTGACTAGATACTCGTGTTGTCACAGTTGTGGAGATGTGGCGAATTGCAAACCTATGACAGAATTCAGTAACAAAAAATGATCGAGAGCAGAAACACGTCCTTAAACACAGAGAGCGAGAGTTCCCCATTGCACTATATTTATCCTGTGTGAGGAGTCTGGTCGGTCAGGTCAAATTCGTGCATAATTGGTTGCTAATTACTTGTTGTGTGCATTTTACTAGTGAGACCAGGTTGTTTGGCTGATCTGTATACATGTCAGGTCTCTTGTTCTAGGAATTAGCTGTCTAATAATTCATTGTGTTTAATTGAGCTCTAATTTAATCGATCTTATCATTTATGAACATGAGCGTTTCTATTCAGTTTGCTTGAGGACAAGCAAAAGCTTAAGTGTGGGGTATTTGATGACACTCGATTTGACGTGATTATCAGCCTCATTTAAGCGACATTTCTTTGCTTAAGACATGGTTTTTAGGGTAGAATAACAAATATTCAATCCATTGCCCTATCTCGTGCCATTTGTGTTACCTTGGCCCGTTTCGGGTCTATTTGATGGTTTTCTAGTGTTTTTATGTTAGCACAGGTTTTTGCCGTCAAATAAAGTAGCCAAGGACGTGTCTAAGGCATTGGAACCTCGAGGAATCACACCGGAATCGATCCAAGGAGCCAATCAAGTCAAACCAAAAGTCTGCCCGTTTACACTGACATTTTCGGCGAAAAGAACCTATGGTTTTCGGCAAAAATGCAAGGAAAAATCCACTGATGCTCAGCCAAGGATGTTTTCGGCGAAAACCCAAAGTTTTCGCCGAGAGAGTCATCAGTCCAAAAATCACAGGAGAATTCAACCGAAGGGCCATCCATTTACACTAGAATTTTCGGCGAAAATACCTTGTTATTTTCGGCGAAAATATCAGGCAAATCCGGCGGGTATTAGGGTTAAGTATAAATACTTAACAGGCGGCCCAAATTGGAGGAACATACATACATCATAATATACTTTTCGAAATCAGAATTTGAAGAATTCTCTGAAGTTCTGGAGCGAAGAGTTAGAGTTCGAAGAGCCGGAAAGAGATCGTGACGCCATCCCTTCCACCTCGGAGACTCGGAGCTAGGAGTGTAGTTTACGGAAGATCGAAGTCTGTCAGAGTCGTCTAAATTAGGTTTTTCAGATTCTTTTCTGTTCTTCCTCTGGATGATGAACTCTTTCTTTGTTTTTGATTCTTTTGTGATAAACATGAGTAGCTAAACTCGTTAGAGCTTAGACTAGATGAACCCTAAGTGACCCAGGGCTTTAAAGCGGTCACGGATCGGCGGTGATTAGATTCGAAATTCAATCAGTTCTTTTTCATGTTTGATTCGTTCTTCATTGTTCATGTTTCTTGTCTGGATTGATCACCTAGATTAGATTCTTGTTAAGCTAAGGATAGAAGCGAAATCTCGCCTTACTTTAGAACATCGAATTGAACAATTAACCTTATAATTGGAGCGTGCCTTTCGTAGGAACCGGTTAGGGTTAATCCACTGCAAGAGTAACTCATAAATCGTTAGTAATTGCACTAGTTAATTAAGTCATTGCGAGAGGCGATCGTACCCGGGCGGCTAGTTAATCTTGGTAGTTAGAACGGATAGAGCGAACGTTCGCCGGTCTTAAACCTAAGGGTAAGGAGTTATGGTGGTGTCTTAGTAATTGATTGAATGAGAATCGAAATCCGCTGATCTGTTGATTGCCAATGCTCTTGGGAACGAAGGGGGGTTCAAAGTCTAAGTTCGTCTGTCATCTTTGTTTTCAAACCCTAATTTCCAATCTGCTTTAGTTTAATTTTTAATTTTCTCTGTATTTCTTAGAATTAGAAGTCGTGGAACTCACACCACGCACGAAGTGCTTGCATTCGAGTATTTTGCTAGTTTTTGGAGTAGTCAATCATAGAAGGCCCGTGGAATACGATCTGCTTAGCTTTTAGCTTTGTAGTATTTGATCAACCGCTTCTGCGACGTTCATCAAGAGCCAATGCCCCAGATCCCGAACCCGGGCCAAGTCTAGCCCCTAGCCAAGGGCCTCCACTAGGCCCTGGCCTGATTTCCATGAACCCTGGAGGTAAAGAGGATCCCTGGGAGTCTCTGGAAGCCATCCTAGATCATTGGCGGAGGAAGAGAGGAAAGGGCTAGACTGGAAATCACTAGAGCCCGAAGTCAGGCCCCGGAGCCGATCAAGAACTAGGCCCCATGTCAAATGCCATGAGCTATGGGCTAACACCAGCCCCTGAAGACCCTCTGAAGACATTCCTGAAGAAGTGGCAGAAGAACAATGGAGAAGGCCTGACCAGAATGGAAGGAAGCCCAGCCTTGAGCTAGCCCCGAGTGCTGGACCGAGCGTTGGGCACTCCAGACGAGCCTTTTGATCCCAACTCTCAAACAGCTCAGGAATTTTGGGATTTTCCAAATTCCTTGGATACCTTGAAGGCCCAGGAATTAGCTCCAACAAACGGTGCTCAATTTGGAGAAGAATTGAAGGAGATAGAGCTAGGCCAAGTCCTAGTAAAGCATGGTTGGAGCACCAAAGAAGAAGACTCGGATGCTGATCCGAGGAAGCCCATGCTAGGAGCTGTGATCCAAGAGGAGAAACAGGAGGATACAGCAATGGAGAAGGGCTTAGAGGTCATCCCATGGCTATGCGGCTACGGGTTAAAGCTACAGAGATAAAAGGCCAAATCCGAATTTCTGGACAGATTCGTAGCCCGACAAAGATTGACGAATATGGGCTACCTGGAGACAGAATTTGGGCTGATGACCAACATGAAAGTTGTAGCCCATGGAGTCTATTACTCAATTGAAAAAGATCAAAGTTTTACGAATTTGTTTGGTATTTATTTGGCTAATTTTTCCAGAACCCGTTTAGCTGTTTTTTAAGAAATTTCCAGCTTCCTTTTTAGTTTTCTTGTATAGGAAGAATATGTTCCCTTGTACGAATTTTACTTCCCTTTAAGTGTAGATTAGAATTAACTTAAGTCCTCTTTAGTATACTAATTAGGAATCTTTTTATTATTTATTTATTAGAATAGAAAGTAACTAATTAGGAGGATAGGAGAGCTTGTTCCCTACTCCTCCACCTATAAATAGATGCTTCGCCTCCCTTGTACAAAGACACCTGGAATCAATAAACTATTTAAAACTTCAGTTTTCTTCTTGCATTATATGAAACTCTCTTTTTGACTTTCATGGAATTGACTGTCATCTAGATCGGCTTATCGTCTAGGGTATTCACCCATTGAAGTGGCGCCTTCGACTTTATACTTCTGGTTCCTATCTCTTTATAGCTAGTGGGTCAAAGTGCTCATCCGTCCTGGTTCTGAAGGTTCATCTCGTTCAACTTGCGATGGTTAGGGTCGTCTGCCGGCGGTTCACATCACTTTGGTTTCTGAGACGGTTAACTAAAACGTTTTATGTCCTCCTGTAGTGAAAGCCAATCGATGAAAAGTCACTCTACCGGTAACTCTGGGCACAGAGCTGTATGTAGGTCGCCGATTCCAGCCATCTGATCTGAAGGGTTGGAACTCTACTGAGTTAAATGGAAAAGCAACTGATCATGTTGTTGCTAAACAATGGACCAAGGAGTGTAACTTCAAGTTTTTGCGAGCTGGATTTGAGGATGACATGAAGTTGAAGGCCAAAGAGTTCTTAGAGCTGGTGCAGGGGGAGAAGTCGGTGTTGTTTTACTTCATGGAGTTCACCCACCTCTCCAAGTTGTTTGATGAGCAAGCTAATCGGAAACAGAAACTGATTCGCCGGTTCAAGAGGGGCTTGAGGTGGGAAATCAAGGAGGGTGTCACGTCGGCTAACATGAAGATTTTGGTGTCAGTGAAGGTGGCTGCCTTGGAGAGAGAGTTGTTGGAGCAAGGAAAGAAGGAAGATAGGAAGAGGTAAGCGAGTGCTCCTCCTCCCCAAGCGGCCAACCATTCGGCCAAGAGGTTTCAATTTGGGTTTACTGGTCAGAGGGGTGCATAGTCTGCTCTGTCTCGAGTTGCACTCACCAGTTACATTTGTGTACTGCCGGGCCAGAAGAGTTCCTCATGTCGGAGAGGTGAATCGATGAGTAGAGGAGGGGCGCCATCTAGGATCCTTATTAGTGCTACTTGCGAGAAACCACACTTCAGGACGTGTCACTTGTTGAGGGCTACTCTAGTGATCTGTTACACCTGTGGCCAACCCGATCATAAGAGTAATTTCTGTCCGACCAGGAGTGCAGCGCCAGGCCAGTCTCTGGGGTCGGTGTAGTGGCCAAGAGCTCCGTCTAGGAGTTTTGGAGGCAGAGGAGGATGCAGTTACGGGCGTGGAGCTCCAAGTGCCTGTAGAGGGACATGGGGGAATGCTACACCCGTTGGGACTAGTGGAGACCAAGGGAGGCTGTACGCTCTTACCAAGAGTGCGGCAGAAACTGCAAACGACATGGTGACCGGAATGACCTCCATTCTTGATCTTTCTGTTTACGCTTTGTTTGATTCGGGCTTGTCCCATTCCTTTGTTTCTAAAATGTGTTTTGGTAGTTTGGGTGTTGTAGCTAGTAGTTTGGGAACTAGTTGGGGTGTAAGAACTCCTTTGGGGACTTCGGGCAGGGTAGATATTGTGTTGAAAGGGTGTAAGGTGTTAGTTGGAGGAGTAAAACTGTGACCTGATCTTGTAGTGCTTCCTTTCAATGAATTCGATGCCATCCTCAGCATGGATTGGTTGGATAAGCATGGGGCGTTACTTGATAGTCGAAAGAAGGAGGTGTTGCTTTAGGTCGAAGGCGTCGGTCATGTGGTGTTCAAGGGTGTACGGAAGAGGGATTAGACACTTATGGAGTTGGTCTCAGTGATGCAAGATTTATTGCTGATTCAACATGGTTGTGAAGCTCTGTTGGTGCAGGTGTTAGTTGAATAGAGTGAGGAGCTGGAGAAGGTTCTTGTAGCTTGGGAGTTCACAGATGTGTTTGAGGAGTTTCCCGGAGCAACGATTGAGCGGGAAGTAGAGTTCAATATAGAGTTGGTTCCTAGAACCGCTCCTATCACTATTCCACCCTAACGGATGGCACTAGTTGAACTAAAGGAGTTGAAGAAACAATTGCAAGAGCTCTTGGATAAGGGATTCATCCGCCCAAGTGTATCCCCTTGGGGAGCACCGGTGTTGTTTGTGAAGAAGAAGGATGGGTCGATGAGGATGTGCAGTGATTACCGGTGGTTGAATAAAGCAACGATCAAGAATCACTATCCACTCTTGATGACACTAGATTTATTGTGATTATCTTCTCTTATTAAACTACATTTCATACCCATTAATGCAATTATTATGAGTATTTGGTGTAAATGTGTTAACTATCTGATTCTCGGCTCCAACTGCATACATTGTCCATATATTGTCTATTTTTACCTTGGTTTTTATTTTTTATTGTTTAGCCTCCAGTTTACCATATTGTAGAGGACTCTCTCACGAGTCTAGCGCTTCAAACGGGGACCAAATCGGAGTTCAAACGGAGCGAGAATCATCGAAACAACAAGAAGAAGTAAATCTGCCCAGTACTGAAGTTCTCGCCTAGAACTTGTGAAGAAAGTAGAAAAAACTCGTGGCAGGATTTATGAATTATTAATATTTTTGAAAGTACTTGCCCTTTTCCAGATTCGATGCATAAACCGATCAGTTTCAGCCCTATTTAAGCAATCCTTCAGCCCCTGATTCATTAATACTCAATTTTTGGAGAAGAGCCACGAATTGGAGAGTTTCTTTATGGCATCCTTCGGTGTCCCGGAAGAGGCTCGGAGCTTACGAGTTGAAGATTTTCAAGATCAAAGTTGCCTAGAATCGTCAAAATCAGGTTTTCAGTTTCTATTTGTTCTTCCTTTCTAAGATGAATTCTTTTTTTTATTTTTTAATCTTTTTTATTAGAGACGAATAGCTAAAACTCTTATAGCTTAAATTAGATGAACCCTAAGTGACCCGGGGCTTTAAAGCGGTCACGGATCGGCGGTAATTAGATCTTAATTCAATCATTTTCTTATTCATAATTGATTTGTTCTTAATCTGTGTTTCTTTTCTAGCTTGATCACCTAGATTAGTTTCCTGTTCAAATAAGGATGGTTGGTGAACGTCCGCCTTAATTTAGAACTTCAAATCAATTAATTAACCTTTTCAATGGAGTCATGCCTCTCGTAGGAACCGTTTAGAATTAATCTGTTTCAAGAAGAACTCATTAAAATCAATCAGGTGCACCAAATAGTTATCCATTGCAAGAGTGAATGCACAAACGGTTAATTAATCTTGGTAGCTAGTTCGATAGAGCGAACGTTCGCAGACTTAGGACTAAGGGTAAGGAGCTGTGACGGTGTCTAAGAACTAAATGAATTAGGATTGTGTAACACCCCAATTTTATGAAACGTAAAACGACAACGTGTCCCGGGATAGACGATGAATCAAACGTTGAAAAATACAACTGATGAGACTCGATTTGACGTGATTATAAGCCTCATTTAAGCGACATTTCCTTGCTTAAGACATGGTTTTTAGGGTAGAATAACGAATATTCACTCAACTACTCTATCTCGTGCCATTTGTGTTACTTTGGCCCATTTCGGGTATATTTGATGGTTTTCTAGTGTTTTCATGTTAGCACAGGTTTTTGCCGTCAAATAAAGCAGCCAATGACGTGTCTAAGGCATTGGAACCTCGAGGAATCGCACCAGAATCAATCCAAGGAGTCAATCAAGTTGAACCAAACCCTGCTCCCATTTACAAAGAAGTTTTCGGCGAAATTCCCTTGGAGTTTTCGGCGAAAACTCATGAAGAAATCGGCAGAGCTTGCAAGAAGAACTTTTCGGTGAAAACACCAAGTTTTCGCCAAGAACTGGTGGTCCAAAAATCACAGGAGAATTGATGTAACTATATTTAGTGAATTTTAAGTCCTCGATTAGCCTAGGGATCTCCCATGTTTGATCTCATTTTGCTATGATTTATATGCTATTATGGATGTTTTATGCAAAGTGCCCTTTTGTTGCCCGTTGCCACTTTGAGGCCAATTCTATGTCTATTGGAGTTGTTTTCTTTGCATTTTCAGGTTTTGGCATTGAAGTACTAGTGACAAGGAGCACGTAGGATCAAACGAGAGGTCAATCGGAGCTAGGAAGGAGGAGATATGGCCGATGCAAAATCGAGAAAAGTGCACAGCAAAACTGAAGAAGTTTTCGGCGAGAACTCTATGTTCTCGCCGAAAACTATCACCGAAAAGCAAACAGGAGAGTCCGGAAACTTGGGAGCCGATTCTTGAAGAAGTTTTCGGTGAAAACTTTCAGAGTTTTCGCCGAAAATACATGAAGAATTCAAAGAGCTGCCAGGGGTTTTTCAAAGGAATTTTCGGCGAAGCTAGCCAAACAAGAACGAAAGACTAACCACAATGAAAACTATCTAGGCATACAACTCAGCATAGATCGCTCATGTACATTGCCTTTGGCAAACAAAACAATCGACTCTAAAACTTTTGCACAAACTGCCTCTACATCCATCTTTACACCAGTGAAGAATCTTCGACACCTTTCTCTCCACACCTCACTAACAATAGCACACCAACACAGCCTCTTAATCCTCTGCCTGACTGCTGTACCACTCCATACATATCACTGCAAATTGCACCATTCTGTCCCAGCTATCAAAAGCTCTGATTCCAGGGAACATTCTCTGCATGCATTCACGAGTATATGTGCAAGTAGTAAACAAATGGTCCCTATCTTCTGAATCCAGCTCACAAAGGCAGCAGATAGTTCCTGCCTCAGCATTCCATTGGCTAACCTTATCTAAGGTAGCTATTCTATCCTTCAGTATCAACCACACTAGCATGCTATTTTTGGGAATTTTGTACCCTTCCCAAGGCCATTTCCCCCATAAAACAGCCTCCTGCTTTGGCCTGATAACCTCCCAGACTTTCTTAGCTTGGAACTTGTTCATAGCTTCCCCATTCCAAAGCACATCACCCTCTGCATCCCTGGAAACATGATTTTGAGCCAGACTTCTTAATTTCAAAACCTTTCTCCAATGCCAAGATCCAGCTTCACTTTTGAACGACCAAATATCCTTGTTCTTCAATCTATATTTCATGATCCAGGCCACCCAAAGGGAACCACTTCTGATCAGGATATTCCATAGATGTCTCATAATATTTGCTGAATTCCAGCTACTAAGGTCCTTGAACCCTAACCCTCCTTCTTCATACGGGAATGCCATGTGATACCAGGCTACTTTAACCCTTTGACTTTCATTTTTCCCCCATAAGAACCTAGCACATAGCATTTCAATCTCTTTCAACACAGCTTTAGGGATAATAAACATAGAAAGCCAGTACTGCAGAATCCCGTTGATAACTGATTTTAACAGCTGCAACTTCCCAGCATATGTCAAGAATTTAGCTTTCCAGTCCCTAATCCTTGTTGTGATCTTATCAATCAGACCTCTGCAATCCGATTTTGAGAGTTTTCCAGCTGATAAAGGCATTCCAAGGTATCTCATAGGAAGAACCCCCCTAAAACCAGCCAACATAACCATCCTATCCCTCACATCATCACTGACCCCTGCAGTATAAAGATCACTCTTCTCAGGATTTAGCTTTAGACCAGAAATAGCATAAAACCTGTCCATAATCTCCCTTACTTGGATCACTGCTTCCTCAGTCCCTTTAGTAAAAACCATCAAATCATCTGCAAAGCATAGGGATGTCAACTTAACCTGCTTGCATTGAGGATGGTACTGAAAAAGCCCTTTGGAAGCTGCCTCAATAAACAAGTAATCCAGCATTTGCATTGCCAACACAAATATGTAGGGAGATATGGGATCTCCCTGCCTTAAGCCTTTCCCCCCTTTGAAGAAACCAAATAGAGAACCATTCAAATTCACTGAGAACCTTACTGAATTGAAGCAGGCCATGATCCACTGAATGTAACGAGGGGGAAAATTCATTTCCTGAAGCATATTCTCTACAAATATCCAATCCACAGAATCGAATGCCTTCATCAGATCCACCTTTAGAGCACATCTAGGTGAGACTATCTTTCTATTATACTTAGCTAGTAATTCATGAGCAAGAATGACATTATCGGAGATAACTCTTCCTTTAATGAAAGCAGACTGAGAATTACTAACCAGATAAGCCAGCACTCCACATAACCTGTTGGCAAACACTTTTGAGATGGCTTTATAAATGGTGTTGCAACAGGAAATTGGCATGTAATCTTTCATACTTGTAGCATTAGCCTTTTTAGGGATCAAGGTAATGATTGTGGAATTAACTGAAGGATGCAGGCTCCCTGTGCTGAAGAAGTCCTCCATTGCTGAATAGACATCATCCTGAACTGTATCCCAGCACTTAATATAGAACCCCGCCGTATAGCCATCAGGTCTAGGGGCTTTCTCTGGGGCCAGACTGAATAAAGCATCTTTCATTTCCTTCCTTGTCACATTAGCTTCTAAGGCCTCATATTGCTCATCAGAAAGTTTCCTCAGAACCAACCCAGAAATATCAGCATTTCTGTTAGAAGGGGAACCCAGCAGAGTCTTATAGAACCCTACTGCAATCTTCACCATATTCTCCATATTATCTGTTAGGACACCATCCACATCCTGCAGTTGCCTTATAGTATTTAAAGAGTTTCTCTCCTTAACATAGCTAGCAAAAAATCTGCTATTACTATCACCTTCTTTAATCCAAAGGGTCCTAGCTTTTAACCGCATAATGTTCTCCTCAGCATTTATAAGATCAGCTAGAACATTTTCACTTTCTTTCATAGCCAACATATTTGTAGAAGTTGGATTATTAAAGACCTCTTCCTTGGCTTTTTCCAGGGCTACCCTCTGGTTTTTTACTCTAATCTGAATATCTGAATATCTATTACTATTCAACTCCTTTAAACCTTCCTTTAGCTTTTTCAACTTTGCATAAAGAATACTAAAAGGAGAGCCACGATACCTCATACTCCAAGCTTCATTCAGGATTTTATGGAAGTCCTTATCCTTCATCCAACAACTATAAAACTTGAAGGGTTTAGGATATGACCCCATAACCATACCAATCTTCAGCAGGAGAGCACAGTGATCTGAGTCCACAGCTGGCACTACAGTAATAGAGCTGGAGTTCATAACCCTATGCCATTTTGAATTGATGAGAGCTCTGTCCAGCTTCTTAGCAATCGGAATCTCCTGATTATTGGTCCAGGTAAAAGCAGGCCCCTGAGCTGGATGCTCCATCAGCTGACCTTTCTGAACCAACTCCACAAAATCATCCATCCCACTGAAGGAAGATGGGACATTAGATGCATCAGCCACATTTAGTATAGCATTGTAATCCCCCAAAGCCATCCAAGGAAGAGTACTTGAAGGGATATCCAAAAGATCCTGAAAAAGCTGTCTCCTCTTTATTATATCAGTAGAAGCATAAACTGCTGTAATGAGGAAAGGAGTGGGAAGATCCACTCTAAAATGAATCAACTGAGAGGTCTTCTGCAACACTATTATTGGTATGTCCGTTCTCCAAACAAGCCAAATCTTGCCTAGATCCCCTTCATAACAGAAATCTGCATACCAACCCTGGAATCTTTTCCTATACAACAAATCAGTATTCTTCTTTCTAATTCTAGGCTCAATGATAGCAACTACATCTATACTATGTTCAGCTATGTAGTTATTTACAGTATCAACTTTTGTACTTTTGTTAAACCCCCTAACATTCCAAATCCAAAACCGAATCATTTCTTATAATGCTGCCTTGTCTTCACTCCACCATACCCCTTATTCTTACTCTTCTTAGGGATAGAACTGTTACCTGGCATGAAATCCCCCAAAGTTGGCTTCTCTGGCACAACTTCCCTTTCACTATCTTCACTCACATCGTCATTACCACTTAGACTTCCAAACACATTTGAGTGCACAACAATATCAGAGACAGGGCTATGGCAAACCTCTCCCTCCACCCCTAAAGAGGTCTCAGGTGGCGCCACTTGAGATGGAGTATCCCCCACTCCAACTGGAGTCTCAGACACAAAACCATCTCCCCCTCCAACCAACGAATTAGCATTAGGCTCGTTCAGTGCAACCTCCCATGCAATAGGTTCATTATTACCGTCCGCTACCTTAGTGCCATTCGTATCAGACGATGGTTGGGATACCTGTTGCCACACCTTCTTGTTGGCATTAAGCTTCGGGACATACGATCTAGCTACCGGAAAGATAACCTTCACCACTCGATAATCTCCTTTTCCCATATGAATGCGCAGTTCATCTTTATCATTCTCCAGATTTCCTCTTAGAACGACACCCTCACAGTGAAACCATTTCTAACAAACTTGTGAATTGGCTTCCCATACTGGCTGGCCAGCCAACTGATCCCCTCATTCGTAAGCAACATCAGCGGCACTCCAGAAAATGTCAACCAAACTGGCTTCTCGTGGGCCTCAAAAACTAGCGGAGCTATATCCTTATGCCATCTCCTCAGGATCATCGGTTGATGATGAATGTGCCAAGAACAAGCCAGAACCCAATCTTGCGTCTCCAAAGAATCCAGCTCTACGAGCAGGAAACCCTCTGATAGCTGAGAGACGAAAATTGGTTCACCAAGGCTCCAAAGCCGATTCATCATAGCACTCACTACCTTCAAAGGTGGGGGAGCGCCAACAAACTGTGCTACAATCGCCGATTCCAATCTCCGAACCCCCAAATCAATCACCGACTCAGGGATTTGCAACACCCCATCAACCACCGCCGCACGCGAATCCTCAATGAAATGCAGATCCGATCCTGTCTCAGCAGTTATTTGAGCCCAGGACTTAGCAGGAGAAGAGCCAGAAGACATGAATCCAGGGCCCGAAGGCCAAAGAGCGATCTCAGATGAATGAAACAGTAAAAACGAACTCACAGAGAACAGAGAGAGAGAAAACTCTTTTCTCCTCACACTTTCATCAAAACCCTTTTCTCTCAACTTCTCAATCACTTTTCTCCTCATCTCCAATCCACAACCCTAGAGAAAGGTGTAACTCAAAGTAGAGGACCTTGGATTGAAGTCCACAACCTTGGAAGAGGAGCTTGCAAGAGGAGGATTGCCATGGTGTTCTTGGTGATCATATTTCTTTCTCTTTCCTTGATTGCCTTGGCCATGTGTGGCTGATTTCTTAGGTTTCCTTGGATTGATAGATAGTTGTGCTAGGATAGAGGTGGATTGCATAAATATGCCATGATTGATCTTGGATTGTAAGAGGATGATCTCTAGACTTGTTGTTAATTCCAAATTGTGTTATGTGCTTGATTTGGTCTATCCTTTGTGATGTAATGCATGAGAGTGCTTAGATTACATGGTTTGTAGGTCTAGGGATTGAAGAGAGCATGTTCTAAGAGATTAGATCATCTCAATTCAACCATAGTTGCATGATTTCTCTCTTGTGCATTTTATCGAACACTTGGTGTGCATTAGGTTTTTCATTCAATTGAACTTTGATTAGTCTTTTGATGATTCTCTTAGTGTTAGGACATTGACATGAGAGTGTGGTGTCTAGCCTAGTGGTCATAGAGTCATAGGAGAAGGTTTTGTAGCTTGGCATTTCATCAAACACCTTTAATGCATCCTTAGTCACTTAGCTTGAGAGCGAGTGCCTAGGTTGAGTGGTTCTAGGATAGGGATTTAGTGCGACGGGACATTGAGTCTATAGAAGGGATTTGCGTGGTCATTCGATTGCAACCTCGATCATGTTTGGCTTGTTTGTGCATTTGTTCCTCTTGAGCATGATGAAGCTATCTTTCCAAGTGAACCTCCTTTATCTTTGTGTTGCACCGCTTTACTTTCTTGTTTTAGTTGTGTTTATGTTTTTGATTTCGTTGCTTTTAAACTAAAACTCATTCAAATGAATAGACCGTCCATGAACCGTGTGAGTATTAGCTTTTGAGAGAGCCCTTGTGGAATACGACCTTGATTGTTGTGAGTTAAATCTTGCACATCAAGTTTTTGGCGCCGTTGCCGGGGAACTTTCTCAATCTTTTGAAAGCATTTAGTAGTGGACCGTTCTATTCACTTCCTTCCGTTTTAGTTTTGCTTCTTTGTTATTTGATTTTGTGGTTTTTTTATCCCGCAATGTTGTACTACTTGGTTGTGTTTGTTGTGCTTGTTTGTAGGGATCCACCAATTCGTCCTCTTCCTCATTTAGTTAATGGGAGCACGGTTGCAAGTAAGATGAACTCGTGGAATGGAAGTAATGGTTATGATACCTATCAACGATGGAATCCATCTCCTAACCCATACTATGGTCATCCTACTTCATCCAACTGCTACCAAGAAACTTGTGAGGGAGATAGCCAATGGTGGGGTCAAGAACAACAAGTTTCAACACCTATGTGGAATGAGCAATGTCCCTATCCATCTCCACCCTACCCTCAAGTCTTGCAGGAGTATTATCAAGAAGATTTCACAAGTCATGAACAACATTCTCCACCGCCTTCCATGCTAGAAGAGCTCTTTAAGATGGTTAAAGAAAGTGAGCGTCCTCGAGAGGAGTTCGTAAGTTATGAGGAGCCTTCTCCACCTCTTCCCACACTTGAGGAAGCTTTGAAGATTGCGGATGACAATACGAACCAACTTAATCGCTTAGCTCAAGGCATGACACTCATCAAGGAAGCTCTAGAGGATGAACAACATTCTCCACCCTCCTCCACAATTTAGGAGATGTTGCAAATTGCGGAAGATAATGCGGCTCGGTTGGATCGTCTAACTCAAAGTGTGAAACTCATCATCGACATCTGTGAACCGGAAGTGCTTGTCATGGAAGAAGAAGAAAGTGAGTTTCCCCAAGAGGAGTTCATGAGCCATGAGAAACTTCTTCCACCTCCTTTCATGCTAGAGATCTTACAAATTGCGGAGGATAATGCAAACCGAGTTAACCATTTATCCCAAAGCATAGAGCTCGTCATGAAGATTCTTGAGGATGAACGACATCCCAATCATTTGGAGCATGTTTATGATGATGAAGATGACATTTGTGAATCCGAAGAGCTTGACACGGAAGAAGAGTTGGTAGTGAAGGAGATTGAGGAACATGTTCTTCCCAAGGACACACCAAGTAACAATGATGTGAGGATAGAAGAATCAATGAGACTTGAGGATGATGACCCTTTAGAGGAGGTGAGAGATGATTTGGAGACGCTTCAAGAAGAGGTGGCACCGAGAGTGGAGCACGAAAGTGAACAACACCACCCTATTGTGGTCCCACCAAAGATTGTGAGTACTCTTCAATCTTCTTGCTTGATCATGAAGTACTTGTGTCAAGAGATGGACACAAGCTTCATAACCTCTCCTAAGGTAACCATGAAAGTGGAGCCACCTCTACTTGAACCGGAAGACTCCTTGAGTGGTATCACCAACGTGGAGACGACGGAGCTCAATGGCGCCCCCCTTCCATACATTCTTCCTCAAACTCTTAAACTCAATGGTAGAAGGCCATGGCAAGGTAACAATTGGAACTCAAGCTTAGCTCATTGGTCATTCTACCCTTTGCTTCTATTACTACTTGGAGCTCAAACTTCATCATGGAAAAAGCTACTTGACATCAAAGAGGTACTAAGTTGGACACCATAACGCAGGTATCATCGAGCTTAAGACGGTAACTAAGCGCTTCTTGGGAGGCACCCCATGTTATCTTTACTTTTTCGCTTTTAATTGTTGTTTGAGGTTTTTGTGTTGTTTTAGTTTTTGAATAAGGTTTGACAAGCATTTTGGATCACTCTTCACCAAGGATCATCATGGAACTCTTTCACCACTATTACGTCCTATGCTCCTCCCTACCAACGCGGTAACTTCGTTCCACCTTACCCTCTCTCTCTTGATCATTGAGGACAATGCTCATGTTAGTCGTAGGGGAGTTTGAGGTTTGGTTTGATTATTTGTGGTAGAAATGTAATGCTATGCTTTGACGATTTGCATGATCCTGATTGAATGTCAAATTCCTCTATTGTAGAATCATTCGGTTCTTGACTTTTGGTGTTTAATTGACTTCAAGCTTTCACAATGACGTTTAGACTATTCCACTTAGAACCTATAACCAGCATGTTAGCGCTAATATCAAATGAGTCTAGGCCAGAACAGAGATTTTATCACTCTTGCATGTTGGTTGATTGGTTTGATACATGTTTTTGTACCGCTCGATAACACCGGTCTAAGATGATGAAGGCAATCAGAATTTTCACCCCTTTTCCATGTTTTTCTTCAACTTTTTGATCCCTCGTGATTGTGGCTTGAGATTAGACGGAATCCAATTCGAAATCTTGTGTTGAAGTTGTAAGGGGCTAAGGATCAAGTGGTTAATTTGAGAAGAAAATGCTCAAAAGAAAAGAAAAACTAGGCAAGCTCGGCACCTAAGTGAAGTGTCGGGTTGAGCACTAGCAAAGGCAAAAGCTGTGAGTTAGGCAGGTTCAACACCTAAGTGAAGTGTTGAATCGAGCACTAGTATGCAGTAGGAAAAAAAGAAAAAAATGAAAAATATAAAAATGGAAAGAAAAGAAAAGAAAAAAGAGAGTTCTCAAATGTGGCCCTTGATCCTAGCCAGAGTTTGTAAAGTGCGGATCTAGAAGCGAATGAAGTCGAGTCGATAGCCACATCATGATCATTCTCCACTTTCAAAAATTCTCCTTTCCCCGCCTTATTCGTTCCATTTCCCGAGTTCAAGTCCTTTTGATTAGAGTTGGTGTTGTCGTGGTCGTTCTTCTGTATCCCAATTAACCACTACTTGAAGTGTGCAGAAATTAGTGAGGTCTAGACTTGTTTGGTTGATGTTCTTGCATGTGTAGGTTGAGTTTGTTCGTGGGACAGTTTAGGCCGAATTGTTATTGCTTGAATCTCAATGGACCGGTCTTGTCATTTGTGAACTTGGATGTTTTCTAATTTATTTGCTTGAGGACAAGCAAAGCTTAATCGTAGGGGAATTTGATGTGACTATATTTAGTGCATTTTAAGTCCTCGATTAGCCTAGGGATCTCCCATGTTCGATCTCATTTTGCTATGATTTATATGCTTTTATGGATGTTTTATGCAAAGTGCCCTTTTGTTGCTCGGTTACCACTTTGAGGCCAATTCTATGTCTATTGGAGTTGTTTTCTTTGCATTTTCAGGTTTTGGCATTAAAGTACTGGTGACAAGGAGCACGTAGGATCAAACGGGAGGTCAATCGAGCTAGGAAGGAGGAGATATGGCCGATGCAAAATCAAGAAAAGTGCACAGCAAAACTGAAGAAGTTTTCGGCGAGAACTCTATGTTCTCGCCGAAAACTATCACCGGAAAGCAAACAGGAGAGTCCGGAAACTTGGGAGCCGATTCTTGAAGAAGTTTTCGGCGAAATTCAGAGTTTTCGCCAAAAATACATGAAGAATTCAAAGAGCTGCCAGGGGTTTTTCAAAGGAATTTTCGGCGAAAACTTATACAGTTTTCGCCGAAAACTTGAAGCAAAATCAGCCGAGTATTTAAAGAAGAGGCAGCCGAAATTAAAGGGAACAATTCTTAATTTCTGATTTCACACTTTCATCAAAACCCTTTTCTCTCAACTTCTGAATCACTTTTCTCCTCATCTCCAATCCACAACCCTAGAGCAAGGTGCAACTCAAAGTAGAGGAGCTTGGATTGAAGTCCACAACCTTGGAAGAGGAGCTTGCAAGAGGAGGATTGCCATGGTGTTCTTGGTGATCATCTTTCTTTCTCTTTCCTTCATTTCCTTGGCCATGTGTGGCTGATTTCTTAGGTTTCCTTGGATTGATAGATAGTTGTGCTAGGATAGAGGTGGACTGTATAAATATGCCATGATTGATCTTGGATTGTAAGAGGATGATCTCTAGACTTGTTGTTAATTCCAAATTGTGTTATGTGCTTGATTTGGTCTATCCTTTGTGATGTAATGCATGAGAGTGCTTAGATTACATGGTTTGTAGGTCTAGGGATTGAAGAGAGCATGTTCTAAGAGATTAGATCATCTCAATTCAACCATAGTTGCATGATTTCTCTCTTGTGCATTTTATCGAACACTAGGTGTGCATTACGTTTTTCATTCAATTGAACTTTGATTAGTCTTTTGATGATTCTCTTTGTGTTAGGACATTGACATGAGAGTGTGGTGTCTAGCCTAGTGGTCATAGAGTCATAGGAGAAGGTTTTGTAGCTTGGCATTTCATCAAACACCTTTAATGCATCCTTAGTCACTTAGCTTGAGAGCGAGAGCCTAGGTTGAGTGGTTCTAGGATAGGGATTTAGTGCTACGAGAGTGCATTGAGTCTATAGAAGGGATTTGCGTGGTCATTCGATTGCAACCTCGATCATGTTTGGCTTGTTTGTGCATTTGTTCCTCTTGAGCATGATGAAGCTATCTTTCCAAGTGAACCTCCTTTATCTTTGTGTTGCACCGCTTTACTTTCTTGCTTTAGTTTTGTTTATGTTTTAGATTTCGTTGCTTTTAAACTAAAACTCATTTCAAATGAATAGACCGTCCATGAACCGTGTGAGTATTAGCTTTTGAGAGAGCCCTCGTGGAATACGACCTTGATTGTTGTGAGTTAAATCTTGCACAGCAAGAATACAGCCGAGCGGTCAACCCATTTACAAAGGAATTTTGGCGAAAAATCCCTTAGGTTTTCGGTGAAAATTCCAGGCAAAATGCGGCGGTATAAATACTTAACCGGCGGCCAAAATCAAAATATATCTCATAATACCAATTAATATAAAATACTTCGAGGATTCTCAAGAGTTCTGGAGTAGAGCTAGAGTTTGAAGAGCCAGGAAGAGATCGTGACGCCATCCCTTTCATCTCGAAGACTCGGAGCTAGGTTTGCAGATTACCGGAGATCAAAGTTCTGTCGGAGTCGTCTTAATTAGGTTTTCATATCCTTTTCTGTTCTTCCTCTGTTCAAGATGAACTCTGTCTTTTCCTTTGATTCTTTTGTTATGAACATGAGTAGCTAAACTCATAGAGCTTAGACTAGATGAACCCTAAGTGACCCAGGGCTTTAAAGCGGTCACGGATCGGCGGTGATTAGATTCAAAGTTCAATCAGTTTCTCTTTCATGTTTGATTTGTTCTTCATTAGTCATGTTTCTTGTCTGGATTGATCACCTAGATTAGATTCTTGTTAAGCTAAGGATAGAAGCGAACGCTCGCCTTACTTTAAAACATCAAATCGAACAATTAACCTAATCATTGGAGTGTGTCTTTCGTAGGAACTAGTTAGGGTTAATCAACTGCAAGAGTAACTCATAAATCGTTAGTAATCGCACCAGTTAGTTAAGTCGTTGCGAGAGGCGACCGTACTCGGGCGGCTAATTAATCTTGGTAGCTAGATCTGATAGAGCGAACGTTCGCCAGTCTTAAACCTAAGGGTAAGGAGTTATGGTGGTGTCTTAGAATTGATTGAAAGAGAATCGAAATCCGCTGATCTGTTGATTGCCAATGCTCTGGTGAACGAAGGGGATTCAAAGTCTAAGCTTGTCTTTCATCTTTGTTTAATCAACCAATCTTTCAATCTGTTTTCAGATTTAATTTTTAATTTCCGTGCATTTCTTAGAATTAGAAGTCGTGGAACTCACACCACGCACAAAGTGTTAAATCTGAGTAATTTGCCTCTATATTTGAGTAATCAATCATTAGAAGACCCGTGGAATACGATCTACCCTAGCTTCCAGCTTGGTAGTTATTTGATCACCGCTCTACGACGGTTCATCAAATTGGCGCCGTTGTCGGGGACTTCTTTTAATTGTTTGAAAGAAGAACTGGCATCTTATTCTTCTACTTTCCATCTTTCACCTTTCCATTCACTTCGATTTTACACTGGTTTTTGTTTGTTTTTGTCATTTGCAGGTTGTTCACAGTCTCACGCGCTCCCAAATCGACAAGGCCAAGAGTGTAGAGAGACCAGGCAGTTCTGCACCACCAAAGCAATCACAGATTCCAAGGAGAGGGAGAACCAATCCACCTCCATCCGTCACTCCGATCAAGATCGAGGAACTGAAGGAGAGTTCCTCATCTTCATCTTCACTGTCATCTTCATCCGCTTCATACACCGAGTCACTTTCACCTTCTCCGTCTCCTACCATGGACAATCAGTTACCACCACCACCACCACCAGGCGGTCAACCACCACCACCAGTTACACCGAAGAGTCTAACTGACTACAACAAGCCGAGCGTGACTAGCATTCGATCTTCTATCGTCGTGCCTCGCATTGTAGGAGATCCTGTCTATGAGATCAAGATTCCATTCTTGACTATGATCTCTAGGGATCTACAGTTTGAAGGTAGGCCACTAGACAATCCGTGCACTCATCTGGCGGACTTCCTTGATCTCTGCAGCACTTTCAAGAATGGAAATCTCGACAAGAACACTCTTTGCTTGAGAGCTTTCCCGTTCTCTCTGAAAGGCGCAGCTAAGAGGTGGCTTACTGGCAAACCACCTGGCTACTACACCAACTGGGAGACTCTTGCTCAGGACTTCGTCGAAGACTACTTCCCTCCTGCCAGGACAACAGCCTTCAAGGATAGCATCGCCCGATTCTCTCAGAAGGAAGGAGTGAGCTTATATGATACTTGGAATGAATTCCAAGAACTTCTCTACAACTGTCCTCATCACAGTTTCGAGCAGAGGCAGTTAGCTGAAATCTTTGCCCGAGGTCTTCGAGAAGAATCTGCCAAATGGGTCAATTCCCTAGCTGAAGGGGATTGCACTACACTTACACCTGAAGCTGCTCTTCTTCATTTCGCGAACTGTTCTTCCAAGTCGAGGAACTGGGAACGACAATTGATGACACTCGATTTGACGTGATTATCAGCCTCATTTAAGCGACATTTCGTTGCTTAAGACATGGTTTTTAGGGTAGAATAACGAATATTCAATCGATTGCCCTATCTCATGCCATTTGTGTTACCTTGGCCCATTTCGGGTCTATTTGATGGTTTTCTAGTGTTTTTATGTTAGCACAGGTTTTTGCCGTCAAATAAAGTAGCCAATGACGTGTCTAAAGCGTTGGAACCTCGAGGAATTGCACCGGAATCGATCCAATGAGCCAATCAAGTCGAAACAATTCCTGCCCCGGTTTACAAAGGAATTTTCACCGAAAATATTGAAGAATTTTCGGCGAAAATACATGCACAAAATCACTGATGCCGACTGAAGGAAGTTTTCGGCAAAAACCATTGGACCGAAATTTACAGGAGAAATCAGCCGGCGGGCCATCCATTTACAAAGGAATTTTCACCGAAAATTCTTCAATATTTTCGGCGAAAATATCAGGCAAAATCCGGCTGAATTAAGGTTAAGTATAAATACTTAACCAGCGGCCCAAAAGAAGAGACTTTGGGATATACCTCATAATAATCATAATTACCGAACTTCAGAATTCTCTCAAGTTCTGAAGCAGAGAGTTTAGAGTCTGAAGAGCCGGAAAGAGATCGTGACGCCATCCCTTCCATCTCGAAGACTCGGAGCTAGGATTGCAGTCTACCAGAAGATCGAAGTTCTGCCGGAGTCGTCTTAATTAGGTTTTTCAGATTCTTTTCTGTCCTTCCTTTGTATGATGAACTCTTTCTTTGTCTTTGATTCTTTTGTGATGAATATGCGTAGCTAAACTCTTAGAGCTTAGACTAGATGAACCCTAAGTGACCCAAGGCTTTAAAGCGGTCACAGATCGGCGGTGATAAGATTTGAAGTTTGATAGGCCCGGCCCGACGAGGCCCAAAAAGGCCCACACGGAGGCCCATGAGGCGGCCCACACGGCAGCCTGAACATAGCGGCTAGGGCTGGAGGTCCGGATTTAGGCGGTAAATCAGATGGGCCGAACAGGCAGGCCCATGAAGTGGAGTAAGGCGGCCTCCTAGGGTTACTTGGCGACACTTAGGGTTCCAAGACAGAGCAGACACGTGTCAACATCCTACGGGGGCTACAAACGAGTGGCTAAGATTCAGCCTTGGCGACCAAGGCAGGGGTACTATAAATACCCCCGTATACCCTATTAACCAGGGGACAACACTTTTACTCAGCGGACAAAACGATCTGCGGTACGTTACTCGCCTCCCTCTCCCATTCCTTAAACTGATCGCCTCCCCTTTTCCTTGAACTAACTTCCCCCCACGTTGCTTACGAGGTACACCACTCCCGGAGGACCAACAGGCTTGGGCTTCCATCATTGGGCCAGGCGACAAGGCTGGAACAATTGGCGCACCAGATAGGGGGCGATCAGGCGACTTTTCAAGGCGAATGGCTTCATCAGCGATTCCCACTCTGATGGGCGAGGATGGCGAAAGAGGAGATGGAGTAACACCTGTCAAGCATGTCAACCCAGGTTCTCGAGCAGACCCAAACCTCACTAGAAACATGGAGCGCGAATTCGAAGGCGACTCGGAGTCCCAGAGTACTATTCCGGCCGGCGATGCCTATGAGCTGTTGGAGCAGCGATTTCGGTCCCTTGAGCAACAGAATGCTGAACTCACGCAGATGTTGAAAACGGTGATCGCCCAGCAGGCCCAAGCTCTCAGGGCCAACACTCAGGACAGGCAATCGCCACAGGACTCCCATTTGGAAGTGTTACAGCAATTCCTCCCGGCTACTCAAATCTCCCCCGCACAGATGGCGGTTCGCCAACCTCTGTCCAGGGCGATACTCGCCGAGCCACTACCTAAGGGGTTGGTTCCGCCCAACCTAGATAGGTATGTAGGTACTGGCGACCCGGACGAGCACTTGCAAGCCTTCCAGATCGCCATGCAAATGCAGCAGGCTGGCGACGCCGCATATTGCAGAGCTTTTCTGGCGACACTAGGAGGGCGAGCCAGGGAGTGGTACATGAATCTACCGGAGGGCATCATAACATCGTGGGAGGGCTTTGCGAGGATCTTCTCACAGAAGTATGAGTGCAAGAAAACAAGGACGGTCCCGTTGCAAGCACTGGTGAGCTTGAGGCAAAAGCCGAGCCAGTCGCTGAAGGAGTTCTTTGATGAATGGACTGGGGTCGTCCAATCCATCAAGAGGGTAGATCATGAAATCGCTGCGGCAAGTTTATTCCAGTCAACTCATAACGGCAGGCTGCGGGAGTCACTGCTGCAGGTGGCTCCGAAGTCGCTGTCCGACTTGGAAACCAAAGTACACAAAATTATTTTAATTGAGGAGCAGTTAGCAGAGCCTGTCGGTGGAGCGGCGAAGATGGAAGAAAAGCCCGTTACAGGGAACAAGCAGGCCAAAGGGCAGCCCTCCGAGACACGGCCATACGGGAAATATCGCCCAGGGGAGCAAAGGCGTTATCAGGAGAGAGGATACCAAGAGGAAAGGACAGAGTATACACCCCTCTCAGAATCGCGAAGAAAGATTCTGCTATATATGCAGCATAAGGGACATCCCATCAGCTGGCCGGGGCCAATGTTCACTCCGGCGGATCAGCGAAGTCGCCAAAAGTTTTGCGATTTCCATGACTCTCATGGGCATACCACTGAAGACTGCAGGGAATTGAAAAATGAAATCGAAAGGTGGATAAACGAAGGACGTCTCAGGGATTTCATTGTCAGCTCAAAGCGGAAAAACAAGCCGCAAGAAGATGATCGCCGGGGACAAGGAGAATCACAAGACAAGAAGGGTGATGTCTTCGCCCGACTTAAGGAGCCTATGGACAATGCAGATAGCAAGAAAAAGCCTCGACCTGAGGTAAACCACGTTTATCAAACCATTTTTGGTGGGGAAAGTTGCCCGACAAAGAAAGTCAGAAAGGAGGAAACAAAGGAGGTGATGATGATAGACCAAGTCAGTCGCCCAACGTTGGGATTCTCGGAAGAAGACATGGCCAGGGTAGGAGGCCCAAGTTTGGAAGCGATGGTGATTCAAGTAATCACACACAATAGCCGAGTGGAGCGAGTGATGGTTGACGAAGGGAGCTCTGCGGACATTATTTTCTGGGAGCTGTACAAAAAGATGAACCTGCCAGCTAGCTTGCTCAGGCAGACAAAAACTACCATCTCAGGATTTTCAGGACACACAGTTCCCATCAAGGGGATAGCCACGATGGCAATAACCATTGGAGATGGAGACTTGCAGGTCACCCGATCCATCGACTTCCATGTCATGGATTGTCAATCCACGTACAACATGATCCTAGGGCGACCTGCACTCGCCGCCTTCCAAGCAATCTCCTCCCCAGTGCACCAAGTACTGAAGTTCGCTACTAATGAAGGGATAGGTTTTGCCTGGGGAAACCCGGACATCGCCAGAAGGTGTTACAGGGCGGTGACTAAAAGCACGTGCCTCACCATAAGCTTGGAGGTGGAGAATGAGGGAGAAAGAGTCGTACCAGCAGAATCGGACGTCCCAATACCGCTGTTCGAAGAAGATGAAAGTAAGATAGTTCGAGTTTCGTCCTACCTGAGCGATAACAAGAAACAGGAGTTGGTCAAGTTGCTCCGAGAGTTCTCGCACCTGTTCGCATGGTCACCAAGTGACATGCCAGGAATTGCTCCGGACATCATCAAACACTCTCTAGCGATCAAACCCGGGAGTCACCCAGTCCAGCAAAAGCGGCGGAACATCTGCAGAGAAAGGCAGCAAGCGGTGGCAAATGAAGTGGACAAACTTTTGAAGGCAGGGTTTATCAAAGAGGTACAGTATCCTGAGTGGTTGGCTAATGTAGTTCTTGTCAAGAAATCGTCAGGAGCATGGCGAATGTGTGTCGACTTCACCAACCTTAACGATGCTTGCCCCAAGGATCCATACCCCTTGCCCAACATAGAGCAGCTGGTAGACGCAACGGCGAACAATGAAATGCTGTCCTTTCTGGACATGTTCTCAGGATATCATCAAATACCTTTAAGCAAGCAAGATCAAGAGAAAACGGCTTTCATGACACCCACGGCGAACTACTGCTATCGAGTGATGCCATTCGGGCTCAAGAACGCTGGCGCGACTTACCAGAGAATGATCGACAAAGTCTTTGTCAAGCAGCTCGGCCGAAACTTGGAGGCGTATGTGAATGACCTGCTGGTCAAAAGTAAGAGATCTAATGACCATCTTGGCGACTTAAGGGAAACCTTCAATACACTGCAGGAGTATTCGCTCAGGTTGAACCCTTTGAAGTGTGTGTTCGGGGCAACATCAGGAAAGTTCCTGGGATATCTCATAACCAGGAGAGGAATTGAAGCTAATCCAGCGCAGATCGCGGCGATTACAGCGATGGCCCCTCCAAAGACTGTGAAGGAGGTTCAGGTTCTATCTGGAAGGCTGACGGCAATCAATCGATTCATTCCCAGGATCGCGACTGCTGCGCTCCGTTCTTTGCGACTTTAAAGAATGCATCAAAGTTTGCATGGAATGACAAATGTAACAAGGCTTTTGAAGAGCTGAAGCAATTTTTAATTACCCCTCCTGTACTTGCATCTCCAAAGTCAAATGAAGATTTATTTCTCTATATTGCGATCTCTCCAAAGGCAGTTAGTGCGGTCTTAGTTCGAAGAGAGGACAAAGCCGAACACCCTATTTTTTATACAAGTAAAACCTTGGTCGATGCTGAAACAAGGTACCCGGCGATAGAAAAAATGGCATACGCTGTGGTCTGCGCGGCCAGAAAGTTGCGACCATATTTTCAGGCACACACAATACACGTACTCACGAATCTTCCGATTAAGAATGCGTTAAGATCTATGAGCGTGGCAGGGCGATTAGCTAAGTGGGTGATCGAGCTAAGCGAGTATGACATTCGATACCAACCGCGAACGGCGATCAAGGCCCAACTCCTTGCTGACTTTGTAGTCGAAGGTGCAGTACAAGAAGACACCGAGGAAGGCGATGAATGGACGTTATTTACAGACGGTGCCTCGAGTAAAGGAGGGTCAGGCGCGGGGATAGTCCTAAGGTCTCCTAGGGGGATCCTCCACGAGGTCGCATTGCGATTTGCAACTAATCGAACCAACAATGCAGCTGAGTACGGGGCATTGGAGGCTGGCTTGCGAATTGCTAAGAGTATGGGAGTTACTAACATCAAAGTTTTCTCAGACTCGGCAATAGTAGTCAACCAAGTTAATGGGAGCTTTGAGGTAAAGGAGGAGTCGCTCCTCCCTTATTTTGATGAGGTAAAACTGCTTATATCGGAATTCAAGAAGGTGGTTATATCCCAGATTGCTAGGGAGGAGAATTGCCACACGGATGCATTATCGAAACTAGCAACGGCGACAAATTTTGAAGAAGGGCGAATGGTCACAGTGGAAAAGGAAACAAGGAGGAAGCAGTGTTTTCACATGATTAACGGAATTGGGAAAAGCGACTGGCGAACGCCTATTATTCAATACTTGGATAACGACACTGTACCAAGCGACCCGTTAGAAGCGACCAAGCTCCGGCGAAAAGCAGGGAGGTGTACTATAATAGGGGAGAGCTGTATCGAAAATCAGCTATGGGTCCATACTTGCGATGCCTGGGAGAGGAGGATGCAGCTTGGGCCCTAGAGGAAGTGCATTCAGGAGTATGTGGTACTCACTTGGGAACAAGAAGTTTGGAAAGGAACTTAATATACCAGGGCTTCTATTGGCCAACAATGAGAAAGGAGGCTGGCGACCTGGTGAAGAAATGCCACAAATGTCAGGAATTTGCAAGTTATCACAAGTTGCCAGCAACAGCGCTCCAGGCGAATGTCAGCCCGTGGCCATTCGCGAGGTGGGGGATGGATATCCTAGGCCCATTTCCGGAAGCCTCGGGGAAAAGGAACTTCCTCATCGTGGCGGTTGATTATTTCACCAAGTGGGTTGAGGCAGAAGCGGTGGCAAGTATCACCGCCAAGCAGATACAGAAGTTTGCATTTAAAAGTATCGTCACCAGATTTGGTATACCAGAAAGTATTATATGTGACCATGGAACTCAGTTTGACTCACAGGTCTTTAAAGAATTTTGTGATGACCTGAGGATAAATCTGAGATTCGCTTCGGTCGCCTACCCGCAAGCTAATGGACAAGCAGAGGCGGCTAATAAGCTTATTCTACAAGGATTAAAGAAAAGAGTGGATGGCTGTAAAGGCGTATGGGTCGAGGAGCTTGATCATGTACTATGGGCTCACCGTACGGCTTATAAAACGGCGACAGGGGAGACTCCCTACACATTGACGTACGGGACTGAGGCGGTCCTTCCGGTAGAAATCTCAATCCCATCTATCCGAATACAGGAATACAGGGATGAGGTCAACGAACAAGAATTGATGCTTAACGTAGATATGATTGAGGAAAAAAGAGAAAAGGCACAGATGCGGCTGATCGCTGAAAAGGAGCAGTTAGCCAGGCGGTACAATTTAAAGCTCCGACCACATCACATCGCGCTCAATGACTTAGTGCTGCGAAAGATCTTCAGGTCGGCGGTCGGGGCGGCCAAGCTCAACCCCGGATGGGAAGGCCCATACAGAGTACGGCGAGTGGTAGGGGCCAACACCTTCAAACTAGCAGAGTTAGATGGAGCAAAGATCCCCAAAACTTGGAACTCCATGCATCTCAGGCGATATTATGATTAAAAAGACGCTTGTAACCGAGGCTAGTTTTTAAGGCAACTAAGGGCCCTAATGATTGAACCTAATATATGTCTTCGCGCCATCAAATTTATCATGTAAGACCTAAGGGCATTGGGATCGCTATGTAAGACCTACGGGCATTAACAAATCGCTGTGTAAGACCTAAGGGCATCAAATCTATCATGTAAGACCTAAGGGCATTGGGATCGCTATGTAAGACCTACGGGCATTAACAAATCGCTGTGTAAGACCTAAGGGCATCAAATCTATCATGTAAGACCTAAGGGCATTGGGATCGCTATGTAAGACCTACGGGCATTAACAAATTTATCCTGTAAGACCTAAGGGCATTGGGATCGCTATGTAAGACCTACGGGCATTAACAAATCGCTGTGTAAGACCTAAGGGCATCAAATCTATCATGTAAGACCTAAGGGCATTGGGATCGCTATGTAAGACCTACGGGCATTAACAAATTTATCATGTAAGACCTAAGGGCATTGGGATCGCTATGTAAGACCTACGGGCATTAACAAATTTATCATGTAAGACCTAAGGGCATTGGGATCGCTATGTAAGACCTACGGGCATTAACAAATCGCTATGTAAGACCTACGGGCATTAACAAATCGCTATGTAAGACCTAAGGGCATCAAAGTTATCGGTATAACATCTAGTTAATGATGAAAAGAAGCAAAGCGATCAAGAGAGGTGTAATAAGATAAAAGACCAAAGATTGAAAATTCGCGAGGAAGAGTTTAATAAAGCAGTTTTTACAAAAAAAGAGAAGGAGAAAAAGAGGAAAACAGCAACAGCACGCAGAAACATGATGATTGTCTGAAAAGATAGCAATAATAACAACAGGTTGAAAGCGGGATCATGGGTCTTTAGCGCCGGAGCCCTTCTCACCAGCCTTGGAAGGGTCAGGACGGAATTGAAGTCCCTGCCGCTGGTCGAGGGGGCTTGATCAGATGATGGCGGCTGAACCTCTGATCCATCGAGATTCAGATTAGGCAGGCCACGGCTGCGGCGAGTGGCCGCCACATATTCAGCATCTGCCGCCACTATCTCCCGCTCCAAGCGAGCAGCATCTCGAAAATAAGTCTCCTCCTCAGCATCGGGAAGGTCGGGAACCCCAAAGTTATAGCGATTGAGACCTCGGAGGACGGCTCGAACCATTTTTCGCCCCGGCCAGCCTTTGTTGGGAAACAGCTCGTAGAACTCATTACGACAGCTGCGCATTACCACACGCATACTCTCGCCGAGAGCATGAGTGTAATAAGCCACCGTCTCATCATACTGAACCTTGGCAGCGGCAAGATCACGATCCGCCGCCGATTCAGCCGCCAGAGAGTCATTAAGCAGCTCCTTAGCTCTGTCCCTTTCGGCGGCTATCTCCTCCACCTGAGCAACCTTGACACGAGCCTCATCCAACTTGGCTTCAAGGGCGACAATGTGCTTATCAGCAGATTGCAAGTCCTCCTGGACGCCCTCCATCTGGGAGATCCGCCCAGTCGCCTCAGCCAGGCTTTCCTTCAGAGACTCAGCAGCAGAGGTCGCTGCATCTGCCCGTCGCTAAGATAAAAAAAAAACAACAACGTGCGGGTTTAGCAAGGATCGTAAGGTGACAAGCTGGGAAAAAGTATATATAAAAGGGAAGAAAGAAGAGGCAGATGAGTAAATACCTTCTCCTCGTTATGATAACGGGTGAGATCCATGCGCAAAGAGCGCAGATTCTCAACATCCTCCTTCAGCCTCCGATTCTCCTCCTGCATGTGTTTACATGCAAAGGAAAGATCGCCGAGCTCGGCCACGGCCTAGGCAGCAAAACAAATGTAAGGGGTAAGAAGCAGCGAGCAGAGCTAAGGTAACAGGACAAAGCAAATAAATGATGCATTCCATAAGTACCTGAAGGAGGCGGCAGGAAGTTGCCCCATGCAGGTCTGAAATCTCCGAGCCCTCACCAGGAGCGGTCACCCCCTCGTAGACACCTCGAGAGAACTCCTCCGTGATATCACTCGCCATCCGGGGCGATATGTGGGATGCCACCGGATGAACGACAGCGAAGTAGGGAAGGCGAAAGGGACCCTCGCCCTCGCGACCAGCAGGAGCAGGGCGATCGAAGAGAGTGTTAGCTCGCTCTGTCCAGCTGGCCCGGCGGGCACGGTCGGTGTTGACAGGAGGCGGGCGAGAGTGGTCGCGAGCAGGCTCGGTGGGACGAAGATCAAGCTCCGCAGCCGGCGCAGACTCGGGATGCTCCGGATCCCGGGGATGAGGAATAGGTTCGTCAGGAAGATAGGAGTCGTCATATGAGATGACGTTCTCGTCAGCAGGATGCTCTAAGGGCTCCCTCGCAGAAGGATTGTCATTTGCCGGAGGCGATTGGTGACGAGAGCGGCGGAGGGGAGTTTCAGTCTCAGCATCGACATCCTCCACCTCTATCACTGGTGGGGGCGGCGGCGGTGGATTGCTGGAGCCCTCACCTGCCTTTCTCCTCGGCTTGGAAACCCCAGCTTTTTTCTTCCTCTTTGAAGAAAGGAGGCTTTCATCCGTCTCAGCCGCCTTCCTCTTCCCCTTAGATTTGTCAGGCGAAGGTTGGGCAGAAGCAAGGGCGACGGGGGCAGCCTCAGAGCGGCTGGGACGAGTCTCGGCGACAGGACCACGCGCGTGGTACTAAGGAGGCACCCAGCGAGGCTTACGGCGCCTAGAAAAAGTACATCCAAAGATTAGTATAAAAAAAAGGAAAGAGAAGAGAGCACAAAAAGGCGATAATATAAAGGTTATACATTCCTAAGGGTTTGGCTACGACGACTCAATTACGCAAGATGAACGGCGACAGCTAGGAAGGGAGGAAAACAATCAGCACCGCCTAAGACATAAAGTATACCTCCTCGTATCCCCGCCTGGGCAGTCCGCAGGCCAGAAGTGGTCGATAAGTGATGACAATCAAGAAGGATCTGGCGACGTAGGAGTATTTCATCAGGAGTAGGATCAAGCTCGGCGTTGAAAGAACTCACGTCACCAGAAGACCAGGATGAAGGGAGCAGCGAAGCCCAATGGTGATCTGTGTCGCTGGGGCGGAAGTAGAAAAACGAATGGTACCATGTAGGGCGAGGTTTCGGTGATGAGTAAGTGCCCTTTTGAGTAAGATCAGCTCGGCGAACTAAACTGATGCCATTGGAGGTGTGTTTGGCATAATGAATTAATTGAAACAACCGCAGAGTGGGGGCGATCTTCTTAGTCACGCAGCTACATTCAAAAGCAGAGGCTGTAGCCCAACACCCGATGTTAAAGGCGCCAAGAGAAGCGCCAAAGCACCCAAGCAGGGCGACCGTGAACGAGGATGGCGGAAGGTGAAGGCCTCGGTCCAGACGCCGTGCCACCCTGGCGGGCAATTGCCAATAGTGGAAAGCCGAGAGGCCACGGCAAATTCCCAGGTAGACGGCAGCATGGCGAATGGAAGAACGCGGGCGATCTTCTCCACCGACCCTGAAGGAAAGTAGCCCGGGCCGATGACCGTGCGCTCGTCACAAGTAGCTCTTCCCCACATAGACCGCCAGTTGCCAATGGAGTAGGAGCCGGTGACTCTAGTCGCCTCAGGATCAATCTCGACCCCATGACGGGCCCGCTCGAATCCTTTTTGGTGGGGACCCCAAAAAGGCAGGGCAGGAGATTCATCAAAATTCTCCTCTGCTACGTCAAAAATTTGGGCAGACGAGGTTTCGGCCATAGATGGAGGATTTAAGGACACTGGTTCAGGAGACTGGCTGGAAGTTGAAGGAGGGGATGAAGGAGAGGATGAAGGAGAAGGTGAAGAGTCGGTACCCGCGGAGTAGGAATGACTTTGGTTTTGGCTATCGGAATCGGAATCCATGGTTCAAGACTAATATCAAGAAGCAGAAAAGAGAAGGAAACACACGGCAGGACGGCAATGAGAGTGAGAAAGAAGGGAGGAGTCACGTACCAGGTGGGCGTCGGGGAGCTCCAGACATCTGAAAAATGGCAAAGAGAGATGAACGTTTTCCGGTGGTCGGAAGAAGGAAAAATGGAGCGTTTTCTGATCGGCGGAGGAAGGAAGAAGCAGGGGAGGCGAGCAGACTGCAAAAATAGAGAGGCAAGGTGGCAGAGAAAGAGTAAAAAACGGAGGAAGACGGTAAGAATGGGGTTTATATAGGAGTGCAGTGAGCGGGAGTGGAACCGTCGCGGTGAACGAGTGAGGCACACGTGCGGTTTAAAAGGGCGTGTTGGCGGGAAGTTGAGCCATCGCGACGTTTCATTGGGGGCACGCGCGGCTGAGGTGACGTCTGAAGGGATAAGGTAATGATGGCTTTTTGGGCAATTACTAAAATACCCCGATTTCCCCAACTTCTCCAGCAAGGTAGGGAGTAAAAGACCATAATACCCTGAGCGGTAGAAAGGTGCATGAAAAACTGGAAAGAAGGAGCGCGATAGAAAGCAGCGACAAAAGAGATAAGGCGATAAGAACCAAGACACCAAAGCGGCAAAACAACGAAGCAACAAGGCGATAGGACAGCAAAGCGATAAAGCGACACAACATAAGCGATCTGAGTTATAAGTAAGCCCTCAGCCAAGCAAAGCTCGACTAAGGGCTTGGGGGCAATTGATGGGCCCGGCCCGACGAGGCCCAAAGGCCCACATGGCGGCCCATGAGGTGGCCCACACGGTAGCCTGAACACAGCGGCTAGGGCTGGAGGTCCGGATTTAGGCGGTAAATCAGATGGGCCGAACAGGGAGGCCCAGGAAGTGGAGTAAGGCCCAAAGCGACGGCCCAGCTCGGCGGCCTCCTAGGGTTACTTGGTGACACTTAGGGTTCCAAGACAGAGCAGACACGTGTCAACATCCTACGGGGGCTACAAACGAGTGGCTAAGATTCAGCCTTGGCGACCAAAGCAGGGGTACTATAAATACCCCCGTATACCCTATTAACCAGGGGACAACACTTTTACTCAGCGGACAAAACGCTCCGCGGTACGTTACTCGCCTCCCTCTCCCATTCCTTAAACTGATCACCTCGCCTTTTCCTTGAACTAACTTCCCCCCACGTTGCTTACGAGGTACACCACTCCCGGAGGACCAACAGGCTTGGGCTTCCATCATTGGGCCAGGCGACAAGGCTGGAACAAAGTTCAATCAGTTTCTCTTTCATGTTGGTTTGTTCTTCATTGTTCATGTTTCTTGTCTGGATTGATCACCTAGATTAGATTCTTGTTAAGCTAAGGATAGAAGCGAACGCTCGCCTTACTTTAGAACATCAAATTGAACAATTAACCTAATCATTGGAGCGTTCCTTTCGTTGGAACCGGTTAGGGTTAATCCACTGCAAGAGTAACTCATAAATTGTTAGTAATTCCACCAGTTAAGTTAAGTCGTTGCGAGAGGCAACCGTACCCGGGCGACTAATTAATCTTGGTAGCTAGAACGGATAGAGCGAACGTTCGTCAGTCTTAAACCTAAGAGTAAGGATTTATGGTGGTGTCTTAGAATTGATTGAATGAGAATCGAAATCCGCTGATCTGTTGATTGCCAATGCTCTGGGGAACGAAGGGGGATTCAAAGTCTAAGTTCGTCTGTCATCTCTGTTTTAACCAACCAATTTCCATTCTGTTTTTAGTTTAAATTTTTAATTTCTCTGCATTTCTTAGATTTAGAAGTCGTTGAACTCACACGATGCACGAAGTGTTAAATCCGAGTAATTTGCCAGCTTATTTGAGTAGTCAATCACAGAAGACCCGTGGAATACGATCTACCCTAGCTTGTTAGCTTTGTTAGTTATTTGTTTGAACCCGAACAACGATCTTAGGTTCATCAACAATCTGAAGGATCAAGAGGCAAGCTCGATCTTGAAGCAACTATCAAGGCAGAAGTAGAGAAGCATCTGAAGAAGTCTACTACACCCATTAAGCCGCCGGCAGCCGCTGTCTACGTTCCCGATTGCGAGTGGTGTGGACCTTGTGCGCATAATGGAGGCCGATGCCAAAATTTGGTAGAACAGAAGTCTGGTCTGCTAAAAAAGTCAATTTCGTTCAACAAGGCTTCAGCAACAACCAAAACGGTTATGTTGGCTACCGCAATTTCAGGCAACAGGGGAATTACCAAGATAGACCTCCCTACATTGTCAGTGCCAACCAGAACCAGAATAGCCGACCAGCTGGTCCAGCTCAGGATCAGAAGCTGAATCATCCGCCGGCAGGTGTCTACCAGCCACCGCACCGCAATCCGGGTAACTATGGAACTGCTCCTGGCAATCGCCAGAATCAATACCTGAACAATACCTATACAGGGCAGCAACATCAGAGGGAAAACAACGTCAGTGAACTAGACAAGAAGCTTAGTCAGATCATCACCAGACTCGACGATCATGACAGTCAGTTCAAGGCCCAATCTCTTCACAACCAAGAATAGATCGCATCCGGTCAAAGAATTGAGCAGGCTGTGAACCAGATCTCTAGCATGCTAGCATCTGGTCGACCATTTGGCCAACTTCCAAGCCAAACCGAGCCAAATCCGAGAAAGGAGCAAGCTAAGATGGTGTCCGTTCAAGAACCGACAAACTCATCTACTAATCAGTCTTCTATTTTATGCAGGACTGATGAAGCTCAAGAGAAGAACGAAGCACCAAAGGAGGCGCCTAAGGAGTATGATCCTCCTCTTGCTCCGTACTACGTGAAGCCTCCTTTTCCAAGAGCATTGCTGCCAAACGCACGGATCGAGACTGGCATGTGGGGAGGTAAAGAAGGATATCCTGCCGCTCGTAGCAAGAAGCCTTCATCGCCATATCCAGCTAAGTGTTCTGATCCTGGTTCTTTCACGCTTCCTCTAGTTATTAATGATGTTGAGATAGAACGTAGTTTAGTTGACCTAGGCGCGTCTGTCAATGTTATGCCTATGAGTTTATTTGAAAAATTGAACCTAGGAGAACTTGAACCAACTAGCATACAACTTGTCTTTGCTGATAGATCACTGAAAACTCCGAGAGGAGAAATAAAAGGCGTTGTTACTAAATGTGGTCCTTTCACGTTCTTAGCTGACTATGTGATCATTGATACTAGTAAGGATGATTCTACCATTCTCATAGGACGACCCTTCATGGCTACAACTGGAATGCAAATTAACGTTCCAAATGGTTCCTTAACTTTGAGGGTTGGCATGGACACGATAACGTTCTGCCTTAAAGACGGAATGAAATATACTCCTTTGAATGAAGAATCTCATTGTCTAGCTGTTGAAACTGTGGAATTGACTCCGGTCAACTCCGTTACTGACATCTCTTCTAGTGTTCCTAGATCAATTGTTGTTGCAGGTGTTGAATAGAGTACCAAGCAAAAACCCAAATCTGCTGCTCAGAAGCCGCCAAAGAAGAAGGAACTGAAAGCCTCTTCTTCACCGCCGAGCAAGGAACCTGGCAGATCGCGGAGAAGAAATCAGAAGAAGACAAAGCCTTAAATGGTCTGGAGACCAGTTGTTCCACCATCTTCTACCGAGCCAGCTGCACCACCAATTTGTTCCGAGCTACCGGCGCCGGAACAAGTATTGAAGGAGAAGCCAAAAGTATCTCCTAAGGAAATACCGACGATCACCGATCCTAGTGATACGAAGTCGGGGGTTAAAGAGAAGACGAAACCGATCTTTCTCATCCCTTCCACCGTCTTCCTTGTAGAGGATGATCCCTTGAAAGAACTTTTTGGTCCGTTCAAGATCACTGATCACCTTCCCGATGGACGTACCTAGCTCATACATGCTAACGGGACGAAATATATGCTTGACGGAGATGCCCCGAAGCTCTACTTCATGAACTCTGATGCAAGCGTTAAGGAGATCCTGAGTTGGGATGTCTCCTAATACCGTCCAGGTATCATCCAGATCAAGGACGTTAATAAAAGAGCGCTTCGTGGGAGGCAACCCACGGCTGGAGTCAGTTTTTCATTTGTGTCAAACTTAGTGTTTTAGAGTCGGTTCGTGGGAGCCAAAATTGTCAGTTTGCATGATTTCTTATTTTTCATGTGTAGTCTGTGTGTCATCGTTTCAATCGCAAGTTGTTTGAGGTTGTTCCGATTTTTGTGGATTTCATTGTGATTTTCTGAAGTTTGACGGGATTGCGAAAATATTTTCAATCGTACAGGTCAAAATTTTCGGCAAAAACTGACCCATTTTTCGGTGAAAACTTCCTTGAAAATCCCACTGTGTTTTCTGGTCGATTTTAAATAAACTTTTCGGTGAAAACTCCTTTGAAAACTGGCAGACGTTTTTCACTTGTGTTTTTGGCGAAAAATTGCGCACATTTTCGCTGAAAACTTGAGACAAAATCAAACAATTTTCACCCCTATTTCCCGGTCTCTTTTCTCTCTCTCCCCTCACTTCTTCATTTTCGAAAATAACCAAAACTCATCCCTGTTTAAAACCCAGCCGCCGCCGCCACATTTTCACCATCGCCGTCCGTTTGCCGCCGCCATCGCCACCACCGCCGCACCTCTCCCTCCCTTTTCCGATCATTTTGAGCCGTAGATCCGTCGAATCGGAGCTCTAGAGCTCTCGTTTAGCCAAACCCTAATTTTTTCGATATTTCTCTGATTTCTCTCTCTCCGTTCATTTTCAGCACCCATGGCTTCAAGGTAAGTTGTAGAACTTTTCATTCCGAATCTTTTGACATGTTGAATGCTGAATTTCGTCGGGGTTGACTTTCGGATGACTTTTCGATTTACCTCGATTTGCGTGCCAACTAATTTCGTGTGAACTAGGTTAGCTGAATGTTTTGGACTGATCTAGCATGCTTAGGGAGAATTGTGCTGAAATATAATACCATTTGATCGTTTGTTGATATACTTAAGGATCGATTCTTTGCGGTGTTGACTTTTAAGAAATGTCGGGTTGACCATGAATTGTCTATGCTTATTTGGCTGCCATGTGTGTTCATTCACGTTCATATATCTGTACTTGCCATCTGAGTTATTGATTATGTCGTCGTTTCCCGCTTTGAGCTAGTAATTGCCATGATTAGGGTTCAATGTGCTATGATGTTGACTTTTTGAATGTCGGTTTGACTTCCGATCTCTAATTATGATTTGAACATTCCGGCTAGACATATGCATGCTCTTTGATTTATTGTGATTATCGGTTACTTACTTTGCTTACACCCACTTGGTTTTCCTCATTTCTTTGTGAAATTGAGTTTTTCTACTAAGTGTGGGGTGGGTTATTAGTTACTTAATCTGGTTTCATTTCTGGTTTTAGGAATGTCGTTCATGAGCGCAGGACTAAGGCACGACTTGACACCGGCTCTAGCTCCCGAGCTCCAGCTCCCGTCACACCGGCTGCCCACGGTCCTCCACCAGCATTTCCTGGCCGCTCTACTGTCGCCCGCCTACCCCAGTACTACTTCGAGCGCTACCAGTGGCTCGAGCATGTTTCTGGAGCTGATGTTCGCCCATTATCTATGGAGTCACTCTTCGAGCACGATGAGGACTGGCACCGGAATGTGCTCAACGCATTGATACCTGCAGGACTGCGGGAGCTGACCACCATAGTTGCTGACTTCCCAGACGTCGCTCTCCAGGAGTTTTGGGGACATTCGATCTGGACGAGCACAAGAAGACGCAGCGCAAGAAGGTCGTCTCTTTCTATCTTGGCGGGGTGTACAAGGATTTCACCTACGATGAGTTTGCAGCTCATCTCGGGATCCCCCGCGAGCACTACGAGGGACATCACCTCAGCTGGGAGAACAACTCCGGCAGCAGAGACGAGTATGGCGCACTCTGGAGCCGCATGACCGGAGTGCCTGATGCTCGGACCACGAAGCACAACTCAGTTAAGTCCCTCTCTCACCCTCTCTATCGATTCATTCATAAGGTTTGGCGTAGATCACTACTGTTTGCTCCAGAGAAGGACCGCCACCATATCAGCATAGAGGAGCTTCTCCTCCATCGCGCCATCTGGGAGAGTTACCCTCTTCCTCCCGGATGGGTGCTTGCACGCTTATTTTGCCAGAAGACTCAGAAGACGAATCCACCTCGCTCACTCCTGGGAGGCAACTTTGTTGGCCGACTCATCATCTCCCTCGGTCTCAGCCAAGAATATGGCCCGGACGTCCCACGACACAGAGTGTACACCGTTTGTGGAGATTTAGCAGTCGAGTACGCCCTTGAGCTGGACCTCAGTCCACAGGTGGCAGCGCCTCCTCCTCTCCATCACGAGGCCGAGTCGGAGGAAGAAGATGATTCTGGGGAGCCACAGCCTCAGTCGGGGCTAGAGTTTCATGATCATACACCTCACCACACCATCGAGCAGGGTATGCATACCAGCCTCAGGTACCCATTCCAGAGCCATACCACGTGCCTCACCCTCAGCACCGACCGCATCCCGCGGATATTGGAGAGTTGTACGAGCGACTCCAGGAGTGGCGGATCCAAGATGCCGCCACTCAGCATGCCAGATGGATTATTATGCAGCAGCACATGCTCCGCACTGACAAGAGGTATGAGGCACAGCTGGCATGGCAGCGACAGATAGGCGACGCCCTCCACATTCCCCCTCCCGATGTGCCTGACCAGCAGTGATCGGGTTGTATTCCTTTTCTGGTCCTTTCTTTTTATTTCTTCTCTTCGGATTTCGATCCAACTTTTTTCTATGTGGATCCGGGGCACTTGTCCCGGTTTCCTTTTTATCTTTCATTTTTTTTTATTTTGCAGACAGTTGGGAGATTCCCTTTGTTCGCTTTGGTAGATTGCCTCTGCTCCGAGGATCCGTGCTCATCCCTACGCCAACCATCTCGTCCAGGTTCTTCTATTTCACTCTGAACTCTAGATTTAGTCATGTGAGGACACAATACGATTTAAGTGTGGGGTAGGATGCTAGAGAACCTTGCATGAACTTGATTGCCCTTGATTGTGTTTTTGTGTGCCTCGTGATTCCTGTCCAGTCTCTCTAGCATTGGAATGGCTCAGTTCTTGATTTTTTATGTTAAGTTGTTGTTCAATCTTTCATAATGATGCTTAGACTGCTTAACCTAGAACTTGAGAACCAACGTGTTTACTTTGATGCTAAATTGCCTGGTCAGAACAGATTTTTAAAATCACACTGGTAGTTTGTAGCCTTGATTGCATGAAAATGACCGAATTCGACTAGCAAACCAAATGTGAGCTTTTGATCCATTGCACGTAACTTGCAATTTCAATTCTTTTTGAGTGATTTTTTTTGTTGATAAATAATTAGGATTTTATATCATCAAAAAAACTTGAAGTCCAAACAAGGCTAAACTTAGCCAACCAAAACCACCCCCTAGTACAAGGAATGCAAACTGGACCACCCAATCTATACAATATCAAACTCTATATATTGACACTACTTAACACTTCTTCTATCTTGTGCTGATCAGTAGCATAAGCAGCCAACATATCTACAATCCTTTCACAGACTTCAGGTATCGTCAATTTGCCACCATTAAACACTCTTCGACAACGCTCTTGCCACACCTCACTAACGATTGCACACCAGCATAACCTCTTGAGCTTCTGACGAATAGAATCACCACTCCAAACATTAACTACAAAGCTCACCATCCTATTCCAGCTGTCAAAGTCTCTACAGCCCGGATAGAATCTCTGCATACAGCCCCAAAAGTAACTGCAATCCCCAAACAGGTGGTCTCTTGTTTCATTACCTTGTTCACACATACAGCATATAGTGTCAGCCCCTGCATTCCAGTGAACAACTTTATCCATAGTTGCTATCCTATTTTTCATAATCAACCAAGTCAGCATACTATTCTTTGGAATTCTATACCCAGTCCAAGGCACAACATACCAGGGGACCCTATCTTGTTTAGGTCTGAGGGCCTCCCACATCCTTCTGCATTTAAACTGTGCATACTTACCCCTTCCCATAGTGCATCTCCCTCATCTGACCAAGTAACATGACCTCGGGCTAGACTTCTCAGCTTCAAGACTTTCCTCCAATGCCATGAACCAGCAACACTCTGGAAAGTCCAAATGTCTCTACCTTTCAGCCTATACTTCATGATCCACGCTACCCACAAAGAGCCACTTCTGATTATGATATTCCACAGATGCTTCATAATACTTGCTGAATTCCAGCTGCTAAGGTCCTTTAGACCCAATCCGCCCTCTTCATAAGGCACATCCATATGGTACCATGCCACTTTCACACGCTGGCTTTCATTCTTTCCCCACAGAAATCTAGCACATATCATTTCCACCTCCTTCAGAATTGCTTTGGGTATTATAAACATTGAAAGCCAGTATTGCAGTATACCATTGACCACTGATTTAATCAGTTGTAACTTCCCTGCATACGTTAGAAGCTTAGCTTTCCAATCTTTGATTCTTCCAGTAATTTTATCCACCAGCTTTCTACAATCTGCTTTTGATATTTTTCCAGCTGAAATTGGCATCCCTAGATACCTCATAGGGAGCTCCCCACCTCTAAACCCTGCAATCATTACCATTTTTTCCTTAATCTCGTCACTTACTCCAGCTGTGTAGAGGTCACTTTTTTCTGGATTCAACTTTTGACAAGTCATATTGTAGAACTTATCCATTATGCCCCTAACCTGAACCACAGCTTCTACAGAACCTTTTGTGAATACCAACAGATCGTCAGCAAAACACAGATTTGTTAACTGGACTTGCTTGCACTGAGGATGATACTGAAATAAACCTTTTGAAGCTGCATCCTTAAACAGATAATCCAACATTTGCATAGCCAGAACAAATAAGTAAAGGGATATAGGGTCACCCTGTCTTAAGCCTTTCCCTCCTTTGAAATAGCCAAACAATGAGCCATTTAAATTCACTGAAAATCTAGTAGAATCAAAGCAGGCCATAATCCAGAGAATATAACGAGGCGTGAAATTCATTTCCTGAAGAAGATTCTTAATAAAGTTCCAATCCACCGAGTCAAATGCCTTCATTAAGTCGACTTTAAGAGCACACCTAGGGGAAACCATTTTCCTGTTATACTTAGCTAGGAGCTCATGTGCTAATATGACATTATCTGATATCATCCTCCCTCTTATGAAAGCAGACTGTGAATTACTTACTAAAGAAGAAAGCACCCACATAATCTGTTAGCAAGTACCTTAGAGAGAGCTTTGTATATGGTGTTGCAGCAAGAGATCGGACGATAATCCTTCATACTTGTTGCATTTGCTTTTTTAGGGATCAATGTGATGATTGTTGAGTTCACAGCTGGATCCAGCTCCCCAGTATTGAAAAAATCTTCCATGGCTGCATATACATCATCCTTCACAGTATTCCAACAGCTTTTATAAAAGCCTGCACTATAACCGTTGGGGCCCGATGCTTTTTCCTGTGCAAGACTAAACAAGGCTTCCTTCATTTCCTTCCTGGTTACATCAGCTTCCAACTCTTCATACTGTTCAGTTGAAAGCTTTCTAGTTACAAGACCTAAATATCCATATCTCTACAGGAAGATGCACCCAACAAATTCTTGTAAAAGTCCACTACAATACTAGCCATTCTGTCCATATTATCTGTAAGAACTCCAGCAGTATCTTGAAGTTGTCTAATAGTATTCTTAGCATTCCTCTCTTTAACATAGTTTGCAAAGAATCTACTATTACTGTCACCTTCCTTTATCCACAAAGTTCTAGCCTTTAAACGCATTATATTCTCTTCTGCCTTAACAAGATCAGCCAGCACATTCTCACAATCCTTCATATCAGCCATATTTGAGTGAGTAGGGTTATTATAGACTTCCTCTTTTGACTTCTCTAGGGCTCTACGTTGATTACTCACTCTGTTCTGAATATTTGAGTACGTACTATTATTTAACAGTTTCAACCTTTCTTTAAGCTTCTTGAGCTTAGCATAAAGAATATGGAAGGGAGAACCACAATACCTTGCTTCCCAGACTTCCATGAGAATACTACTAAAGTCTTTATCCTTCATCCAGTAACTGTAGAATTTGAATGGCTTAGGGTAGGATCCCATCACCTCTCCAATTTTCAGCAAGAGAGCACAATGATATGAGTTTACAGCAAGGACAACTGTAACTATGCTATACTTCATAACCGCATGCCAAACTACATTAATTAGAGCTCTGTCCAACTTCCTAGCAATTGGGATTTCCTGATTGTTAGTCCAAGTGTACACAGGACCCTGAGCCGGGTGTTCCATCAACTGGCCAGCCTGAACAAAATCCACAAAATCGTCCATACCACTGAAAGATGAAGGAGAATTGGAAGCTTCATTCACATCCAGTATAGCATTAAAATCTCCTATAGTCATCCAAGGGATCCCTCCTGTAGAAATATTAAGAAGGTCTCTAAAAAGCAATTTTCTCCTAGCTATGTCATTAGATGCATAGACCACTGTTATAAGAAAAGGAGTGGGAAGATCAACACTAAAATGAATTATCTGAGAAGTTTTCTGCAGCACTGTAATAGGAACATCCCTCTTCCAAAGAAGCCAAATCTTTCCTAGATCACCCTCATAACAGAACTCTGCTGACCAACCTTGGAATCTCTTACAGTACAACGAATCAGTATTCTTCTTTCTAATTCTAGGTTTAAGAATAGCAACTACATCTATACAATTCTCATATATGTAATTATTAACAGTATCTACTTTTGTACTTTTATTAAAGCCTCTAATATTCCATACCCAAAACTTGATCATCGCTTATTTTGTTGACGAGTCTTAATACCACCATACCATTTCCCCTTACTTTTCTTAGGGACAGATTTGTTACCTGGCATGAAATCACTCAGAGTCGGTTTGGCAGGTACTACAACACTTTCATTCTCAGAATCCTCCTCTTCTGTACTCAGTTCAACAAAGCTAGTGTGGGCATCAGAACCAGGAATAGGGCTATGGCAAGCAGAGCCCTCCACCTCCAAAGAAGTTTCAGGGGCTGCCACTTGGGATGGAGCACCCTTCGCTTCAAATGAAGCCTTAGGCACCGAGCCATCCCCCCTCCAACCAACGAATTGGTATTAGGCTCGGACAAATCATCCTCCCCTGCATCAGGCTTAGATGATTCAGCCGCCACCTTAGTACCATTCGTATCAACAGATGGCTGGGAAACCTGATGCCACACTTTACTTGGAGCAGCCTTCTTCACACCATAAGAGCGGGCATGCGGGAAGATCACTCTAATCAGCCTATGCACACCCTTTCCCATATGCACATTCAATGTATCTTTACCATTATCTAGTTCACCTCTCACCACACACACACGAACCGTGAACCCTTCTCGAACAAACTTGTGCACCGGGCGTCCATACTGACTTGCCATCTAACTAATTCCCTCATTAGTGAGCAACACAGGCGGAACACCACTGAACGTCAACCAGACTGGCCTTTCTTGAGGAGTAAAAACCAGCGGCTCAATATCTTGATACCAATTCCATAACATCATCGGCTGATGATGTATATGCCAAGATCGCGCCAAGACCCAGTCCCGCGTCTCCAGAGAATCCAATTCAATGAGCAGGAATCCTTCAGAAATCTGAGAGACGAAAATAGGATCACCAAGACCCCATAAGCGATTCACCATCGCAGACACTACCTTTAGCGGCGGAGGAGTGCCGACGAACTACGCTACAATCGCTGATTCCTAACGTTGAACTCCGAGATCAATCACCGACTCAGGGATCTGCAAGACTCCATCCACCACAGAAGAGTGCGATTCCTCCACAAATCGAAGATCCGAACCCGACTCAACAGCTACTGAGCCCAAGTCTTAGAGGAAGAAGAACCCGAAGCCATGGAAGCAAGGGCTCGAAGGCCAATCCAGAAACTCAGAACAATGAAACAGTTACGCCTCTCAGAGGAGAGAGCAATTTTAATTATTTCTGAGTGGTTTTCTGTTTGCTTGAATGAGTTAGAATTTGCATGAGACCTACTCGAGACCACACGATGACACGAGTTCTAGAATTATAGGGGCACCTAGATTCAGCTACTAAGCCAGATAGCCTACCAAACGATAATCCATTAGGTTTAAACCCTTGAGCTTGGCCTATTCTTTCGGTTCGATAATGCATTACAGCCATTTCCCATTCTTTCATTCCCCGTTGATCCCTTGTGGTTGTAGTTCTAGATTGACCTACCGGAAGTCGGTTTGTGGTAACCTGCCTATGACCATTAAACAGGTGGTCTCAGCTATTATGTCCAAACGAGTAAACCCCTCTAGCAACTAAAAGAAAGAATTGGCACAAAGAAAAAAAAAGAGAAAAACAAAAGAAATGGCGAAAAAAGAAAGCAGAAAAGAAGAGAAATCAGAAAAGTTTCAAGTTTAGTCAATAACGTTCTTCTCCCTACAAATGGAAGAACGAAGTTAAAAGAAAAAGAAAAGTCAAAAGAAAAAAGTATAAAGAAAATAAGTGCTAGGTTGCTTGAGGGTATCATAGGACGAGCGTTCACTATTCCATTTGTGTCTGGTTAGACGGTAGGAAGCCATAGGCTAGATTCGAGGGAAGTTAGTCGAAAGCTACACCGCACCAAAGCCATCATCATACATTCCCATCATCCATCTCATCATAAACCCTTGTAGTGTAGAATTCGTTACAGTCCTAGTAGGAAAGTCCTTCTTGACTAGTTACTCGTGTTGTCACAGTGGTGGAGATGTGGTCGAATTGCAAACTTATGACAGAACTCAGTAACAGAAAAAGATTGAGAGCAGAAACACATCCTTAAATACAGAGAGTGAGAGTCCCCCATTTACTAAATATTCCCTGTGTGAGGAGTCTGGTCGGTCAGGTCAAATTCGTGCATAATTGGTTACTACTACTCGTCGTGTGCAGTTTTTAGTGAGACCAGGTTGTTTGGCTGATCAGTATGCATGTTAGGTTTCTTGTTCTATGAATTATCTGTCTAATAATTCATTGTGTTTGATTGAACTCCAATTTAATAAATCTTATCATTTGTGAACATGAGCGTTTCTATTCAGTTTGCTTGAAGACAAGCAAAAGCTTAAGTGTGGGGTATTTTGATGACACTCGATTTGACGTGATTATCAGCCTCATTTAAGAGACATTTCCTTGCTTAAGACATGGTTTTTAGGGTAGAATAACGAATATTCACTCAACTACTCTATCTCGAGCCATTTGTGTTACTTTGGCCCGTTTCGGGTCTATTTGATGGTTTTCTAGTGTTTTCATGTTAGCACAGGTTTTTGCCGTCAAATAAAGTAGTCAAGGACGTGTCTAAGTCGTTGGAACCTCAAGGAATCGCACCGGAATCAATCCAAGGAGTCAATCAAGTCGAACTAAACCCTGCTACCATTTACAAAGAAGTTTTCGGCGAAATTCCCTTGGAGTTTTCGGTGAAAACTCATGAAGAAATCGGCAGAGCTTGCAAGAAGAACTTTTTGGCGAAAACACCAAGTTTTTGCCGAGAACCGGCGGTCCGAAAATCACAAGAGAATATAGTCGAGCGATCAACCAATTTACAAAGGAATTTTTGGCGAAAAATCCCTTAGGTTTTTGGCGAAAATTCCAGGCAAAATCCGGCGGTATTAGGGTTAAGTATAAATACTTAACCGGCGGCCCAAATCAAAATATATCTCATAATACCAATTAATACAAAATACTTTGATGATTCTCAAGAGTTCTGGAGTAGAGTTAGAGTTTGAAGAGCCAGGAAGAGATCGTGACGCCATCCCTTTCATCTCGAAGACTCGGAGCTAGGATTGCAGATTATTGGAGATCGAAGTTTTGCCGGAGTCGTCTTAATTAGGTTTTTCAGATCCTTTTCTGTTCTTCCTCTGTTCAAGATGAACTCTGTCTTTTCCTTTGATTCTTTTGTTATGAACATGAGTAGCTAAACTCGTAGAGCTTAGACTAGATGAACCCTAAGTGACCTAGGCCTTTAAAGCGGTCACGGATCGGCGGTGATTAGATTCAAAGTTCAATCAGTTTCTCTTTCATGTTTGATTTGTTATTCATTGGTCATGTTTCTTGTCTGGATTGATCACCTAGATTAGATTCTTGTTAAGCTAAGGATAGAATCGAATGCTCGCCTTACTTTAAAACATCAAATCGAACAATTAACCTAATCATTGGAGTGTGCCTTTCGTAGGAACCACTTAGGGTTAATCCACTGTAAGAGTAACTCATAAATCGTTAGTAATCGCACCAGTTAGTTAAGTCGTTGCGAGAGGCGACCGTACCCGGGCGGCTAATTAATCTTGGTAGCTAGATCGGATAGAGCGAACGTTCGTCAGTCTTAAACCTAAGGGTAAGGAGTTATGGTGGTGTCTTAGAATTGATTGAATGAGAATCAAAATCCGCTGATCTGTTGATTGCCAATGCTCTGGTGAACGAAGGGGGATTCAAAGTCTAAGCTTGTCTGTCATCTTTTTTAATCAACCAATCTTTCAATCTGTTTTCAGTTTTAATTTTTAATTTTCGTGCATTTCTTAGAATTAGAAGTCGTGGAACTCACACCACGCACAAATTGTTAAATCTGAGTAATTTGCCTCTATATTTGAGTAATCAATCATTAGAAGACCCGTGGAATACGATCTACCCTAGCTTCCAGCTTGGTAGTTATTTGATCACCGCTCTACGACGGTTCATCAACAACTTTGACCAACTACTTTCAAACCAACAATAAAAATAGGGTATTAACCGTCAAAACATTTACAGCGGAATTGGGCCCAACGACTTGAGAGCAATTCTCCAAGTCGCCATTACACTGTCTCATGATCCACTGCTTCGGCACGCCTTAAGAAACTCCGGTGGCCCGTTGCTTGTCCAGGAAATTCCTGCAAAACTGGTGGGTGGCTCAAGGTCAGTCCATTATCATGATTATTCCGTATAAACAAGAATAAACACATTTAATAGAATTAACAACGCAAACCAGTAATTCCACAATCATCCTTCCGTAACGGAGATTACCGTTACCATCTATCGAATGACTTGTCACAAGGAATATTAATCCAACATCCCAATCATGACCTATATGTGAGACATTAACACACATAATCACAAGTCAATAAGCCATCACATGAGTTATTCCAATAGTACCACCCAACATCGAGATTAACTCGATCAACTTTCATTAAACAATAGGGTGTCCCCTCTTCCCGCCTAGCTAACCTTTACGCCATCATCGATAAGGCTTACTTCTGAGCCTGTAATAGGGACTTCGCAAGAGTCGATATTCTTCCCGACTACCATGAATCGATTGGGGCTATCAATACCCAACTCCCATCATCCGGTCGAGGCTAATTCCACCCAACTCTTATCATCCGGTTGGGGCTATCCATACTCTACTACCGTGAATCGATTGGGGCTAACAATACCCAACTCCCATCACCCGGTAGGAACCCGTATTCATCGATGTTCCCAACGGAGGACTAGCTAGCGAGGCTTTACTTTCCACCTGTATACACAAGGTGCCAAACATCATCAGATAACATCACGATTTAACCATAGTCGAATCAAATTTAATTACGTATAAAACCGATGGTTCCGAAAAGATAGAACTTTCCATAGAAACGACACCTTGTTGACAAAACTAAGACTTTCCGTCTTAATTTCCAAGTAAGTAGGGGAGTCACTCGGACTACTTAAGTTCCTCTAACCTTAGGCATCATAACATTATAAACCGGAATTAATGAGGATCAGCGTCACTCATTACTCTGAACAACCAACAAACAACAGTTAGTCATCCAAATCATCAAGGTATTATAGTACCTACAAGTAATAGATTTATAGTTTATATGGATTTAACAATCCATCACGTCATCCATTGGTTTAATTAGCCACCAAAGCAATCGAAGCCACATCATTTCACAAGCGATCTTATTCCGAGTTAAATCTAACCCTCGGAAGATATAGCTGATTTGAATAGGAGTTATGGGTGATATATAAGTCCTCGTAATAATATCATAACAATTATTACGTCATACTAAGGAATTAATATTCCCTAAGGAGTATAACACTTATCCAATACTCCAACACTTCTATTCATCCGATAAATCCAATGTTCCGTGGTAGGGTGATTACCGGAGCTCGTTTCCAAAATAAATGGGAATGGGAATACTTAATTAAACCATTTTAGATAATGGAATGTAAATTAACTAATAAAAATATTAGGAATTTACCCCCTTGAACCAACCCACCTATATATCGAGTCGGTTGACTTGTAAATCGGTTCTGTAGCTTGAATCGGATGGAAATAAGGAGTTAACGAACCGTCGTAACTCCCAGGCCAAATTGTACTAACTGGAAAGTTAGTTGGGCCAAATTGTGACATAGAGACTTGGGTGACCAAACTGCAACTATTCCATCTTCTTCTTCAATTTGCATGAGACAATTCCCTCCTTTTTGGTGAAGCTCCGGTGAAGCTCGGATTCCCCTAATTCTCACACGAAACTACCTTTTGAAGGTTGGAAACGATTTCCATGCTTAAGACGATGTCGGGTTTTTATTTTCCAAGGGTTGGGCATGCTTGGAACGCTCCGCCACAACTCTCGTCGGAGCTACGACGATGAGGTTCCGTGACTCAAAGTCGAAGGCTTGTTGGCTTTTATAGCCGACTCAGAAGCCTTTCGATGCCCTCTGGAGTACCCCAAAAGTCAAGGTCACGAGAAAGAAAGGAGTGAAAGGTCGTTTATTAGTGTGGTCGATGGTAGCTTCGTTTTGGCGATATTCTGGCCAATAATGGAGCTGGAGGGGTCGGAATTCACGTGGTGATGATTTACAATCATCAAAACCCGACAAACATCCATTATATGAAGGATTGGGCATGCTTGGAACAGAGAAACGGCGGCGGCTTCTGCAAATTGGAGAAGGAGATGCTGATGTGGGGGTGACGTCACTATGATGTCATCATCTATCAAAACTACGTCGTTTTGAAGAAAGACTGAAAACTAATAAAAAATTAAAGGATTTGCTGGAGCAAGGACTTGAACCTGTGACCTTTAGGTTGTTGGTTCAGTTCCTCAACCAACTCGGCCAAGCAGAATTCTTGACTTCCATGCAACCGTGTTCCATTAACCCTTACCCGCCTTCCTTTGGAATCCGACTTAACCAAATTATAAAACCATTTGATTAACGAGGGCTACCGCATTGAACACTTCACACTATACCGGGGTTAAATAAATTCAGGCATAGATGACCAAAATTTTAGCGGGAAGGTCGTGCGTCCAATCCGAGTCGAACCCAGGTCCGCAAGAGTCGAGTCGGTCGCTTAACCTCTCGATCTGCCTTCCATTGGTGAAATAAATCCGTCTTGAAATCATTTAAACGTCAAGTTTCTCAAACGTATGGAAAAAAAATTTGGTTCCGAGATTCGGGGTGTAACAGATTGAAAAGTTGTCATTTTTGTGAACGCCAATGCCTTGGTAATCTTAGGGGAGTTCGAGTCTGAGCTTTCGTTTGTCTTTCATAAACAACCTTAATCAATTAATCTGCCTTTTATTTCAATTTCATTTCCCTTGCTTAATAGTTTAGAAGCGAGGAACTCACACAACGCAACTTGCTTCAAATCTAAATATTTGCTTACTTTTTTGAGTAAATAGTTACAAGAAACCCATGGAATACGATCTATCCTACTTTTGTGGGATAGTTATTTGATACCCTTGTTCTACACATTATCAAATTGGTGATGTTGGCGGGGACCTCTTCTTAATTCTTTGAAAGAAGAGTTGGCAATTATTCTTCTACTTTCCATCTTACCATTTTCCATCACATTACGATTTTACACTAGTTGTTCTTCTTTTTGATGACTTGCAGGTTGAATGCAGGTATATGAACCATCTAGCTACTCGTTCTCAGCTCAAATCTGTCAAGACTAAGAGCTCGGACATTCCTGGCAGTTCTGCACCAACAAAACAATAGCAAGCAAAGAAGCAAGTGATAATCAACCCACCTTCCCCCATTAAAATCAAGGAGACTAAGGAAGAATCAACTCCATCTCCTAAGTCTTCCAGTACACCTCACACTACCCCATCACCATCACCATCTCCCAGAATGAATCCACTGTCACCACCTCTTGCTCAATGCACCATGACGGATTACAACAAGCCGAGTACGACTAGTGTTCGGTCAAGCATCGACGTCTCGATTGATGATGCATACCCTGACTATGAGATCTAAATCCCCTTCATGGGAATGATCACTAGGGATGTCCAGTTTAAAGGGAAGCCGCATGACAACCCATGCACTCATCTGGCGGACTTCATTGCCATGTGCGAGACATTCAAGAGTGGTAACCTCGACAAGAACACTCTATGATTGCGTGCATTCCCATTCTCACTCAGAGGTGCCGCGAAGAGGTGGCTTAACAGCAAGCCACCCGGTCACTACACTAATTGGGATACTCTTGACCAAGACTATGTGGAGGAATATTTCCCTCCGTCTAGGACAACGACCTACAAAGATAGCATTGCTCGGTTCAGACAGAAGGACGGAGTCAGCCTATATGATATTTGGAATGAATTCCAAGAACTCTGATGAACACGTTTTAGCGTGGTGAATCATATAACTGCCTTACTAAAAGTAAGACAGATCGAATCTCTTGAGGTTTCTTCTAATTGACTACTCAAAGAAGCTGGTAATTTACTCAGGTTTAAACACGTTGTGCATGGTGTGAGTTTCACGACTTCTAAAATAAAAAAACAAGGAAAAAGGAAAAGGAAATTAAAGACAAAAAGATTAAAGGTTTAACTAACGAGAAGATAGACTAGCTTAGACTTCGAATCCCCCTAAGATCACCAAAGCATTAGCAATCACAAGACTAGCGGTTTTCAATCCTAATTCATTCAGTTCTCAGACACCACCATAACTCCTTACCCTTAGGTCTAAGTTTGGCGAACGTTCGCTCTATCCGATCTACCTACCAAGATTAATTAACCGTCTGTGCGTTCACTTCTGCAACGGAAAACTAACTGGTGAAATTGATTAAACAACGAGTTTACTCTAGAAGCGGATCAACCCTAAATGATTCCTACGAAAGGCACACTCCATTGATTAGGTTAATTTATTGATTCGAGTTCCAAAGTAAGAAGGACGTCTAGCGACTAACCTTATCTTAACACGAATCTAATCTAGGCGTCAAGTAGACAAGAAACGCAAGAAACGAAGAACAAAACAATCATGCAAGAGAAACCGTCTGAATCAAGATCTAATTACCGCCGATCCGTGTCCACTTAAAAGTCCCGGGTCACTTAGGGTTCATCTAATCTAAGCTCTACGAGTTTAGCTACTCATATTCGACACAAGAGAATCAAAGGCAATCATAGAATTCATCTTACAAAGGGATAACCTAATTTGATGACTCTGCGAAGCTTCAATCTCTAGCAATCTTCAACTCCTAGCTCCGAGCAATCTGAGGTGGAAAGACAGCGTCACGATCTCCCCTTGAACTCCGAAGATGCTCTCAACTCTATCTATCTCTCTAGTATGGTCTATAAAAGTCTAATTTAATTGTGTGTTTCGTATGGCGACTCCACGATTCTCCCTTGAATGATGCAGCTGCTGCTGTTTATATAGGTTAGTGATGAACGCGTTTTCACGTGTCATCAAATAACTAATCTACAAAGTATACTAGATCGTATTCCACGGGTCTCAACTAATCGTTTACTCAAATGAGTCGGCAATTCACTCAGGTTTAACAAGTTGTGCGTGGTGTGAGTTCCACGACTTCTAATCTATGAAGTAGTAAAAATGAAATGAAAACAGAAATCAAATTGAAAGGTTGATTGACTTGACAAGACGACAGACAAGCTTAGATTACGAATCCCCCTAAGATTACCAGAACATTGGCGATCACAAGACCATCGGTTTTCAATCCTGATTCATTCAGTTCTCAAACACCACCATACTCATGACCCTTAGGTTTAAGACTGGCAAACGTTCGCTCTATCCAATCTAACTCCCAAGATTAATTACCGTCCATGCGTTCACTTTTGTAATGGAAAATTAACTAGCGCGATTACTAGTGATTAATGAGTTACTCTAGCAGTGGATTAACCCAAACTGGTTCCTACGAAAGGCACACTCCAATGAATAGGTTAATTGTTGATTTGGTGTTTTAAAGTGAGGCGAATGTTCGCTACTATCCTCAGCTTAACAAGAATCTAGTCTAGGTGATCAAGCTAGAAAAGAAACACAGACAACGAAGAACAAACCAAACATGCAAGAGAAACTGTCTGAATCTGCATTTAATTACCACTGATCCGTGACCGCTTTAAAGCCCCGGGTCACTTGGGGTTCATCTAATCTAAGCTCTACGAGTTTAGCTACTCATATTCAAAACAAAAGAAACGAAAACAATCAAGGAATACATCTCAGGTAGGAAGAACAAAGAAGAACTGTAAAACCTAATTTGGTGGAACCGAGAAGCTTCAATCTCTTGAATCTTCAACTATTAGCTCTGAGCACTCCGAGGGAAAGATGGCGTCACGATCTCTCCAGGACCTCTGAGGATTCTCTCAACTCTCTCTCGAACTGTTAAGTCTGGAAATTAATCCGTTGAAAAGTACATCTCTGAAAGTTGAATCCACCTCCCTTAAATAGGGTTTGTCCGTATAGGTGCTGGAAAAGGCCGGACTTCAGTAGAAAGGGTCATGTGTTGGCTGTGTCAAAACTCTTCGGCTGAGAACTATGAAAGTTCTCGCTGAAATCTTTTTTGGTGAAACCTCCTGTGTTCTTTGTGTTCAAACTCCTCGGCGAGAACTATGGAAGTTCTCGCCGAAAACTTCAGTGTAAGCTGGGGCAGATTTGGCTTTTGACTTGTGTGATTTCTAGATCGATTCCGGGCGATTCCTTCAGGTTCCTTCGCTTCCTGAGCACGTCCATGGCTACGTTATTGATGGAAAAAACCTGTGCATTCACAAACACACTAGAAACACATCAAACTGACCCATAACGGGCCAAAGTAACCAAAATGGTAGGATATAGAGCAATCGAGTGAAAACACCCTAAACTACCCCAAAAACTGTGTCTCAAGCAGGGAAATGTCGCTTAAATGAGGCTGATAATCACGTTAAATCGAGTGTCATCAGTTAGTAGGGTTTCCAAACCTCTGCCGGAAAAAGATAGACTTCTCGGCGAGAATTTTGGAAGTTCTCGTTGAGAACTTTAGTGAAAATCCAGTCTTTATTCTCGACGAGCATTCTCTATGTATTTCTTCAATAGTTCTCAGCGTGAACATTGAAGTTCTCGCCGAGAACTTCTTCGCAAATGTACTGCATGATCTCGACGAGAATTCTTCTTCATTCCTTAACATCTTCTCGACGATAACTTTGTATAATTCTCACCGAGAACTGGTGCTAGGCAGTGGACTGTTGATTCTATGATCAGTTTGGTTCCTGGTTTTGATTCTGGTTCACTTCTCGAGGTCTTGAACACGTCCGAGGCTATGTCATTGATGGAAAAAACCTGTGTACTCATAGAGACACTAGTAAACACATCAAATAGACCCGAAAAGGGCCAAAGTAACCAAATCGGTAGGAAATAGAGCAATTGAGTGAAACTACCCTAAAACCCATGTTTCAAGCAATGAAATGTCGCTTAAATGAGGCTGATAATCACGTCAAATCTAGTGTCATCAAACACCCCAAATGAGGCTGATAATCACGTCAAATGAGGCTGATAAACACCCCACACTTAAGCTTTTGCTTGTCCTCAAGCAAACTGAATTAGAACACGGTCAAGTTCACAAATGACAATATAGATTAAATTGAGATTCAATTTCTAACCATTTGGTTTAGACTGTTCCACGTAGAAAAAATGACCTACACATGCAAGAACATCAACCAAACAAGTTTTTATCTCACTGTTTTCTGCACACTTCAAGTAGAAGTTTTATCAAAGCACGTTTCTTGGCAAAACAATTAATCATAATTACCCGGCTACGATAACACCAAATCTAATAAAAAAGTCTTAAGCTCTAGCCATGATGCGGTTTGGATGGAGGTAGTGGATGTGACATGGTTATCGACTTAACTTCATCCGCTTCTAGATCTGTACGTTACATGTTCTAGCTAGGACCGATTTAAACATTGATTTCAAGATTCAAACTTCTTCTATTTATTTACTGCATACTAGTGCTCGATCCGAACACTTCACTTCGATGTTGGACCTGCCTAGCTCACAGTATTTGTGCCTATGCTAGTGCTCAACCCGAACACTTCACTTAGGTGTCGGGCTTGCCTAGCTTTGTTTTCAGCACTTAATGAACTTAAAATTAATTTGAACATTGAACTTTTCGGATTTCACAACTCAATTACTTGCACGTTATCAATTTAGCCACTTGATCCTAGCTAGTTATAACTTTTTACATAAGATTTCGAATTGGATTTCCGTCTAATCTCAAGCCACAATCACAGGCGATCAATATGGGGGAAAACTGGCCTTTGTCATCTTAGAACGGTGCTATCGAGCATTGTTATTAACAAGCCAAACAATTCAATTAATTCAAGTTTCAACTACAATAGTGATTTATCATCTGTTCTGACCTAGACTCGTTTAATATCAATGCCGACACGCTGGTTACAGGTTCTAAGTGGAACAGTCTAGACATCATTGTGAAAAAATGAAGTCAATTAAACATCAAGAGTCAAGAACTGAGTAATTCTACGCTATAGGAATTCAAAATGAACCACAGAATCGCATATAGGCACACAAGATCATGCAAAAGTTCTCTAGAATCCTACCCCACACTTAAACGGTTCTGTGTCCTCACAGGACTAAAAATAAGAGTATAGATTATCGGACAACCTGGAATGAGATGGTCGATGTAGGGGATTGAAACGGAGAGTCCGGAGCGGAGTGAAGTAGCTGCAAAAGATCCTAAAAAACAAAAACAACAAAAAGATCAAAAGGAAATCAGGACAAGTGTCCCGGATCCACAAAAAAACAAAGTTGAACGATGAAAAACTTACTCAAAATTTTAAAACATACTCCAGCCGTGGGTTGCCTCCCACGAAGTGCTCTAGTTTAACGTCCTTAAGCCGGAAAATACCTAGTTATGGACCCCAACTCAAGAGCTCCTTCAAGTCAATCAGCTTCTTCAAGGCTAGCGGTTGAGTGCCAAAAAGCACTCCAGAAGGATGAAGATGCAGTCGGTCATGTTCTTGTAAATCGTGGTTCTGCTTGATTGACCTCTTCTTCTCAAATGTTCCTACTGGATGAGGAAAGAGATACTACGGTGTGTCGTGGCCAGTGAGCTCAGTCTTCTCCACCCGATGGTCATTAAGGATGCTCTCATAGGTGAGCAAATATACGTCCAAATCTATGACCTCCTCAATTTCCACGTGCTCATCTTTAGCTTGAACTACAAGCGGGTTTGGCGGAAGCTTAAATGAAGATGATTCCTCAATCTCTACATGCTCCTCTTTTCAGCTTCAACTTCAAGATGGATGAGCTCCACGCTGTCAAGATGGATGAGCTCAACGCCTTCATCAGCCACCACTGCCAATGATTCTTTATCAGATGCCTCTAGCTCATAATAATCATGGATGAGATTATCATGTTCTTCTTCGAACAGCTCTTGAGAATCTTCTTCCATTAATTGATTTGGTTGCTCGAGCTCGACGTCTACCGCATTATGAGCTTGTAGCATTGAAATGATCTTATCCAAGGCGGATTCTACTCTCTCCATCTATTTTCGATGTTGATGAGCCTGTAGATACATCTCTTGGTGATCTTGGTGGTGGTGTGCAGCTTCTGGCCCTTGCCAGGACGGCAAGGGTGAAGGTTCCTCATACCAACTTGTCGTAGGTGGTTGTTCTGATGTATACCATCCTTGGTTGACCTCAGCATATGGTATTTCATTGGTGTACCATCCTTGGTACTGGTCATCCCACCTGTTATCCAGCATCTCAAAACTAAAGAGCACTACCCAGGTAATTCATGAAAGAGATGGGGGGAAACAAATGATAAGATGGAAAGGTAGAAGAATAAAATGTCAACTCTTCTTTCAAACAATATAGAAGGGTCCCTGGAAACGGCGCCAATTTGATGAACACGTTTTAGCGTGGTGAATCAAATAACTGCCTTACTAAAAGTAAGACAGATCGAATCTCTCGAGGTTTCTTCTAATTGACTACTCAAAGAAGTTGGCAATTAACTCAGGTTTAAACACGTTGTGCGTGGTGTGAGTTCCACGACTTCTAAACTAAAAAAACAAGGAAAAAGGAAAAGGAAATTAAAGACAGAAAGATTAAAGATTTTACTAACGAGAAGATAGACAAGCTTAGACTTCGAATCCCCCTAAGATCACCAGAGCATTGGAAATCATAAGACCAGCGGTTTTCAATCCTAATTCATTCAGTTCTCAGACACCACCATAACTCCTTACCCTTAGGTCTAAGTTCAGCGAACGTTCGCTCTATCTGATCTAACTACCAAGATTAATTAACCGTCTTTTTTTCACTTCTGCAACAGAAAACTAACTGGTGAAATTGATTAAGAACTTCGAGTTTACTCAAGAAGCGGATCAGCCCTAAATGGTTCCTACGAAAGGCACACTCCATTGATTAGGTTAATTGATTGATTCGAGTTCCAAAGTAAGACGGACGTCTGGCGACTAACCTTATCTTAACATGAATCTAATATAGGCGTCAAGTAGCAAGAAATGCAGGAAACGAAGAACAAAACAATCACGCAAGAGAAACTGTCTGAATCAAGATCTAATTACCGCTGATCCGTGACTGCTTTAAAGCCCCGGGTCACTTAGGGTTCATCTAATCTAAGCTCTACAAGTTTAGCTACTCATATTTGACACAAGAGAATCAACGACAATCATAGAATTCATCATACAAAGGGATATACCTAATTTGATGACTCTGTGAAGCTTCAATCTCCAACAATCTTCAACTCCTAGCTCCGAGCACTCTGAGGTGGAAAGACGGCATCACGATCTCCCCTTGAACTCCGAAGATGCTCTCAACTCTATCTATCTCTCTAGTCTGGACTGTAAAAGTCTAATTTAATTGTGTGTTTCGTCAGGCAACTCCATGATTCTCCCTTGAATGATGCGGCTGCTGCTGTTTATATAGGTTAGTAGGGTTTCCAAGCCTCAGCCGAAAAAAGATAGACTTCTCGGCGAGAACTTTAGTGAAAATCTAGTCTGTATTCTCGACGAGCATTCTCCGTGTATTTCTTTAATAGTTCTCGACGAGAACATTGAAGTTCTCGCCGAGAACTTCTTCACAAATGTACTGCATGATCTCAATGATAATTCTTCTTCATTCTTTAACATCTTCTCGGTGAGAACTTTGTATAATTCTCGCCGAGAACTGGTGTTGGGCAGTGGACTGTTGATTCTTTGATCAGTTTGATTCCTGGTTTTGATTCTGGTTCACTTCTTGAGGTCTTGAACATGTCTGAGGCTATGTCATTGATGGCAAAAACCTGTGTACTCATAGAGACACTAGAAAACACATCAAATAGACCCGAAAAGGGCCAAAGTAACCAAATCGGTAGGAAATAGAGCAATTGAGTGAAAACACCCTAAACTATCCTAAAAACCATGTTTCAAGCAATGAAATGTCGCTTAAATGAGGCTGATAATCACGTGAAATCTAGTGTCATCAAACTCCTTTACAACTGTCCTCATCATGGCTTCGAGCAAAGACAATTGGCTGAGATTTTCGCCCGGGGAATGAATGACGAATCATCCAAGTGGGTCAACTCCTTGGCTGAAGGAGATTGCACCGCCCTGACTCTCGAAGCCACTTTAATTCACTTTGCTAGCTGCGCCTCCAAGTCCAAAAATTAATAAAGACAATCTGAACGAGCGAAGAGCCAAGGGGGTCTGGAAGAGCATATTAAAGATGAAGTACAGAAACACCTGAAGAAGGTCGGCGCCCCCATCACTCCTGCATCAGCTTCTGTCTTCATTGCTGGTTGTGAATGGTGTGGAGCATGTGCTCATAACTGAAGAAGTTGTTAGAACTTTAGTAAAGTAGATGTTTGTTTTGTGGATGAAGTGAATTTTGTTGGTCAAGGCTTCACCAACAATCAACAAGGCTACTCTGACTACCATCAATTCAAACAACCTCAACAATAGTATCAACAAGGAAGTTTCAAAGAGAGACCACCATACAATGCCGACATTAATCAGAACCAGAACAATCGACCATCTAGGTCATTTCAAGAGCATAAGTCGGGTAATCAACCAAGTTGAGCTTACCAGCCACCTCACCGGAACTAGAGTAATTATGGTACAACACTTGGCAATCACCAGAATCAGTACTTCAACAGCAGTTACCAACGACCACCTGGGTTCACCGAAGGACAACAACCTCAAAGGTCAACGCCACAAAATAATAAGGAGAGAGAGATAGATAAGAAGCTCGGCCTAATCATGACGAGACTTAACGACCACGATGCACAGTTCAAAGCTCAAGCTGCCTTGAATCAAGGCCAAATAGCTCAAGTTCAGAGGATGGAAGACCATCTCAACAACATCGTCAGCCTCCTCTCTAGTGGTTGCCTGATGAACCTAAGATCGTTGTTCGGGTTCAAACAAATAACTAACAAAGCTAACAAAAGCTAGGGTAGATCGTATTCCAGGGGTCTTCTAAGATTGACTACTTCAAAACTGGCAAAATACTCGAAAGTAAACAAGATGTGCGTGGTGTGAGTTCCACGACTTCTAAATCTACGAAAAGCAGAGAAATTTAAAAAAAAATTAAACTAAAGCAGATTGGAAATTAGGGTTTGAAAACAAGGATGACAGACGAACTTAGACTTTGAATCCCCCTTCGTTCCCCAGAGCATTGACAATCAACAGATCAGCGGATTTCGATTCTCATTCAATCAATTACTAAGACACCACCATAACTCCTTACCCTTAGGTTTAAGACCGGCGAACGTTCGCTCTATCCGTTCTAACTACCAAGATTAACTAGCCGCCCGGGTATGGTCGCCTCTCGCAACAACTTAATTAATTGGTGTAATTACTAATGATTAATGAGTTACTCTTGTAGTGAATTAATCCTAACCGGTTCCTACGAAAGGCACGCTCCAATTATAAGGTTAATTGTTCAATTCGATGTTCTAAAGTAAGGCGAGCGTTCGCTTCTATCCTTAGCTTAACCAGAATCTAATCTAGGTGATCAATCCAGACAAGAAACATGAACAATGAAGAACGAATCAAACATGAAAAAGAACTGATTGAATTTCGAATCTAATCACCGCCGATCCGTGACCCCTTTAAAGCCCTGGGTCACTTAGGGTTCATCTAGTCTAAGCTCTAACGATTTTAGCTACTCATGATTATTACAAACGTAACAAAGACAAAGAAAGAGTTCATCATCCAGAGGAAGAACAGAAAAGAATCTGAAAAACCTAATTTAGACGACTCTGACAGACTTCGATCTTTGGTAAATAACACTCCTAGCTCCGATTCGTCGAGGTGGAAGGGATGGCGTCACGATCTCTATCCGACTCTTCGAACTCTAACTCTTCGCTCCAGAACTTGAGAGGATTCTCTGAATTCTGATCTCAAAAAGTTGTATTTTGCGAATTATGATTGTATCTCTGGTATATCTATTTTGGGCCGCCGGGTTAAGTATAAATACTTAACCCTAAATTAGCCGGATCAGCCTGATATTTTCGCCGAAAATAACAAGGTATTTTCGGCAAAAATCCTTGTGTAAATGGCCGGTCACTCAGCTGCTTCTTCTGTCCTTTTCGCCGAATAGGTTCTCGGTCCGAAAACATATTGTTTTTGCCGAAAATATCCTTCAAGTGGCATCAATCGATTTGTGATGTTATTTTCGCCGAAGACCATAGGTCATTTTCGCCGAAAATGTAAGTGTGAATGGGCAGACTTTTGGTTTGACTTGATCGGCTCCTTGGATCGATTCCGGTTTGATTCCTCGAGGTTCCAACGCCTTAGACACGTCCATGGCTACTTTATTTGACGGCAAAAACCTATGCTAACACAAAAACACTAGAAAACCATCAAATAGACCCGAAACGGGCCAAGGTAACACAAATTGCACGAGATAGGGCAATCGATTGAATATTCGTTATTCTACCCTAAAAACCATGTCTTAAGCAAAGAAATGTCGCTTAAATGAGGCTGATAATCACGTCAAATTGAGTGTCATCAAATACCCCACACTTAAGCTTTTGCTTGTCCTCAAGCAAACTGAATAGAAACGCTCATGTTCATAAATGATAAAATCGATTAAGTTGGAGCTCAATCAAACGCAATGAATTATTAGACAGCTCGATCCTAGAACAAGAAACCTAACATGCATACAGATCAGCCAAACTACCTGGTCTCACTAATAAACTGCACACGACAAGTAATTAGCAACCAATTATGCACGAATTTGACCTGACCGACCGGACTCCTCACACAGGATATATATAGTACAATGGGGACTCTCACTCTCTGTGTTTAAGGACGTGTTTCTGCTCTCGATCATTTTCTGTTACCGAATTCTGTCATAAGTTTGCATTTCGACCACATCTCCACCACTGTGACAACACGAGTATCTAGTCAAGAAGGACTTCCCTGCTAGGACCGTAATGAAATCTACACTACTCGGGTTTATAATGAGATGGATGATGGGAATGAATGATGATGGCTTTGTGCGGTGTAGCTTTCGACTAACTTCCCTCGAATCTAATCTATGGCTTCCTACCGTCTAACCAAACACGGGTGGAATGATGAACGCTCGTCCTATGATACCCTCAAGCAAACTAGCACTTATTCTTTTTTTTCTTTACACGATTTTTTTCTTCTTTTCTTTCTTTTGACCTTCGTAGGGAGAAGAACGTTTTATTAAACTAAAAACTTTGAACTTTTTCTGATTTTTTTTCTTTTCTTCACTATTTTCGAAATTTTCTTCTTTTCTTACTTCACTTTTTCTTTCTTTTGTGCTGATTTTCTTTTAATTGCTAGAGGGGTTTACACGTCTGGACATATTAGCTAAGACCACCTGTTTAATGGCTCTAGGCAGGTTACCACAAACCGACTTCCGGTAGGTCAATTTAGAACTACAACCACAGGGGATCAACGGGGAATGAAAGAAATGGGAATGGGTTGTAATGTATTATCGAACCGAAAGAACAGGCCAAGCTCAAGGGTCTAAACCTAGTGGATTTATCGTTTGGTAGGCTATCTGGCTTAGTAGCTGAATCTAGGTGCCCCTATCCTTCTAGAAACTCGTGTCATCGTGCGGTCTCGAGTAGGTCTCATGCAAATTCTAACTCATTCAAGTAAACGGAAAACCACTCAGAAAGAATTTAAATTGCAAGTTACGTGCAATGGATCAAAAGCTCACAGTTGGTTTGCTAGTCGGATTCGGTCATTTTCATGCAATCAAGGCTACAAACTACAAGTGTGATTTTAAAATTCTGTTCTGACCAGGAAATTTAGCATCAAAGTATACAAGTTGGTTCTCAAGTTCCAGGTTAAGCAGTCTAAGCATCATTATGAAGGTTTGAACAACAACTTAACATCAAAAATCAAGAACTGAGCCATTCTAATGCTAGAGAGACTGGAATGGAATCACGAGGCACACATAAAACACAATCAAGGGCAATCAAGTTCATGTAAGGTTCTCTAGCATCCTACCCCACACTTAAATCGGATTGTGTCCTCACAGGACTAATTCTAGAGTTCAGAGAGAAGTAGAAGAACCTGGACCGAGATGATTGGTGTAGGGGATGAGCACGGGTCCTCGGAGCGGAGGGAATCTATCCAAGCGAAGCAAAGGTAATCTCCCAACTGCCTACAAAACAAAAACAAATAAAACATAAAAAGGAAACCGGGACAAGTGTCCCGGATCCACACAGAAAAAAGTTGGACCGAAATCCGAAAAGAATAAATAAAAAGAAGACACCAGAAAAGGAATACAACCCGATCACTGCTGGTCCGGTGAACCGGGAGGTGGAAAGTGGAGAAATTCGCCGAGCTGGCGTTGCCACGCCATCTGTGCCTCATATCGCCTGTCGGCGCGGCGCATATGTTGCTGCATAATAGTCCATCGCACCTCTTGGGTGGCGTTGTCAGTGATGCGCCACTCCTGCAGTCGCTCGTATAATTCTCCAACATCCGCGGGGTGGTGTCGGGGCTGCTGGGGAGGCGCCTGGTATGGATCGGGAATGTGCGGCGGCGACTAGTGAGCATACCCTGCCTGATGATGTGGCGAGGGTATATAATCTTGGAATACTGGCGGTGGCTGGGGCTGCTGCTCCTCAGCATCATCTTCGTCCTCCGACTCGACCACAGGCTGGAGTGGAGGATCAGCTGCTACATGGGGAATGAGGTCGAGTTCTAAGTCGTACTCAGCCGCCAAGTCTCCTCCAACGGTCCTAACTTGGTGTCGTGGAATGTGTGGGCCATATTCATGGCTGATGCCGAAGGAGAGGATGAGCTGTCCTATGAAGTTACCCCCCAAGAGTCTGGGAGGTGGCGTCTTCCTCCTGGTCTTCTGACGGAAGATGCGAGCCAGTACCCAGCCGGGGTGTAGAGGGTAGCTCTCTCGGATGGCTCGGAGAAGCATGAGCTCCTCATTGAGGATATGGTGGCGATCCTTGTCGGGTACATATAAAAGGGATCTACGCCAAACCATATGAATAAATTTAAAGAGAGAGTGAGAGAGCGACTTAACTGAGTTGCTCGTCCCGAGGCGATCGCCAGGTACGCCTGTCATGTGGCTCCAGAGCGCGTGGTACTCCTCCTCGTTATCATCTTCGCCCCAGCCTAGATGATGATCGTGATAGTGCTCGTAGGGGATGCCGAGATGAGCAGCAAACTCATCGTAGGTGAGCTGCCTGTATACCCCACCAAGATAGAAGGTCACAACCTTCTGGCGTTGCTTCCTCTTGTGCTCATCCAGATCAAAGGTTGCCCATAACTCCTGGAGGGCAATGTCTGGGAACTCGGCGGCGATGGTGGTCAGCTCGAGGAGACCAGCCGGTGCTAGGCGTCATGCACGTTCCGGTGGTAGTCCTCGTCGTGATCGAAGAGGGACTCCATGGACAGAGGGCGCACGTCAGCTCCCCGAACGTGCTCGAGCTTCTGGAAGCACTCGAAGTAGAAGTCAGGTAGACGGGCGATAGTGCGATGGTATCCAGCTCGGCGGGGTAGTGCAGGTGGAGGACCTAGAACGGCGGGTGTGACAGGAGCGGCAGCTCCTGAGCTCAAGGCGCCATCAAGTCGCGCCTTAGTCCTGCGCTCATAAGTGGTGTTCCTAAACCAGAATGAAACCAGATTAGTCAACTAAAACCCTACCCCACACTTAGTAGAAAAACTCAATTTCACAAAGAAATGAGGGAAACTAAGTGGGGTAAGCAAAGCGGAGTAACCGGTAATCATAGACAGTAAAATACATACTTAGGAACAGCCAGAATCGGATAAGCACAATCAGAGTTCAAAAAGTCAAACCGACATTTAGAAAGTCAACATTTAAGCATATTGAACCCTAATCATGGCAAGACTATCATAACTTGGAGAATGACGGTAAAATATGATTTCAAATGGCAAGCACGATACTATGAACGAGAAGGAACACATACGACAGCCAAACGATCAAATACAGTTCATGGTCAAACCCACATTTCTAACAAGTCAACATAACAAGGAATTAATCCTATGCATAGCAACACATGATCAAATGATATGGAAATTAAGCACGGAACTCCCTAAGCATGCTAGAACAGTTCTATAAGTTCAGCTAACCTAGTTCACACGAAAACAGTCGGCACGCAAAACGAGACAAACCGAAAAGTCAACCGAGAGTCAACCACAACGAAATTCAGCAATCCATATGTCAAAAGATTCGTATTGAAAATCTCTACAACTTACATTGAAGCCATGACTACTAAAAATGAACGGGTGGGGAGGAATCGGTGAAAAACTTGGAAAACAGGGGTTTCGGTGAACTGGAGCTGTAGAGCTCCGATTCGGCTGTTCTAGGGCTCGACGGAATCGGAATGGAGAGGGGAAGGGAGCTGCGGCGGAAAACAGTGGCGACGGCGGTTTTAAAGCGGAGGGTGGTCGGCGATTTTTAAAAAGAAAAGGGGAAGGGGGTTTTCGGTTTTGTGAACGAAAATGAAAGTGGATGAGAGAGGGAGTAAATCAGGATTTTAAAGGAATAGTGGGGTGATTTTCAAAATTATTTCCGGCGAAAATAAGAGGGTGGTTTCGCCAAAAATTTCAGTTCAAATGCACTGCCGGATTTTCGAAGGTAATTTCGCCAAAAATAACAATATGGTTTCGCAGAAAATTTTAATTAAAATGGTTGTTGGTCTTCAAAAATCGTTTCGCCGAAAACAAACAACTTTTCGAACCAAAAATAATGAACAGGGAGACCGGGTTCGAAAATTCAAAATTGATTTCGCCGAAAATAAGGGTGGTTTCACCGAAAATTTTGAACTGCTCGGGTTAAAATATTTTCGCAAATCTAGCCAACTTCAGAAAATCACAGTTAAATCCACAAAAATCGGAACGACCTCAATCAACTTGCGACTGACTCTATGACACACAGACTCTATACGAAAAATAATAAATCAAACAAACTGACACTTTTGGCTCCCCCGAACCGACTCTAAAATACCAAGTTTGACAATAATTAAAAACAGACTCCAGCCGTGGGTTGCCTCCCACGAAGCGCTCTTTTATTAACGTCCTTGAGCTGGACTATATCTGGATGGTATTAGGAGACATCCCAACTTAGATTCTCCTTAACGCTCGCGTCGGAGTTCATGAAGTACAGCTTCGGGACTTTTCCGGTAAGCGTGAATCTCTTCCCGTTTGCATGCAAAAGCTTGGTACGTCCATCGGGAAGATGATCGACGAACTTGAACGGTCCAAACAGTTCTCTGGAGAGATCATCCTTGTTGAGCGTTATGATGGAAGGAATGAGGACTGTCGACTTCTTCTTTTCTTTCTTCTTCGGCTTGGTATCACCAGGATCGGTGATCATCAGTATTTCCTTAGGAGATGCTTTCGGCTTCTCCTTCCATACTTGTTCCGGCGCCGGTTTCTCGGAACTAATTGGTGGTGCAGCTGGCTCGGTGGAAGACGGCGGAATTATTGGCCTCCAGACCATTTGGGTCTTCGTCTTCTTTTTCTTTCCCTGAGGTCTGCTCGGTTTAGTGCTCGGTGGCTTAGAAGAGGCTTGCAGTTCCTTCTTCTTCTTGGGCAGCTTCTGAACCAAATTTTCTGGCTTCTTCTTAATAGCCTGTTTAATATCTGCAGCAACAACTGATCTAGAGACACTGGAAGAAGCATTAGTAACGGAGTTGACCGGAGTCAACTCCACAGTTTCAACAGCTAGGCAGTGAGATTCTTCATTCCTAGAGTCATATTTCATGCCATCTTTAAGACGGAACGTTTTCGTTTCTTTGCCGACCCTTAGAGTTAATGAACCATTTGGAACGTTAATATTCATTCCAGTAGTAGCCATGAAAGGTCGACCTATGAGAATAGTAGCATCATCTGTACTAGTATCCATAATCACATAGTCAGCTAAGAACGTGAACGGACCACATTTAGTGACAACGTCTTTAATCTCTCCCTTAGGGGTTTTAAGTGATCTATCAGCAAAGACAAGTTGCATACTAGGCGGTTTAAGTTCTCCTAGGTTTAACTTTTCAAACAGGCTCATAGGCATGACATTAACAGATGCTCCTAGATCAACTAAACAACGTTCAATCTCAACATCATTAATGACCAAAGGCAAAGTAAAAGAACCAGGAACAGATAACTTAGCTGGATATGGAGAAATAGGTTTCTTAATACAGATGTCAGGATATCCTTCCTTGTTCCCCTTCATGCCAGTCTCGATCCTTGCATTTGGCAGCAATGCTCTAGGAAAAGGAGGCTTCACGACGTACGGTGCAAGAGGAGGATCATCCTCCTTAGGCGCCAGTTTTTGTTCTTCTTCTTTTTCTTCTTCCTCCGGAGTCTCAGCGATCCTGCGTAAAACAGAACAAGCATCAGCAATCAAGTTTGGGAGTTTTCGAGCAGTTACCATCTTGGCTTGCTCCTTTCTCGGATTCGGCTCTGTCTGGCTTGGAAGTTGGCCAAATGGTCGACCAGATGCTAGCATGCTCGAGATGTTGTTCACGGCTTGCTCAATTCTTTGTCCAGATGCTATCTGTTCTTGATTAAGAAGAGCTTGAGCCTTGAACTGACTGTCATGATCATCGAGTCTAGTGATGATCTAGCTGAGCTTCTTATCCAGGTCACTGACATTGTTCTCTCTTTGGTGCTGCTGCCCTGGATAGGTATTGTTAAGATATTGATTCTGGCGATTGCCAGGAGCAGTTCCATAATTACCCGGATTGCGATGCGGCGGCTGGTAGACACCTGTCGGCGGATGGTTAGGCTTCTGATCCTAAGCTGGACCAGCCGGGCGGTTATTCTGGTTCTGGTTATGATTGGCGCCAGCATTGTAGGGAGGTTTGTCTTGATAGTTCCCTTGCTGTCTGAAGTTACGGTAGCCAGCATAACCATTCTGATTATTGACGAAGCCTTGTTGGATGAAATTTACCTCTTCGGCAGACCAGACTTCTGCCTTACCAAAATTCTGACAACGGCCTCCGTTATGTGCGCAAGCTCCACACCACTCGCAATCGGCAACGTAGACAGAAGCTGTCGGCGGCTTGATCGGTGTGGTAGACTTCTTCAAATGCTTCTCTACCTCTGCTTTGATTGTAGCTTCGAGATCTAGCTTGCTCCTTGATCCTTCAGATTGTCGTTCCCAGTTCCTTGACTTGGAAGCACAGTTTGCGAAGTGAAGAAGAGCAGCTTCAGGTGTTAGTGTAGTGCAATCCCCTTCAGCTAGAGAATTGACCCACTTGGCATATTCTTCTCGAAGTCCTCGAGAAAAGATTTCAGCTAACTGCCTCTTCTCGAATCCATGATGAGGGCAGGTGTAGAGAAATTCTTGGAATCGATTCCAAGTATCATACAAGCTTTCTCCTTCTTTCTGGAAGAATCTGGCGATGCTGTCCTTGATGGCGGTTGTTCTGGCCGGAGGGAAGTATTCTTCAACGAAGTCCTAAGCCAGAGTATCCCAATCAGTGTAATAGCCAGGTGGTTTGCCAGTAAGCCACCTCTTAGCAGGGCCTTTCAGAGAGAACGGGAAAGCTCTCAGACAAAGAGTGTTTTTGTCGAGGTTTCCGCTCTTAAAGTGCTGCAGAGATCAAGGAAGTCTGCAAGATGAGTGCACGGGTTGTCTAGGGGCCTGCCTTCAAACTGTAAATCCCTAGAGATCATGGTCAAGAATGGAATCTTGATCTCATAGTCAGGATCTCCTTCAATGCGCAGAACGGCAATGGCAGATCGAACGCTAGTCGCGCTCGGCTTGTTATAGTCTGCTAGACTCTTCTGTGCAGGTGGTGGCGGCGGTTGATCGCCATTTGGTGGTGGTGGTGGTAATCTATCGTCCATGGCGGGAGATGGAGGAGGTGAAAGTGACTCGGTGTATGAAGCGGATGACGATGACGGTACAGGTGAAGATGGAGATGAGGAACTCTCCTTCGGTTCCTCGATCTTGATCGGAGTGATGAATGGATTGGATCTGCCTTTCTTCAGAATCTGTGATCATAGAGGTGTAGCAGAACTGCCTGGTCTCTCTGCACTCTTAGCCTGTTCGGTTTGAGAGCGAGTCCAAGGACGGTGAGGCATACACCTGTAAACCTACAGATAACAAAGACAAACAAAACCAGTGTAAAATCAAAGTGGGTGGTGAAAAAATGAAAGATGGAAAGTAGAAGAACAAATTGCCAGTTCTTCTTTCGAACAATCAAAAGAAGTCCCTGGCAACGGCGCCAATTTGATGAACCTAAGATCGTTGTTCGGGTTCAAACAAATAACTAACAAAGCTAACAAAAGCTAGGGTAGATCATATTCCAGGGGTCTTCTAAGATTGACTACTTCAAAACTGGCAAAATACTCGAAAGTAAACAAGATGTGCGTGGTGTGAGTTCCACGACTTCTAAATCTACGAAAAGCAGAGAAATTAAAAAAAAATAAACTAAAGCAGATTGGAAATTAGGGTTTGAAAACAAGGATGACAGACGAACTTAGACTTTGAATCCCCCTTCGTTCCTCAGAGCATTGGCAATCAACAGATCAATGGATTTCGATTCTCATTCAATCAATTACTAAGACACCACCATAACTCCTTACCCTTAGGTTTAAGACCGGCGAACGTTCGCTCTATCCGTTCTAACTACCAAGATTAACTAGTCGCCCGGGTACGGTCGCCTCTCGCAATGACTTAATTAATTGGTGTAATTACTAATGATTAATGAGTTACTCTTGCAGTGAATTAACCCTAACCGGTTCCTACGAAAGGCACGCTCCAATTATAAGGTTAATTGTTCAATTCGATGTTCTAAAGTAAGGCGAGCGTTCGCTTCTATCCTTAGCTTAACCAGAATCTAATCTAGGTGATCAATCCAGACAAGAAACATGAACAATGAAGAACGAATCAAACATGAAAAAGAACTGATTGAATTTCGAATCTAATCACCGCCGATCTGTGACCGCTTTAAAGCCCTGGGTCACTTAGGGTTCATCTAGTCTAAGCTCTAACGAGTTTAGCTACTCATGATTATTACAAAGGTAACAAAGACAAAGAAAGAGTTCATCATCCAGAGGAAGAACAGAAAAGAATCTGAAAAACCTAATTTAGACGACTCTGACAGACTTCGATCTTCGGTAAATAACACTCCTAGCTCCGATTCGTCGAGGTGGAAGGGATGGCGTCACGATCTCTATCCGGCTCTTCGAACTCTAACTCTTCGCTCCAGAACTTGAGAGGATTCTCTGAATTCTGATCTCGAAAAGTTGTATTTTGCGAATTATGATTGTATCTCTGGTATATCTATTTTGGGCCGTCGGGTTAAGTATAAATACTTAACCCTAAATTAGCCGGATCAGCCTGATATTTTCGCCGAAAATAACAAGGTATTTTTGGTGAAAATCCTTGTGTAAATGGTATCACTCAGCTGCTTCTTCTGTCCTTTTCGCCGAATAGGTTCTCGGTCCGAAAACATATTGTTTTCACCGAAAATATCCTTCAAGTGGCATCAGTCGATTTGTGATGTTATTTTCGTCGAAGACCATAGGTTATTTTCGCCGAAAATGTAAGTGTGAATGGGCAGACTTTTGGTTTGACTTGATCGGCTCCTTGGATCGATTCCGGTTTGTTTCCTCGAGGTTCCAACGCCTTAGACACGTCCATGGCTACTTTATTTGACGGCAAAAACCTGTGCTAACACAAAAACACTAGAAAACCATCAAATAGACCCGAAACGGGCCAAGGTAACACAAATGGCACGAGATAGGGCAATCGATTGAATATTCGTTATTCTACCCTAAAAACCATGTCTTAAGCAAAGAAATGTCGCTTAAATGAGGCTGATAATCACATCAAATCAAGTGTCATCATTGCCCCATGGGTCAATTATCGAGCCAGAGAGAGCTGGACCCAAGGAATGAGCATGTCTAGGCCATCTCGACAAGAAGTGGCAAACAACTAGCTGGTCCTACAGGTCCTGATCCGGTCATGGTTCCTGATGACATTGCCATTGACATGTTAGAGATTAAGGAAGAAGAAGAGGAGATGACTGTCCCGCCTCCTCCGAAGCCAGTTCCTGCGCCACCTCTCCCTCCTTATCAGGCTAAGATCCCGTTTCCTCAGGCCATGAAGATAAAGACCTTCGACCCCCAATACATAAAGTGGTACTCATATTTCAAGAACAAAGAGCTCAAGATGCCACCCACTGATACCATAGAGACGATACCACAGCTCGGAAAAGTAATGAAGGACCTCAGGAAGAATAAGAATAAGGGTAAGGTGATGCGAACTGCCTCCTCTAGGAAGGGATCGACCCCACACCCAAAACTATATTATCAGCCCCACGAGAACCTAACTAATGAAACCGAGGAGAACACTTGAAATCCACTAAGTATAGACTTAGGAACCCCAAGGTATTCGGTCGAATTGGTGCCACAAACAAAGGATGATAGCCTTTGATGATAAACCAAACCTTAAGCTAAGCAACAACGAGCAAAGACTTGAAGGAAAAAGAACAATGTTCTGAAATTTCAATAATCAATAATCTGTCTTACATTGGCGGCCGAAGCCTTTATTTATAGCTCAAGGGTGGCAAAAACCGGTTCCAACTCTAACAAGGAAAGACTAAAATAATCCTAAAAGATAGGCCGAGGAAAATATTAAAATAAACAAAGTTGTCCGAAATTAAAACTCCTAAACCGGCAAAAATCGAGCAAAACCCTAATCCGGGCGGATTAGGGCACACCGGGTGTCCTTGTCCGGGTGGGACTAGGAAAACCTCCGGGCGCGAGCTGGACTCCGGACGTGGCTAGGAAAAGTGCACGGAACCCGCGCGGTGTCATTTCTGTAATTACCGCGGGTTCCGGGTGACCGGGTGATCGGGTGGCGTCCTTCGGTGCTGGTGACCGGCTCGGCATCAACTGCTCCGGATCTGGTGCTAGGGTTTTGGTGATGCCGGGCTGTTCTGGCCTTCTGCTGGACATTTCCTTGGACAAGTGAGGTTCCTCCCAAGTCTTTTGACCTCCTGAATCAACTGGCATCAGTTTGTCCGCCAGATTCTGAGTGTGGAGTAGGGTTAGCCGAGGCAGGGCCTGGTTGGCCGTATCTGCTGGGGCCGGGGCAGGGTCCTTCGGGAGCCAACCTGTCTTGGCCACATATTCTCGAATCTTCTTGTCTTCTGTACGCCAGAACTCTCTCCAGATGGCCTTTGACGTGTGCTTGACTTGAGGGATCATGGAAGAGAGGTTGGGGAAAGACTGGGACTCAGTGCTTGGTCTAGGGCTTAGGTTCTCGGCCAGTAACATGGCCTGGAACTCCCTTCCATCTCGGGCTGCCTTCCTTCTCGTTGGGGCAGACCTGAGCTTGTTCTTGAGTTCATTTCTAGGCTTGAGAGCTCGTAAGTAGCCAATCCTTAGTTCTAGGCGCTTTTTGTATGGGCCTGGAGTTCTGCCTTCTACGGGGTACCTTGGTGGGGTGTAAGTATACCTTTGTGGTTCGGGGCAGTGGAGCCGGGTCGTATCATCCCCCTCTTCTTGACTGGGATTTGCCCCCAAATCCACCTCGGCATCCTTCCTAGAACCCATCACTCTTTTCCAAACTTCAGCAATCTTGTTGGCTACGGCCGGGGAAGATTCAGCATCATCAGTAGTCCTAGGGGTGTCATTTGAGTCGGTACTGGACAATGACTCGGACTTTTCAGTGTCTTCTCCCTCAGTCTCCATTTCTTCCTCTTCAGAAACACCATTAACAGTAATGTGAAGGCTCGGGGAGCTGCTGGGCGAGGGCTCCTCACTCATATCCTCATCTGAGTCTGCTTCTGGATCTTCTTGGCTCGGGGCAGCTTTTAGAATCCGCCGGGAGATGATTTCCCATTGGATCTCGGGACGGGTGGCTATTGGTTTCATGATCGTCGAGGCCGCCGGGTGGCCGTCGGGGCCGGCGCTCTACTTCAGGCCGTCAATGAGTCCTCCTTCTGTCTTCAGGCAAAAATTGGCCGTGGGAATGTTCAAAAGACCCGGGGTGGGCCGATTGACATCATCCGGCGCGGACAGGATGTCCGGGGCAGTCGTGGTGCTAGGCCGGGGTAGGGTCGGTGCTGGTCCGGGGCAGGGCCGGGCGCTGTGCCGGGGCAGGGCCAATGCTGGGATGGGGCAGTGCTGGACGCTGTGCCGGGGTAGTGCTGATACTGGGCCGGGGCAGTGCTGGGCGCTGTGCTGGGGCAGTGCTGATACTGGGCCGGGGCAGTGCTGGGCGCTGTGTCGGGGCAGTGCTGATACTGGGCCGGGGCAGTGCTGGGCGCTGTGCCGGGGCATTGCTGATACTGGGCCAGGGCAGTGCTGCTCGGCATCAGTCAGTGTGACCGGGGTGATCACTCGACTGTTGAAGGCTGAAAATTTTTCTAAGCCTTCCGTATCACTGGACTCTTCCTCAATTTCTTCATTAATTTGTTCCTCCTCATCGTCCGTAACAACTTCTCCTTCTCTAAGCACCATGGCTCGGGTGTTAGGGCAGACTCTGGCCATGTGACCCCTTCCTTGACACTTAAAACACACAATGGCACTAGGCCGGGCATTAGTAGTAGGAATTTTAGAGTTAGGGTTAGGCGTTACCTGTGATGCCGACCCTTGGTTAGGGTTTGGCCTCGGTCTAGAATTCCTGCTAGGGTTTGGCCTATAAGGAGTGTGTCCGGCACTCCTGTCTCCTCTCACAGGGGCACTGATTGGTGGCGGGGTAGTAGCTCTTCTTCCAAGCCCATTCTTCAATTCTTTCTCAACCCTAATAGCCGTGGTTACCAAGTCATCATAGTCAACAAAGCCTAGGATGTTGACTTGGTGTAGGATCTCTCTTCGTAGCCCTCCATTGAACATGGCTATCTTGGCATCCACATCTTCACTCAGATCAAGTCTTGTAACCAAAATTTCCATCTCCTGACTGTACTCCTCAACTGACATGTTCCCTTGCTTCAGAAGTTGAAGCTTGTCGTGCAAATCTCTATTGTAACTGCTCGGGACAAACTTTCTTCTCATCTTCCTCTTAAGACTCCTCCAACTAAGGACGGGGTCCTCTTCTTCTCTCCTGATCTGATTTCTGAGCTGTGCCTACCATAAAGCAGCAAAGTCAGTAAACTCTAGTGTGGCTAGGGTTACCTTTTTCCGCTCAGAGTAGTTATGGCACTCAAAGAAGTCTTCCATGCTCCTCTCCCAATCAGTGTACTCGTCAGGGTTTGCCTTGCCAGCAAATTTGGGTACATTGAGCCTCAAACTGCTCACATCATCATCTTCCTCCTGCTCATTCCTTCTTGGCCGCCGGGGGCCATCTCCATTCGGGTTTCCAAACTGCTCGGTGAGTCGGGCCATGTTTTCAGCCATGGCAGTCAATCGTGCCTCCATAGCGGCAGTCAATCGTGCCTCCATAGCAGTTAGCCTTTCATCTGCCATGATTAGTACGGAACAATGGACCTCACAAAATCACTCTAAAGAAACCTCACACACTCTTTTTCTTACCACTCGTGTATGAAAATTTAAAGTCACTCAAATTAGGGTTTTCTTTGAAAATTTCACAACAAAGACACTTCCAATTCAAGTAGTTGCAAGTTTCTTCGAAGCTTTGAAGTCTAAGTCTACCAATGACACAAAACAAGACCTTATACCTAGGGTTTTCGGATTTCTAGGGGCCGGAATCTTGATGCTAGGTCGTGGGATGACAAGACAAACAAATTTGGGTGTTCTACTAAGAAAGCTACTAGCTATACTTATGAAAAACCCCTCTTCTTGAACTTAATCTTCTTCCTTGATCGTGAACGTGGCCTTGCTTCTAAACTAGGTCAAATTTTATTATTTTGAAGACCTTGATTCTTTTCTTTTCTTTTTCTTAGACTCTTTTTGTATTTTTCTTTTGATCGGCCACAGCTTTTTTCTCACAAAACTTAAAAGAAAGGTAGAAGACTAGAACAAACACAATGAAGCTATATTTTTTTTTAGGGTTTTTCTGAAACTGAAAACAACGAAAGCTAAAAGATATGAATTCAAGTAGAAGAACCTAAAAACTGGATAGATTGTTGGTCCAAGAGTTGAACCGTGCTCTGATACCAGCTGATGCGAACCGCCTCCTCTAGGAAGGGATCGACTCCACACCCAAAAATATATTATCAGCCCCACGAGAACCTAACTAATGAAACCGCGGAGAACACTTGAAATCCACTAAGTATAGACTTAGGAACCCCAAGGTATTCGGTCGAATTGGTGCCACAAACAAAGGATGATAGCCTTTGATGATAAACCAAACCTTCAGCTAAGCAACAACGAGCAAAGACTTGAAGGAAAAAGAACAATGTTCTGAAATTTCAATAATCAATAATCTGTCTCACATTGGCGGCGGAAGCCTTTATTTATAGCTCAAGGGTGGCAAAAACCGGTTCCAACTCTAACAAGGAAAGACTAAAATAATCCTAAAAGATAGGCCGAGGAAAATATTAAAATAAACAAAGTTGTCCGAAATTAAAACTCCTAAACCGGCAAAAATCGAGCAAAACCCTAATCCGGGCGGATTAGGGCACACCGGGTGTCCTTGTCCGGGTGGGACTAGGAAAACCTCCGGGCGCGGGCTGGACTCCGGACGCGGCTAGGAAAAGTGCCCGGAACCCGCGCGGTGGCATTTCTGTAATTACCGCGGGTTCCGGGTGACCGGGTGGTCGGGTGGCGTCCTTCGGTGCTGGTGACCGGCTCGGCATCAACTGCTCCGGATCCGGTGCTAGGGTTTTGGTGATGTCGGGCTGTTCTGGCCTTCTGCTGGACATTTCCTCGGACAAGTGAGGTTCCTCCCAAGTCTTTTGACCTCCTGAATCAACTGGCATCAGTTTGTCCGCCAGATTCTGAGTGTGGAGTAGGGTTAGCCGAGGCAGGGCCTGGTTGGCCGTATGCGCCGGGGCCGGGGCAGGGTCCTTCGGGAGCCAACCTGTCTTGGCCACATATTCTCGAATCTTCTTGTCTTATGTACGCCAGAACTCTCTCCAGATGGCCTTTGACGTGTGCTTGACTTGAGGGATCATGGAAGAGAGGTTGGGGAAAGACTGGGACTCAGTGCTTGGTCTAGGGCTTAGGTTCTCGGCCAGTAACATGGCCTGGAACTCCCTTCCATCTCGGGGTGCCTTCCTTCTCGTTGGGGCAGACCTGAGCTTGTTCTTGAGTTCATTTCTAGGCTTGAGAGCTCGTAAGTAGCCAGTCCTTAGTTCTAGGCACTTTTTGTATGGGCCTGGAGTTCTGCCTTCTACGGGGTACCTTGGTGGGGTGTAAGTATACCTTTGTGGTTCGGGGCAGTGGAGCCGGGTCGTATCATAAGGCGTCTTCTGTCTCCCTTAATGAAGAGTGATCCGCCGTCCTCTGCCACACACCAACCATACCCTCTCCAGATAAGTGTCGCGATCCTGGTTCTTTCACTTTACCATGCACTATTAATGGTAATAAAATTGATCATAGCTTAGTTGATTTAGATGCTTCTATCAATGTCATGCCTACGTGTCTTTATGAAAAATTGAATCTAGGTGAATTGAAGCCGATTAGTTTACATCTTGTGTTAGCTGATAGATCTGTAAAAACACCTAGGGGAATAAAAGATGATGTACCTGTTCGTTGTGGTCTGTTCACTATTTTAGTTGATTTTATTATGATGGATACCCGAGAGGTAGATGTTACCCTCCTCCTAGGCCGACCATTTCTGGCAACAGTCGGCCCGACCATGGACGTTTAGCATGGCTCATTGACTTTAAGGGTCGGAAAGGATAGTGTTACATTCCGCCTCAAGGACGGTATGCAATATTCTGCCAAGGAATATGCTCATTGTTTATCTACTGAATTTGTGTAGTTGGTCTCGGCCAACCCTAGTACTAATGAAAAATCTAGCGTCTCTTCAGAAATTTGTGTAAGAGGAATTGAGCAGATTAACCATCCGAAGGACAAGGCTTTGGAATAGAAGACACCCATTACTGAAACTTGACGAGCTCAAGATCATGGAGAAGTTAAGGTGGCTTGGAAAATGAAAAAGAAGGTGGCTTGGAAACCAATTAACCCTCCATCATCAACCAATCCACCAGACGAAGACATGCACATAAATTTATTTGGGCCAATCGAAGTCACCGGCCACCTCCCCAATGGTAGAACTCAATTAACTCACGCCGATGGGAGGCGATTTCTCTTAACTGGTGGTGCACCCAAACAATGTTTCAAGGATGCTGACGCAAGCATAAAGGAATTTCTGAGTTGGGATGCCTCTTGATCCGTAACCAGGTATCGTCCAGCTCAAGGACGTTAAAAGAGAGCACTTTGTGGGAGGCAACCCACAGCTGCAGTCCTTTTTGAATTTCTTAGTAAGGTTTTTATCGTTCAAGTCTGTTTCAGGGGGAGTCAAAAGTGTCAATTTGTGGTTTATAATTTTTGGTATGTGTGTCTCATGTTCTCAGTTATTTTCCAATTTATTTTGGATTTTTTCGATTTTTGTCAATTTTGTTTTAATTGTTTGAAGTTCAGGTCATCAGTTTTTGTTTAAAAAATCTTTGTTGAGTAGTTCTAGAGTTCTCGCCGAGAACTTGGAAGTTCTCGATGAGAAGTTGACTGTTTTTAGTCAGATATTGTGTCGTCCAAATTCTTTTTTAATTTATGAAGGAGTTCTCACTGAAAACTTCAAAGTTCTCGGCGAGAACTTTGCCCTTTTTGAGTCAGTTTTGTGTCGTTCATTTCTTTGTTTAATTTTCAAAGAAGTTCTCGCCGAGAACTTCAATATTTTTGGCGAGAACTTTGGGTCTGTATTAAATATTTAAAAAAATTCAAATTTTCAGAATCCACCCTCTTCGTTTGACTTTCTTATGTGTGGATCTGAGACACTTGTCTCGGATTCCTTTTGATCTTTCTGTTGTTTTTGTTTTTGTAGGATCTTTGTAGCTGCTTCACTCCGCTCTGAGCTCTCCACTTCATCCTTGACATCGACCATCACCCTCTAGGTATTCTGGATGACTCTGATCTCTTTTAGTCCTGTGAGGACACAGTCCAATTCAAGTCTGGGGTAGGATTCTAGAAGAATTGTGCTGAATTTAATTGCTTCTCTGTGATTCCTTGGTTCATTTTGTTTCTTCTAGCTAGAATTACTCGCTTCTTGACTTGAGATGTTAAGTTGACTTCAATTTTTCACAATGACACTTAGACTTTTTAACTTAGAACCTGTAACCAACATGCCTGCATTGATGCTAAATGAATCTGGTCATAACAAAAATTAGAATCACGTTGTAGTGTCACTTTGAATTGCACGAAATGATCGAGTCCGACTAGCAGCCAACTGTGAGCTTTTGATCTGTTGCACATAACTAGGAACTTTTATTCTTTTTGAGTGGCTTTCTCGTACTTTGAATGAGTTAGAATTTGCATGAGACCTATTCGAGACTGCATGATAACACAAGTACTAGGATGATAGAGGCACCTAGAATTGCTTCTTAAACTAGAAGCCATCCCAACATTAATAACTCTAGGTGTAACCCTTGTGCTTGGCCTGTTCTTTTGGTTCGATATTACATTACGGCAATTTCCCATGTTTTTGTCCACTCCGGTGATCCCATGTGGTAGTAGCTTGAGATTAGCTAACCAGAAGTCGGTCTTAGCTAGTATGTCCAGATGTGTAAACCCCTCTAGCACTAAAAGAAAAAAAAAGAGAAAAAATAGAAATATTCCAAATAAAGTCACAAGTATAAGTAGTAGTTAGAAAGTTGCATGAGGGTATCTTAGGACGAGCACACATTATTCCATCCCAGGTCTGGTTAGGTGGTAGGAATCCATAGATCTTGATTCGAGGGAGGTTAGTCGATTGATATACCGCACCATACCCTTCATCATCATACATCCCTTCATTCATTGATCATAAACCCTTGTAGTACAGGATTGTTACAGTCCCCTGCAAAGTCATTTTGACTAGTTTCTCGTGTTGTCACCGTGGTGTGGAGATTGTGGTCGAAATGCAAACCTATCACATAATTCGGTCGAGAAAGTGATTGAGAGCATAAACACGTCCCTAAACACAGAGTGTGAGAGTTCCCCTATTTTACTAAATATTTTTTTTGTGAGGAAGTTTCGTCAATTCATCCGCATTGTGCATGATTGGTGATTGCTACTTGTTTTGTGTAGAGAATAGTGAGACCGGTTTGTTTGATTGATGTGTATGCATGTCTAGGTTAATTGTTCTAAGTATAACAGTGTAAATTTCATTGTTAAGACTTGAATCTCAATTTAACTAATCTTGTCATTTGTGGACTTGAGTATGTTCTAAATAAATTTGCTTGAGGACAAGCAAAAGCTTAAGTGTGGGGTGATTTGATGAAAATAGATATATCGTGTTTATCAGCCCCAATTAAGCGACATTCCATTGTCTGAAACACATTTTTGGGGTAGTGGATTTCTGTTCATTAATGCTATTCCCTACCGATTTGGTTACCTTGGTCTGTTCCGAATCTATTTGATGTGTTTTCTAGTGTTTGTGTAGTACGCAGCTGTTAGCCATTGAATGAGTAGCCATCGGGAGTGTTCAGATGCAATGGAACCTCAATAAGTGACCTGGAATCATCAAAGAATGCAGACGATCGAGAACTGATAACACAGATGCCCTTAAGGAATATTTCAGCGAAAAGTTTCAACCTTTTCGCCGAAAAGTTTGTGAAGAAGCAATTACATATTCTGGTGTTGAGAATTGGAAAAAATATTGCAAAGAAGTTTTCACCAAAAACTTCCTACTATTTCGGTGAAAACTTTGACCTAATCCGGGTCAGAATTGGACAAGTCTTATTTAAGAAGCCATTCAGCCCCAACTTGGAGATATCTCATTTTTCAGACTTTCCACACACTAGAGGAGATAGGTTAGAGTATTTATGGAGTTCTTGGAGAGATCATTACACAATCTTTTCACCCCGAAGGTGCTCGGATCTAGGAGTTGAAGATTTCTCAAGGTCGAAGCTTCACGGAATCGTCAGAATTAGGTTTTACAATCCTTCTCTGTTCTTCCTTCTTAAGATGAATTCTATTATTGTTTTTTATTTTCTTGTCTCGAATATGAGTAGCTAAACTTATTGAGCTTAGATTAGATGAACCCTAAGTTACTCATGGCTTTAAAGCGGTCACAGATCGGCGGTAATTAGATCTTAATTCAAACAATTTTTATTCATAATTAATTTGTTATTCTATTGTTTCTTTTCTAGCTTGATCACCTAGATTAGATTCTTCTTAAAATGATAGTTGGTGAACTTCCACCTTGTTTTAGAATGTCAAATCAATTAATTAATATATTCAATGGAAACATTCCTCTAGTAGGAACTGTTTAGGGTTAATCCGTTTCAAGAATAGCTTAGTAAAAACAACCAGGTGCACCAGTAAATTATCTGTTGCAGAAGGGAATGCACGGACGGATAATCAATCTTGGTAGCTAGTTCAATAGTAGCGAATGTTCGTGGACTTAGACCTAAGGGTAAGGAGTTATGACGGTGTCTAAGAATTGAGTGAATTAGGATTGAAAAGTCGTCGGTTTTGTGATCTAATCTTAGGGGGATTCGAGTCTAACCTTTTGTCTTTCAATCGAAACCAACCATCAATCAATCACACTACAACAAAAACAAGCTTTTGTGGCCTTTCAATGTATCGCTAAAAAGGTAAATAATGTCGCTAAAAGTTGTCACCGACGTTTTGTCCAAGTGTCGTAATAATGTCGCTTAAACCAGTGTCGCTTTATGTTTTTGTGACGCTTACAATAAATGTTGGTGAGTATTTTTTCCAATATTTATATGTGTCACAAATGGTTGTAACGCTTATATATGTTACTTAAATGTATATATTTCGTTGAACACCGTCTCCAACAGCCTCTCTCCAACCACCAGGTAGTCCTCCATCGCCGAACCTTTAGTCATTGTCTCTCGCTAACCACTGGCCACCAGGTAGTCGTCCACCGTCGAACCTTTAGCCATTGTCTCTCGCTAACCACCTCCTATCATGTGCCATCAAACCTTGGATAGCGTCTCCAACGGCCTTCCTCCAACCACCAGGTAGTCCTCCACCGTCGACCTTTAGCCATTGTCTCTCGCTAACCACTAGCCCCCTGGTAGTCCTCCACCGCGCCCCTCCAACTACTAGAATGTTTACTTTTCGTTGATGTTGGGATTTGAACCCTTGACCTCAATGTTATAAAATTGAGCCCTTACCATTATGCCACATATCATACTTGGTTTTAATAGCATATTTATTTAATTTGTTTAAGGGTGTTTGCACATGAGTGTGTATAATTTGTATCTATATTTCTACAAAAAATGTGTATCTATACGATTACAACAAGTGTGTATACATGCACCGTCTACAAAAGGTGAATACGTGTAAAATCACGTACAAAAGGACCTTCATAAATTACATTATACTCGTGTATACGAAATGTGTACATGAATACGAAAAGTATTTACATGAGTACAAAGAGATTTACACGTTAAATTTGATTTCATTTCGACCTTTACAGATAAAAATAACAAAAACTTAGATGGGTGACTATAAGATGTTTTTTCTGAACTATACTATGAATGTTGAAATGATATTTATGTTAGATAGAATGCACCAAACTTAAATATATGTTTTTAAGTTAAAATATATATCTAATAATATAGTAACATAAAAAAATGTCATTGATTTATGTCGCTAAAAATTATAATTTTGTAACATTTACTAAAAATGTCGCAAGAGTTACAAAATCTAGCATTTGAGCGATGTTTATAAAATTGTCGTTATAGGTTACTCAACAAATGTCGCAAAAGCTTGTTTTTGTTGTAGTGTCAATCTGTCTTTTAATTCAATTTCATTTCCATTATATAATAGTTTAGAAAGTCGTGGAACTTACACCACGCAACTTGATTTAAACTTGAATATTTGTTAACTTCTTTGAGTAAACGAATAGAAGAAACCACTTGGAATACGATCTATCATACTCTAGTAGGTTAGTTATTTGATACCCTATTCTACACGTTATCAGAGATCTCATTCTATCATTCGCTTTTGTCACCTTGGTACGTAGTGTCTTCCTCTCTCTTCTTCCGCTAAAAATTGAGAATGAAGTTGAAGCATGAAAATCAACTAAGAGTTCACAATCAACAACTTTTCATTTAGACATGGTAGATACTTTTTTTTTTTGATGAATTGAGCTGATTTTATTCATCAAAAACCATAAAATCCCAGTACAATACTAAGACACTGAAACTGAACACTATCAAAAACTACTAACTAAACTACTAATCTCAGACTACCGCCCCTGTTGCAAGAAGATACTCAGCTCTTCATTGACCAACCCACTAAGCTCATTCACTTGAATACCACCTCCTTGGAACACCCCTATTGCACCTCTCTGTCCAAATTCTGCACACTAGGATTCTCCACAAGAGACACTTTGTTTTCACTGCATTGGAATCTCCTACCCAAGAGCAGGCCTCCGATATCATATCATCCCAAGATAATCCACAAATTGATGGCAAAGTTTGGGCAGCTACTTCTTGGAAGTACCTGCAAGTGGAGAATAAATGCTCCCTTGACTCTGCTCCAGTACCACACAGTGGGCAGCCATCATCAATATTCACATCCCACCTTTTGATCTTATCACGAGTAGTTATTCTGCTGTTAATTATCAACCAAGCAACGACTGACCTCCTTGGAATCCTATAACCAGCCCAGACTAATCCATACCATCTCACCAGAGTCCCTTTCGGTCGAATCGACTCCCAAACCATAGAAAGCTTGTACCTGTCCATACACAGTCCATCCCATAGAACACTACCATCCACATCATGACTTACATGGGGCCTCATCATACTTCGGAGCTTCAGGAGTTTGAGCCAGTTCCAGGAGCCATAAATGGACTGGACGTCCCAAAACACTTTGCCCTTCAGCCTATAGACAGACAGCCACGCAACCCATAGGGACCCTGCATTAAGCAAAATACTCCAAATATTCCTTATAACATTAGCCTGATTCCAGCTCTTCAAATCACGTAAACCCAGCCCTCCTTCCTGCTTAGGAAGTGATAAATACTTCCAAGCAACTTTAGCCTTGACCGAGTTACCCCAAAGGAAGGCATTACAAACCTTTTCAACTTCCTTGAGCAATGAGGAGGGGAGAATAAAATTCGCCATCCAATATTGAAGGGTACCTCCCACCACTGTCCCAATGAGCTGCAATCTACCTGCATAGGACAACTTCTTCGACCTCCAGTCCGTGATTCTACGGGTTATTCTGTCAACAAGATCCTGACAATCACATCTCCTAATCTTACCAGCAGTGAGAGGAACGCCTAGGTATTTGAAGGGCAGGTCACCTTTGCTAAAACCAGAGGCGTCCACGATCATCCTCTCTTCATCATCACCAACACCAGCTACATAGATCGAACTCTTCTCCGGGTTGAATTGCAACCCAGAATAAGAATGGAACTCCTGAAGAATGCTAGTTACCTCCTTAATGGCCCCCTCTTTACCCTTAGTGAAAATAAGTAGATCATCCGCAAAGCTCAAATGAGTTAGAGTTACTCCTTTACATTGGGGTGGAGCTTAAACCTTTTTTCCTTTACAGCTTTCTCAAACATGCAACTCAGGACCTCCATTGCAACCACAAAGAGATAGGGGGAGATAGGGTCCCCCTGTCTCAAACCTCTTTGAGCTGGGAAGTAGCCTTTCGGAGTCCCATTGATGTTTACCGATAACATAGTCGACTTGAAGCAAGCTTCTATCCAGCTTATATAGAGCTCTGGAAAGTTCATGGCCTTCAAAGCATTAAGAACAAAAACCCACTCTACGGAATCGAACGCCTTCATAAGATCAACCTTCATTGCACATCTCGGGAAATCCCAGACTTGTTGTAATTCCTAATAAGCTCATGAGCCATAAGGACACCATCTCCAATCCTACGCCCTTTCACAAAAGCTGTCTGAGCATTGCTAATAAGAGCTGGCAAAACAACAGCCATTCTATTCGCTAAGACCTTCGAAACAACCTTGTATAAAACATTGCAGCATGCTATTGGGCGGTAATCCTTCATATTAGCTGCATTCGTCCTCTTAGGGATCAGAGTGAGAGTAATCGAATTGATATATGGGGCCATAACACCTTTCTCAAAGAACTCGTTAACCATATCCACTAAATCCCCGCTGACAATCCCCCAATGCTCTTTGAAAAACCCTGCAGTATATCCGTCGGGCCCAGGAGACTTCTCATTTGGCATACTAAATAGAGCTTTTCGAACTTCACTTTGAGAAACACGAGAACCTAACAAATCTCTTTGCTCATCATTAATCTTACGCTGTACAACCTGCTCCAAATCCACATTCTGCACTTGAGTACTACTTCCCAGAAGCTTTTTATAGAAAGTAACAGCAACCTTAGCCAACTCGTCAAGACCTTCAACCAGTATACCATTCTCATTTCTCAGCTGCCTTACGGTATTGTAAGCCTGTCTACTCTTCACATAAGAATGGAAAAAACTTGTATTACCATCTCCCAACTTGATCCAACTAATTCTTGCTTTTTGCCTAAGCATGCTTTCCTCATCTTTCTGCAACCCTGAAAGCTCATTCTGCAGAGTATGAACTGCCTCTAGAGTACCAGCATCAGGTCGATTATATAACTCCTCCTTGGCTGCAAGCAGTTCCTCTTGTTTATCCTTCACCCTTCTATGCAAATCAGAATAGCACTCATTATTCATCTTCCTGAGTTCCCCTTTAAGAAGTTTAAGCTTCTTGAAAATCCTGAAGGCACAACTTCCTGCAACTCTCGTGTTCGACACAACATCAACAATGTTCTTAAAGTTAGCATTCTTTGTCCAATACTGAAAGAACTTGAATGGCTTAGGCTGGGAGACATCATCAAAATCCGTATCAAAGTAGATAGCACAGTGATCCGATTCACTAGAAGGCAATATATTAACTTTACTCCTTGGGGCCATGCTCTGCCACTGCACATTTACAAGTAATCTGTCCAGCTTACGAGCAATGAGATCCTCGACCGGTCATTGACCCAAGTGAAAGACGGACCAGTTGAGACATGATCAAAAACTTCACTATCATGAATAAACTTACGAAAATCCTCCATGTTGTCCCTCGAGGACGGACGATTAGAGGCTTCAGAAGGATCCCGAATGGCATTAAAATCTCCCGCAATAAACCAAGGGCCAGCAACTTGCATCAACCTACATAGCTTTCCATAATATCTCCTTCGTTCTGCAACATCATTCGCAGCATAGACAAAAGTGCAATAGAAAGGTCGAGGCATATCAATCTTCACATGAATGAACTGAGCATCTACATCTATAATCTTTAGGGGGACATCTTTCCTCCAAACCAACCAAATCTTCCCTAAATCACCATCAAAAGAAAACTCAGCATGCCAACCATCAAATCTTTCTTTGAACAGATCAATGGTATTCACACGCCTAACTCGTGGTTCCAAAATTGCAAAGACATCTATCTTATAAAACTGAATATAAGTAAGTATAGCTGTATATTTACTTTTTTTATTGAACCCTCTTGTATTCCAAACTAGAAACCTCATCTGCGTTTGTTTTTGAATCTGGTCTTCATACCAGACACAAACTTACCAGCCTGCTTAGTAGGCTTAATCTTCGGCATGTACTCTTCCAAAGTTACCTTCCCACGACCACTCGGCTCAGGTTGATTTAGCGTTTCAACCTCCTCATCCGTACAGTCAGTGAACTCACCATCATTTAGACCTAAACCATCTGAGGCAGAGACAGGGCTACTTAGTTTCCTAAGCTGGTCAGGTGATCCCTTAGCTTGCAAAGAAGCCTCGCGATCATTGCCTGACCCCCCCAACCCCCTGAATAGCACTGCAACCAGCTGGTGCACTTGTCCCTTCCATAGAAGATGCAAGTGCATTGCCAGAGATTACAGTTCCTTCAGGTAAAGGAGTGGGTTGGGTCATACCTGGGTTATCTTCCTTGCCATTACCACCTGACACCGCTTGAAGAGAGCTTGCCAAATTCTTCTTACGATTTCTCCTTCTCTTCCTAGTTTTACTAGAGGCAGTACATCCTGCTTCCTGAGCCACTGTTTTCAAAGGTTCAGAAACCTGCACCGGGGGTGTTACAAACTTGTACCACAGGCTCATTACCAGCAGATGAAGGTTGTTCAGCCCCTTCAACAGGCTCTTTAACTACAGCATCCTTAACTACAGCATCCTTAACCACCCAGACTCTCTTCCCATATTCCTTTTTATAATCCCTAGCCTGGAACTGCACAATCCTGATATCAATTACCTCCTCTGTTTCAAGCTCCACCTGAACCCTATCTGGGCAAGGGATTGCTCTATCACGCAACAAACAAACCTTAACATCAGTTCCCTCCCTAACAAATTTGTTCAAAGGCTTCCCGATCTTACTGGAGATCCAGCTGATCCCCTTAACTGTAAGAAGAACCGGAGGAACCTTTTTGAACACTATCCATTCAGGCATGGCTCTAGGGGAGAAGTCAATCGGTTTGATACCCTTTTCCCATCTTCGAAGGATCACCCCCGAATTGTGGACGTGCCACGACCTTGCTAGAACCCAATCACACAAACTTATGGACCCAAACTCCACAAGGAAGAAGTTGTCAGCTAAGCCAGAAATCAGAATAGGGCCCTCATACCCCCATAATCTCCGTGCAACATTCCAGAAAACCCTCAACGGCGGCACTGGCCCCACAAATTGAGCCACCACTGCACTCTTCAGTTTCTCACATCCCAAATCAATTACTGACTTAGGAATTCGAAGAACATCATTTACGATCGAAGAAGGAGGAATATCCACAAATTGAAGATCAGACTCCGGATCGGCAATAATATCAGCCCAAGACTTACTAGGAGGACCAGTCAAACTTACCTGACCTCCAGACTTCGAGGATTCACCCTCCGCCATGACCATCAGCGAGAAACGTCCAGAGAAAGAAAATTAGCAAAGTAAAGGAAACAAGTCTGAGCAATGAGTCCCGGAGACCTCAGAGGCCTGCCGGCAATCTTCCTCAAGCCGGAGGAGCCCCCCAGGAGCGCACCCACTGAGGGGAAAACCTCCGCCGGCGAGAAGGATCGGTAAAAACGCTGTAGTCGAGTTGAGAGAAAAAACCCAGCTACACGCGCCTCACGCGCTCAAACCTTTTCCCCTAAAGACAACCTACCCAAGGGATTTTAAGCTTAAAAAAATGCTCAGATTGTTCGAGTTGTTCACAGATGGGCTCGTGAGAAGATTTATTGGTATATACTTTTGATTATATATGAAAACCTATAACTTAAAGTTAGCTAAGTAAAATCTACCTCTTACCAGAGGTTTTCGTTTATTAGTACTACTAAGAACTACTCATCAGCCAAGTAACATAATCTATCTCATATGAGAGTTTCCTAATTCGTGCCAGTACTACTAGTAATAATAATAACACAAGATTAGTTTGATCTCTAGATCCTACACAAGTGAGCATTGTTCTTCACTCAATCGATAAATTTTATAGTTTTGTTCTTCTCCAGGTTCGCGACTCTGTCTTTCTCATTCAGGTACCTCAAATAGTTGATGGTTAGCAAAAACACACCATACACACCTAAGAAACAGACAAGTGAAATAGATTACTGCTTAGTTTGGGGGAGACGATAAAAAAAAGTTTCTTAAATGATGTGGAAGAAGAATCTGAAGGAAATTGGAGGTGGATTTGATGGTGTGAGTGGTGACTATCGTAAAGGAGTGTCGGTGGAGAAAGGAAGAAGAAGATAGAGAAAGGAAGAAGATAGAGAAAGGAAGAAAATATGAGAATTTTGTTAAGCTTTTTATTTCCAATAGAAAAATGGAATTTTATTAGTTGATTTTTATTGGGTTAAGTTAGGTTAGATTGGTTTGTTGAGTTTATGGTTAACTAGCTGACATAGTATGATGTGACGTGAAAATTTTTGATGAGTGGCTTGATGAACGGCCAATTTAACAAAGATTTTGTATGGAGAGTAGATGAAATTACCATTATAAAGGTTAGTGACATTTTAGTTACTTCATAAAGGTTAATCACCATATTGTCACAATCCCTATAGGTTGATGACCAAAATGGATATTAAACCATCAAAATGGATACTCAGCTTTCTGAATTCCACCTGCCGTCGGTCTATTCCAGAAACCATCGCAGCCTGTAGTTTTCAGAAGTCTCCATCTCTCTTCTCTGCCCGCAGAAACCTGATTCATGTTCTATTTCAATTTCTTGATGTTCCTAATTTCTGAATTTTAACATTCAAATAGATTTGATACCAAACAGAGACTAAACAGTCTGCAGCATAGAGTTGTTGGAGTAATGAGAATAGTAGGATTGACCGGAGGAATCTCGTCAGGAAAAAGCACCGTCTCCAACCTTTTCAAGTCCCATTCTATCCCCGTCGTTGACGCCGACATCGTTGCTCGGGTACACCAACCTCCTTTCTTCGTCCCTCTTTATTATGCTTACGGCGATCTTCCTTTCCCCGTCTTCGATTCAACACTGTGTTCGTTTCTCTTGCCCTAGTTAACATCCTACGGATTATCCTATTCTTCCTCTCCTGTTTTATCAAATATGTGAATCAATCGACTAATCCTAAAAGAAATTAGGGTTACATTTGAGATTCTGGGTTAGCATATATGTAATATTGACCTTTGATCCGGTTCTTGTGCTAATTTACTTGATTTGGAACATTTCTGTATGTGAATTGTGACTTGGAGGTTACTTATTAAGAAATGTAGTTTATTAGTGCAGCGATCGTGTTGTCTAATGATCCAAATAGAAAGTATAGAGGCTTGATATTCTATTTGGACATCAGTAACAGATTTAATGCCACTGGATGATTCGCTTGGTTGCTAAAAGCTTGAAACTTCTGATGATTTTTGGTAGACTAATTTTGCCAATGATCAGTGTAACAGCTCTGTACATTGAACTACCGAGAGCTTTCAATCTGTTTGATATGTTCACTGATGATCTGGACACTTTATACAGGATGTTCTAAAGAAAGGCACAGGTGGCTATAGAAGAGTCGTTGCAGCATTTGGGGACGATATCTTGCAAGAAAATGGGCAAGTTGATAGGGCTAAGCTTGGGCAGATTGTTTTCTCTGATCCCGGAAAGCGCCAACTCCTTAACAGGTTTATAACGGAGCACCTGAATACTCAACATGTTGCAAGCTTATTTGAATTTTCTATTATTTGGTTGCATGGAATTGCATTTTTGTTGGTGCTGGTTCCTCCATCATAGGTTGAATTTCCTTCTGAGTTTACCAGCATTTGAAATCCTCTTTCTTCTAACTCTCAAACTTTGTAGATCAGGTCTCATGTGTAATGTGTCATAGCTTGTTGCCTAGATTATCTTCTTGGATCCTGTTAGCAGTTATAATTCCCTATTCTTTCCAAACCCTCTACATTACACTTGCTATCCAGTTGCATTCGACATGGGCTAAATTTAGCTTGACATATATGATTGTTTTTATCATTGCAGGTTACTGGCTCCTTTCATATCCTCTGGGATCTTTTACCAAGTTCTGAAGCTATGGCTAAAAGGTCACAAAGTTATCGTCCTTGATGTTCCTTTGTTATTTGAGGCCAAGATGGACAAGTGGACAAACCCTGTTGTTGTAGTATGGGTGGATCCTGCGACGCAGCTGCATCGCCTTATGGCAAGAGATGGAAGTCAGGAGGAGGATGCCCAAAATCGGATAAGTGCTCAGATGTCACTGGATCTAAAAAGGTCCAAGGCTGACATTGTCATTGACAACACTGGATCACTAGAGGAGTTGGAAGAGAAATTCAGGACGGTTTTAGTTCAAGTGACAAAGCCTTTGACGTGGACTGAATTCTGGCTTTCAAGACAGGGAGCTTTCATATCTCTGTTTTCCATTATAGTTGGAGTAGTTGCTGTCAGAAATCTCTACAAAGCATCATAATAATGATACATAATTTATTGATGTACCTTGAATTTGCAAGTGAATAAAGTTTAGTCAATTAGTTTCACTTGCAGTGCAGTACGTAAGTGTAACTGTATTCCTACTGTAATCTGAAATGTTATGTTGTATTTTAGAATAATTACGTGTACGTCTAGTGAGGTTAGGGCTTTTTACTATGAAATGTTACTCTCTTTCAAACCTTGTGATCCAGAATGAGTACAAGGACATGAAACTCTTGACCCGTTTAAAGTCAATATGAACAACCCAGTTTGGTGTCTTGTTCAATGAGTTGCATCCATTCCATTCTCTCTCGTTTATGGCAGAAACCTTTGATATTCAGGAAGATGTTGTTGCTGATTGCTAATTGCTAATTGCTGTACAGGTCAACATTCAACTCCAACATCGTTGAATTATATTATATAACAAAGGAGAGAGGAAGCATTTGGGCAGCCTAGAAGGTAAGCTACACGCTGAGAATGGCAGCTTAGAAATTAAGCTACGCGGTGAAAATGTAGCTTTATATAAAGAGCAGATATGTGGGTCAGGAAAGTCAACAACCAGGCACCAGTTTATCTTAAGAAACCAGAAGTTGCCAAACACTTGGCACTTTATCCTTTCTGTCCCCTACAAAGAAGTAAAATGGTATTCCTATTTGGTAAGTTTTAAGGTGATCCCTGCATCATCTCTTTTTCTGCTGTACTGAATCTTCCTGATATTCACTTTCACTTATAAGCCAATCATTAACTGTCTGCTCTTTTGTTTTTCTTAGCAGGAGGTGATTCTCAGGCATATTCCTACACTGGCTTAGGACCCTTGAGCAATGCAGTTGGGAAGGAGACTTGTTGTTGCTGTTCGTCCATTGCATTTGGTCCCAATCACAACATCATATTCCCCAAACCTCAACATGCACCGCCACCTTCTGTCTTCGACTTCTCCAACACTAACTTGACTAATTTCACAAACTTTCCCACCACAAAGCACAACTATGACACAGGTCAATTAAACTAACTTGTTTTAAGGCTAGGTTAGCTATGTTTCATATTTCTGTGTGGGGTTTTTCCTCACCCTTTTCATTAGTCTTCTCCAGGTATGGCCAAAGGTGCAGCTGCAGTTGCACAGCCAGCTTGGTTTCTTCCAGTTATGATACTTCCAGTGATGCCAGTCCTAATCTCTGGTGGTTTTCCTGGATCAATGACTATGGCTCCTCCATTCACTGAATCCACTAAAGCTCCTGTCTTTGGACACGCTTGCAAGAGCTGCAGTAGTTTTCCAACAACACTATCTGCTGCTAATGCTACTGATGTTGGATCTGCTGCATTTCCTCGATCAGCTATCTTTGGAGGACCAGCATCGAATACTGCTAAAACAGTTGAATCTGCGACACCTCATCAACCCACATTTTTTGGAGGACCGTCTATATCATCTGTGCCAATGTTTAACAGAGGAACATCATCATCTAATGCTACTGCAACTGCTCGACCAACAACAACACCCTTTGGAGGACCATACACACATTAATCCAGTCCAATGTGGAGTTTCAGTATGAACTGCATGCTCTTCAGTGCTGTTTTAAGTTCAATTTCTGGTGGCTGTTCATATCATATGTAGCCATAAGTTGGTTGACCGTAGTGTCAACTCTTTAAGATCATTTGTAAAGTCAGAATTGTAATGCTAAAATAAGCTGGTAACGGTTTCTGTCCATTCAGAGTATTCAAACACCATTCTTACAAGTTTCTTATTTCAATGTAATTTTTATTAAAAAAAAAATATTTCAATGTAACTAAAAAGAAGGATACAAGATGGGTCTGAAGCACCTTTCTGCTATTTGTCACATATCGAGTTCGGTTCACTCAATAATTTATGTAGCAAGATGGGCGAAAGGTAGATACCACCACAACAGCTGTACAAACTAGTCTAAGTATCTGTCTTAAGAGATGTTCAGATCAACACTGAACGTTCACCTAACATACATCACACCCACACCACATGGCCTAATCATGATTGCATTCATTTGAGCAGAGAAAAGAGAAGCATATTGCAGCTACATCAACTCGTATTCTACAGATGCTGCTATCCTTCAACTTGAAGCTTTCAAACGAGGTTGCAGTAAATATAACCCCATCTAACCTGAAAGGATCAAGTAATCATGAAATGTTTACTACCCATTTAGACACATGAAAGGAACCAAACCAGAAGCTGAAAACATAAGAGAAACAACTTGTTCAAAGCAAAAGAAAACATTTCATAACATTTAGGATAATTCTACTATTTGCATTAATTTTAACAAGGCTTACACCTTTAGCAATCAGCTCAACTATATGCAACAGTAAACTTGCAGAACAGAGTAATAATACAAGGGTAAGCCAACTGCTATAACTAACAACCTATCTAATACATTACTTTTTCTTCAATAGTTCTAATCGATACATTATAGATTCAGGCTTTATGGGTAATTCGTGCAATGAAAATATTGAATTACCTTGATCATTTTGATTGTTCTTCCTCCAAGGAAGCACATCCCAATATACAGCCACGTGCAAACTCACACATTGGACGGGTTTCTTTCCACTTCAATGGCCTAACCTTTGGATCGCAAACCCTCACCAGACCCAGTCTTACAATGTCGAACCTCCCAGCTCCTGCTTCTTCCCACTTGAGAACTTTTCCTCCCAGGACATATAGCTCACCTCCCAAGGATGCAAACCCATAGGCAAAGGCTTCTAGTGCACGTGGATGGTTACTTAGGATCACCGCAGGGACAGAACCAACATTATACCACTCTCCATCTTCAGAGTCCCTTGTTTTAATAAGGCTCTCACCCCAGTCAACAACTGTGTATACTTGGCCATCACCCATAACCTGAACTGCAAATTGCATTGCCCTGGAGAAAGGCCAAATATCCTCCATTGTTGTCCATGTTTTAAGCGATGGATCATAACCTTGAGACATGTTCACATCTGACAAACCTACCTGGTCACTTAAAACATGAAATTTGCCTCGAAATGACAAGCCTAAACAATCCACTTGTGGAATGGGCATCCCAGACAATTCTTCCCATCTGCAGTATTCAAAAGCCTTGTCAAGACTACCAAACTTCTTTAATGTGGGACAAGACGAAGAACATAGACACTTATAGATTACTTTATGTTAAGTATGTACAGAGAAGTTCTACTAATAACAAATATCAACTACATATTATCTGACAAACACCAGTTACTGACATGGAAACAAAATTGATATCTTTGTGGCAAGCAACATTCCTTAATGTAAGAGAAAAGGAAGAGAACTGAAGGAGCAGGGAAAGGCATTAAACACTCAGCATAAGCATGAATTTGATGAAAAATTGAAGATCTTCTTGGAGGAATGAAGATTGAAGATCATAAACGACCACAAGAGGCAATATATATGTAATGCTAAAATGAAAATGAAGGGATACGTGGTTATGTTTCTAAAAGCACAAGTTACCTAAAATGGCATCTGAATAACACTTTACTTTAAACTCAAGATATTCAAACAACATAAGCCATTTAACAGTTTCAGTGAAGCAACTACAAAACAACAACAACCAAGCGTCAAATGTGGGAGACAAATACTTAATAACCTCCATCAATCGGAACTTGTGTCGCTAAGCTAAATGGTTTCTAATAATTTCATGATAACTGGGAAGCAAGGAAGGTTGAACCAGCGACCTTACAAGGCAAGATCAACAATATGTTTTGTTTCTATAATTAAGTTCAGCTAATGGCTAAGATTCTGAGATAATAGTTTCAAAGAAGGGAAAATCTAGACCTATTATAACACATAACGTGCCCTTGGAGGTTTAGATTTCAGATTGCACATGCAAACAGCAAGACAGAAATTAAGATTTTGGCCACTAAATACACCTTGTAAGAAAGAAGAATCTGCCTGGCCCTGATTAAAGTTCTCCAACAATGTCATGCTTTATAGTTGTACAAAAAGAACGTACTTGTCCGTTAGAGGATCATAAACTTCGGCAAGTGACAGCCCTCTGGTGCAGCTTAAGTTGCGTCCCCCGGCTACATAAACCTTGCCAGAAACGACACTGCATGCGAACTGTGAACGTGGTGTCCTCATTCTCGCCACAGTAGACCATTGATTCTTAAAAGGATCAAACTGCAACACCTGATTAGTTACTAAAGGCTTCTGGCAACTTGACAAATCAAGTTGTGCATAGGTTCCTCCAATCACTAAGAGCCTATTATGAACACAAACACAAGAAAATCCAAAGTGCTGCCATTCGGAAAACTCTCCGGAAATCTTCGGCAGTGGATGCCATCTATCAGCCTCAGGATCATATGCAACCCACTGTCTCTGAGACTGCTCGGTGAGAACAAACAACCAATTACCGGACCATCCTTGTTTAGATTTATAATTTGCATAGTCCCAGCTGCAAATCAACTGCTTCCACCGTTTGGAGACAGATTCAAGTTTTCCATGGTATCCGTGTGACAACTTTGCCAGGCAAAGCAAAGCCAAGTCATCTGGCAATCCTGGAATGATAGGTTGATGTTCATCTTCCCTGTCATTGACAAAAGGAGAAGTCAATATCTTCTCTACCTTGCTCTTGTAGCTACCCAATAAGAAACACACTAGCTACCGCAGAAGACAAAGGTTGAGCATTGTTCTGGGTAACATTACCCAATTGGAGAACAAAGATGGCAAAAGTTCATAGCGTTATACTAATGCAGATTCAAGAAGAAATGGATTTTGTTCAATTTCTATGCTACCGACAAGCTGATCCGTATGAAACAAAAACTTGACATCCCACCTCCATCGTTAATCACTTGCAACAAATTTCCTGCCATGACCTGTAAGAGAATTTGCTCCTCCGAGCACCAATATACCCAAAACCAAAGATAAACCCAATCGGAAAAGAAGGAGAAGAGTAAACCATTATAAAAGCAAACTCGCCCTTCTTCATCCCCAAAAAATATACATAAAAGAGAAAACAATGTTGAGGTGAAAGATACATCACAAAAGTTGTTGAGACTAGACTAGCCAGAATTTGATGAAGTACCCATTATATGTAAGAGGAAGTTAGTCAAGATTGGAATGAAAAGGCAGGGAATTAATTGGTGAAAGTCGCGTAGCTAGTTCCGACCGAATATTGAATAATAAAAGCAAGATGTTGTTTACTCACATGGAGGAAGGTGGAATGGTGATTGCCCGTCTGGGGAAGAGAAAGGAAGCAAACCGCAATGTGTAGAATGGATGAAATCTAAAGTTGAAGGATTTGATAATGGCAGGCAAACAAAAAGGAAACGCAAATGAAAAATGGGAAGAGGAAGAGGATGAGGATGGTGACCTGAGTTAGTTAAAAAAAATGAAAAGAAATAATGAAGAGGAAGAAAAGAAACTAAATTGAGAAAGAAATTTGGTGGGTGTGGGCTGTGGCTTAACTTTATAATATTATCCTCAACCTCTAATGTATTATTACAATTATTTTCATTATTATTTATTTGTTACCAATTCCAAGCTCCAGTCCCATTCCAGTGGCTGGTGTTGAAACCTCGGCCTCCCAGCCTGGCTCCGACTCCAATTCCCGTGACAGTCATTATTTTTGTGGTTTGGTGACAGTATTCATCTTGGCCATTGATTCTTTATTTGATCCAAAGGTCTAGATTAATTAGGGGTAAAATGGTCATTTGATATATAATTATTTGTATTTTTTTTATTTTCTCATCACCTAACTGATTCTGGTCACCGGACCACTGACTCAAATCACCGGAACATCATTTCCCATCACCGAAAAGTTTACCAACGAATTTCCCGGCAACACGAATTTCCATTGACGAAAAAATTTCACCCACGCGATCACCGTCATTGAATCTATATTTCTGGAAAAAAATTATTTTTCAGGAAAAAAAAATTTTATCACATAAATTTTTCATCAACCAGTCGTACAGGTTGTATGCGGTCTGTACAAAGTGTATACAAACTGTGTATACACTATACAAGGTTGTACACTCTGTAAACAGTGTATAGTCTGTACAACGGGTACAATTTGCATTTGTCATATGCTTTGTATTTTATGATGTGCAGTTTGTATGATATGTACAAAGTATATACAAGTTGTATACACTATGTACAATATGTATTGTCGTACACTTTTTTTATGATGTACAATGTGTATACAAGTTGTATACACTATGTACGTGTTGTACAGTTTGTGTTTGTCGTATAGTTTGTATGCGGTATGTACAAAGTGTATACAACCTTTATACAGTTTAATAGTGTACAGTCTGTATTTGTCGTACACTTTGTTTTTATGATGTATATTTAGTATGAGGTTTGTACAACGTGTATACAAATTGTGTACATTCCGTATGGGGTTGTACACTCTATACCACAGTGTATAATCTGTATTTGTCATACACTTTGTATTTATGACTTACACATTGCATGTGGTTTGTACAAAGTGTATACAAATTTTACGTGGCTCGTACAAAGTGTATACTTTGTATTACGTTGTACAATATGTACATGTCGTATACCTTATTTTTTATGAGTTTACACTTTGTAAGTATAGGGTTGGTAAAAAAAATATTTTCATACAAAGTTTTCATTGATCATTTGTACAGGTTGTATACCGTCTGTACGACGTGTATACAAACTGTGTACACTCTGTACCACGATGTATAGTATGTACTTGTCGTATGACTTTGTTTTTATGATTTACACTTTGTATGAGGTATATACAAAGTGTATACAATGTATACTTGTCGTACACTTTGTAATTATAATTTTACACTTTGTATGTATGGGGTTTGTTCTAAGTGTATATAATTTCATACACTTTGTATGGTGTATGCATTTTTTATTATCTTGTACATTTTATTTTTTACATATAGGGTTCTACGTAATTTATAAAAACTATATACTCATTGTACAAATTTTGTACACTTTGTATCCTGAGTTTTGTACAATTTGTATAAAAGATACTATTTTTTTAAAAAAAATATACAATTTGTATGCACGTAAAAGGTTTATTACAAAATTTGTACATATTTCATATATACCCTTGTATATGCAAATTATTTCCAAACAAAAACAATGCAGTTTCTTATTCATTATAATTTTAGAGCTTATGTGTAGATCCGATAAGCAGATGAAAAATATTATAGCTATTTGCATATGCTGATGCTTTGGATTCAAGCTCAAATACAGTGTGGCTCTGATGAGTGACAACCTCGGCATGGTGGCCACAAAAGTTGGAGTCGTTTAGTAGATGTGAAACGTGAAGGTCTGGTAACACGTGAGAAGACAAGTTGAGGCTCCTCGTCTTCTTCTAGTTGGCGCTCGAGTCGGTGACCGTCTAAGCTTCTGGTGGCATGGAGAGGTGGGAGCAGAGTGGATGGTCGGAGAGATAATTCGTCAGGAGTGTGAAGGTAACAACAAATGAGAAAGTTGCGTGAGGCGGCGTAATAATAGAGGAAGGAGTAGAGTTTTTATTAGCTTTTCCCAGTGTGTTTGAGTTTCAGTTATGATTTAACTACCTGACTGTATAACCTATGTTTCGGTTTGCCTTTTGTGTCGTTTAATCTAAACCTTTTCCGTTATTGGTTTCCCACTAGTTGAGGAGTTGGGAGTGTCAATAGAACAGAACCGAACAGAACATCATGTCAGTCTTTAACCTCACTGTTACAACCAACGGCGGAGCAAGGGGCTCCAAGAGGTGTCCCTGGACACCGCTTGGCCGATCAACTTTTATAAAAGTACATGTATAATTTGTATGTTAATGTTTATTATTTAATTTTCGACACCACTTGAACAATATACAAGTCATACCAAACGATAATTTAATAAATAGTTAATATATTATATGAAATTAATCAAAACATCATATAAACATATGATACAATATTAAATAAATAAATAAATTTAACACATATAAAAAAGTATAAATAATTAGATTATTATTTTTATTATTATTACATTAATATTTACTAACATGGACACAACTTGGCACAATTCTTGGCTCTGCTACTCGTTACAACGAACAAAATCAATACAAAACATCATATTTAAATCAGCAACCATAATTCGTTTTAGTACTGATCGCAATAATTTGAACATTTAGTATTAAGTAGTTCACCCTCTTACTTGCTCATAAATGACGAGAGAGTATCTTTCAAAGAAGAGAAAATAACTAAGGTCCTTAAAAAGAAAGAAAATAACGAAGGAATGGACAGCTTGGGGGCTGCCCACGTGGTGCCTGAGTTGAGTAACATGTCAGGCAACTTTTTCAAAATTCCAAGCTTGCCCTGTTTTTTATCAGCCGTTAGATCTAAGTTTAATTATATGAAGGGTCGAGATTCATTGCATCGGATGCAGCAATAAAATTGCTGTCTCCAGAATTGAAGTCCCTGGCTCCCACCAACCAACTTATTTTTATGCCCCTAAATATATAAAATCGGGGAACAAAATTGGTAAATTATTGGGGTAAAAAAAGGAAAGGATATGCGTCCAAACCTCCGGGTTTGGAACGGTTCCAAACCCAAACTCGGAGGGGCAAAATTGGAAAATTAAAAAGTGACTCTTTCCCCTTCCCTCATTCCAAACCCAAACTCGGAGGGGCAAAATTGGAAAATTAAAAAGTGACTCTTTCCCCTTCCCTCGATACACGTTGTTCGCCCTTGTCGACTTCTGATCAACCCCCTGCCATTCCGATCAAGCGATGACCGCACCACCAACCTTCTCTTCTGCTGCCTCTCCTTCTCCCGCCGCCTCTCCCTCTATCGGAATCTAGATGAAGGCATCAACAAAAATCCCCATCGGTTGCTGCCGCCTTAGATCTACACTCCCCATCTCACCGTCGCCGCCGCACTACGCCACCATTGGAGAGGATGAAGTGGTCGTCGATGGATTTTAAGCCCAGGGGAGAGGAGGAAGGCGTTGCCGTTGCCGTTGGAGAGGACGGAGTGGAGCAAGTCGTCGGTGGTCCAGGGGAGCGGAAGAAGGCGTTGTCGTTGCCGTTGCCGTTGGAGAGGACGAAGTGGAGCAAGTCGTTAGTGGATTTTAGGTCAGGGAGCAGAGGAGGGCGTCGTCGTTGCCGTTGAAGAAGGAGTATTGGGCTCGGCGTTCGTCGGTCAATGAAGCGGCGGGGAGGAGCTGAAGGTGAGGAACACGATTTGGAAATTAAGAGTGATGAGCTCTAATAATTATTGAAGCTGTGTCGTTTAGTGGGTGGGGGGAATTACTTTAGAGCTAATTAAGTAAACAGTGGCGTTTGGTGGGTGTGAGAGCAGGCTTCAGATCAACTAATTATTGAAAGTTACAAAATAGTCACCTATTTTTATGTTGTCGACAATTTAACATTGAAACCATTTATTCTAGTTGTTGATTAACATGTTCGCTAGTTATCGGCTAATAACCCGTTAACTAGTTATCTGTTCACGATGATAACTAGTTAATTCGATAAGATAACTAGTTAACTCGATTGGTTAACTAGTTAATTCGAGTAGATAACTAGTTAACTCGATTGGTTAACTAGTTAACTCGAGTAGATAACTAGTTAACTCGAGTAGTTAACTAGTTAACTCGATAAGTTAACTAGTTAACTCGAGTAGATAACTAGTTAACTCGATTGGTTAACTAGTTAACTCGAGTAGATAACTAGTTAACTCGATAAGTTAACTAGTTAACTCGATAAGTTAACTAGAGTAGATAACTAGTTAACTCGATAAATCATGAGGTTAAACAAGTTAATTAGTTATCTGCTAATAACCTGTTAACCAGTTATCAGTAAAAAATCAAGTTAACTAGTTAACTCGTTATCTAAATCATGATGTTAACTAGTTAACTCGATAAGTTAACGAGTTAACTAGTTAACTTGTCCTTGTCAGAAAAGTCACCGGAGCCTCACCGGAAAACATGTTAACTAACTAGTTAACTGTAAAAACCCAAGTTAACTAGTTAACTAGTTATGAATAAAAAAGTCATGCTAATAAGTTAATAGTAAAAATCAGGTTAACTAGTTAACTTGTCCTCATCGGAAAAGTCACTGGAGTTTGGTCAGTCTCCGGAGTCTCACCGGAAAACATGTTAACTAACTAGTTAACTGTAAAAACCCAAGTTAATTAGTTATGAATAAAAAAATCATGCTAATAAGTTAATAGTAAAAATCAGATTAACTAGTTAACTTGTCCTCGTCGGAAAAGTTGCAAGAATAGTCATCAAAAAAGGCGTCGGGAAAAATCACCGGAAAAGTGACCGGAAAAGTCACTGACGCCGGTGACCGGTGATGGGGCCGACCGACAGTGAAGATGGTGGCTTGAAAAAAGCATCACCGATAAAAAATAATAATAATAATATTCAAATTAAAAATAATAATAAAATAAACAAATTAAATATAATAATAAAATATTTAAATTATATTATATGTGTAAAGTTTTAAATACCCCTGATAAATATGAATCATTAGATTGATCAAAGGGTCAATTTAGATCTAATGGTTGGTTCCAAACCCTACAAAGTATTGGACGCTGATCTCATCCCGTAAAAAAGGGTTAAATAATTGTTTTTACTTTTTAAAATATAATTTCATGTTAAGAAATAATTATTTTATAAAAAAATTGGGTCACTCTCTCCCGTCTGCACCAAGTTAAGGGAAGGGATGAAAGTTGAAGGGAAACAACCAAACACTAAACAGATTGGTAATTGATAAACCAAATGGTTCATTTTCAGTGAAGATCGAAGGAGGTGCTGCCTTGGTTGTCGACAAAAAGTTGTTGGTCCTACTTTTCCTTTTATTGTTTTTCCTGCAAAATTAACCCACCTATTGGTACCGTAAAATGCAAAACAAGATGAACAAGCAAGCATGCAAAAATAGAAAGATAAATCCGAGTCGATTGACTTCACTATCTGTCCTTAAGAATTGTTATTCCTCTCTACGTCACCCAAGGTTAACGGAATCAATTCTCCCAGGATAAAACGGATACTCACATGCGTAGTGGTGATACAAACGCAAGTGATCGGCGAACTCAACGAACGGCGCAATCACACAACTCGATTTCTTTGAGAGAATGAATGCAGAGAGCTTTTTCGTGCAGAGAATAAGTTTAGAGAGGGGAAAAGTCTGTAGGAGAAAGTGCAGGGACTGATCTGCTATTTATAGTAAATGAAGGGGTGCCTTCTGGCAGTTGGGCGGTTGGCCGGTTTGAATCGTGTCGGTTCGCGACTGAACTGGTTTAAAAACCTGGTTCCAGTTTGGGTTCAAACCATAAACTCTGGATGACTTTTTAGTCAAACCAAGTCGGCCGAGTAGCAAAAGAATTGAATCAAATCAAATCTTTTGACCAAATCCGAATCCGAATCCAAGGCCGAGGCGAGGTGACGACGACGACGCGATGGCCCATCACCATCTCAAGCCTTTTACCAACCTTAGTGGGCTTGATTTCTTATATCTAGCTCCACTTTCCCATCAATTAGCAATGTGGTATTCAACACCACTTAGCCCATTCCTTCATTCACACACATCAAATCCCCAACAACACCAACTAGTAAATGCATATGCCACGTTGCCCGTCATGATTTTACCCTCCTTATTAACCATATTTTTATTTTATGAATAACAGTTTTCATTGCATCAAAAAACATGAAGGGCTACAAGCAAAATACCAAGTAACACCTAGGACAACGTTTAACATGGATTCAGTTCACCATCTCCCTTAAAGGAGGTGTTCGGATTCCTTATGCCACATGAAGTCCTAGAAACAACAAGAAAAGAAAGAAAGCTATATAGGAACTAGGCAAAACCCTTTTTTTTAGGGTTATTATTTTTAAAAAGCTCCAACTTTCGCGATTTCTTTTCGATATACCCAAACTTTAAAAAACCCCAAATCTATCCCGTACTTAACGCCGTTAGGCCTTCTTTGTAATTTTTTGAATGGCAGTGACCAAATCGCTATTTTGACTACCACGTTGGTTGACAGGTGTTTAAAAAAATTAAATTTACAGAATAAAAAATACTCCTTTAATTTTTCCCTACTCTCCCTCTCCGAATGAAATTCTCCTTCACTTACTCACTCTCCCTTGCCGACCGCCACCGCCGTCGGAGCAACCTCCTTCACCCACCGCTAGAAACAAAGCCTCATATCCCCCCAAATCATTCCCAGTGTCCCACCTCCCCGTCGATGACTCACGGCCTCTCCACTAGACGAATCTAGCAGCCAGCCTCCCCTGATCTGTTCCTCCTCCTCACTGTCTCTTCCCGTGTCTGGAAATTCTTCTTCGAGCAACGAAAACCCCATAACCGATTAGATCCACCACTGAGAGCGGTGGCGAGGCAGACAGCTGCTTCCTTGGAACCATTTCGTCCTCCTCAATCCGAAATCTGCTTCCTAGATCCATCACTTCCGAAACCCTTTAAGTCACATAAATCCCTAGATTCAATGCATACAGCAACAGAGGAAGGCATTACCCTAGCTTCCCAAGTGGTGACATTCTCGGATTCGACGTGGTTTCTGGTAGCTCCAAGTGTGGCTGAATCCGATTCGATGTTGGACACCGAAGCTCGATTGATGACGCCATTGTTGCGCCTGTTAGCAAAGGAGGTAACGTTATTATATCGCTTTACTAAAATTCCCTTTTGTTTCTATCTAATTCAGTCTCGAGTTTCTACAAATTGGATTGGTACGACGACTCGCTGCCAAGAGTGAGTGTTGCTTTGACTAAAGAATGATCATTTGCAAACTGCTCTATCTTAGTTGATGATGGTTGATGATGATTGGTGCTGCAGAGATAGGAGTATTAACATTAGAATTATTTTTGATTTTGCAGCAGCCTTAGTCATGATATCAAAATATTCATTTCCATATGCTGCTTGGAATAAGAAGAAAAAGGAAGCCGATTGGAACGGTGAAGAGGTTTGGTGTCATCGTTGGACGGCAGGGAGGAAAAGGGTAGGGGGCTTTGTTTCTAGCGGTGGCCGGTGGGTGAGGGGCTGCTTCTGAAGGCGGTGGCGGTCGGGGACTCGGAGTGGGAAAGGAGTTATTTTTTTAATTCATAAACACTAAATGAAATGAGTCAGCAACACTTCAATGAAAAAGCTTTTTGGTCTAGGGGATAAAATGACTCAGCAGGACTCGTGTCAGCCAACATGGTAGTGAAAATAGCGATTTGGTCACTTCCATCCAAAAAATTACAAAGAAGGCCTAACGGCGTTAAATACGGGATAGATTTGGGGTTTTTTTTAGTTTGGGTATATCGAAAAGAAATCGCGAAAGTTGGAGCTTTTTAAAAATAATAACCCTAGTGTTTAACAAACATTTCTGTTATTATTTTCATTTAATTTTTTTTCAAATAATCATTAATTAAATAGAATATTATGATTGGTGGAATAGCTAGAATTAAGGAAATGGCTTTAAAATGAGGAAGTCATTTATTTTGCTTTTATATATTACTAGTTTTTTGGCCGGCCCGTTGGCCGGAGTCAAGCCGTTATTTTATTTTCTTGAAGTTTTATAGTTGCAATTACTTAAATAGTTGTTAATAAATAGGTCAAATGCACAAAATTAGCCAAATTTTTTCGGTTTATGTCAAATTCAGCCACTTTTTTTCAAAAATTCAATTTAGCCACTTTCAACTATTCCATCCGTTTTTTCGTCATTTCGTTAATGCATTTTGACGGAATCTAATCTCATGGTTGATGTAGACCGATGTGGCGCATGTTTATTCAGATGGTCGTCCACGTGGAATGCCAGATCATTTACTGAATAACCCAACCCCTAGGGTAATTAAGTCCATGTGGCATCATACGTGGCCCAACGTGCCAGCGGGATGACACTAGATTTGGGATGACATGGCACTCCCACTAATAGATGTAACGTCTCCGTCGTTTATGGTCAACTGGATAGATTTGACATAATAATTAAAGGTTTGGCCTGATTTGTATCAGTAAAAAAGAAGTGGCTAGATTTGACATAAACAAAAAAGGTTTGGTTGAATTTGTGTATTTGGCCTAATAAATATGAATGATTGGAAGTTTGGCCCTCTTTAAATTATTTGTGTCAACTTTGTTTATCACTACGGGTATGGTGATTACTAAATCATCATATTTTTATCAATTGTACTAATATCTTAATATTAAATAAATTATATGATTGAGACATCTTTAAATGACTTCATTCAACCCGGTTTATCACTATACATATGATAATTACTAAATCATCATATTTAATCAATTCTACTAATATCTTAAAATAAAATAAATTATATGATTGAAATGTCTTTGAATGACTTCCTTCAACCCGGTATATCACTATACATTACTAAATCAACATATTTTATCAATTGAACTAATATCTTAAAATTAAATAAATTATATGATTGAGATGAATTTAAATTAATTTCTTCAACCCAGTTTATCATGATAAGAATGTTGATTACTAAATCATCATATTTTTATCAATTGTACTAATATCTTAAAATTAAATAAATTATTTTGATGAAATAATGAAAATTTTAAATAAAATAAGAAAAATCTAGTGATTGAAATGTTAAATTTAATAAAATTTTGATAAGTATTTAATCCAAAATATAAGTTATTAATCATAATATAAATATTTTGTTAAGTGCTTCTGTGCATGAAAAAAAAATTTAAACGTTGCAAAAAATGAAGAAGAGTTGGAGTTATCAAATTGACATAGAAAAATTAAAAATGAAATTAAAAAATGAGAACTTTTATTAAAAAATTGGAGGGTGAGTTAGAGTCTTAAATACGTGGGAGAGAGAGCCCCTATTTAAAAACCAATACTTAGTATTAAAATAATTTTAAAAAAAGTTTTAATTGGATAGAAGTCTACAATTAAGGAGAAGTTTAGATTTGGGCATCTTCTTTTTAAAATCCTTAGTATATAGTGTAGATGTAGGTAAAATTCAATTGTTTAATATTTGACAACGTAAACCAACTCCCCTATATATGAATTGGAGGATTGGGTTCGAGGTTTAGATTTCACCTACAAATCTTACAAAAAAAATGTAACATAACCTCTCTATTATGTTTAAATGCGCTTGAGTTGCGACCAATGAATAAAATATGATGTCTTTACTTTAATAAGTGTCGTAATTATCTCAAAAGGTAAATCCTAATCCTAAAAAGCAAACCCTAAATCATAGCTCGAACTATGATATATAATTAATGACAGTTGGGAAGAAAAACGTATTGTGTTTAGGGTAGTCAATATACCATCCAAATATTATAGACCATATATACCTTGAGAAACTTTGGTGATATTTTGACTTAACAACCAATGATACCTTGAGAAATAAAAGAAGTACTTGTGATACAGAACAGTAGAGACGAGTGTCGTGAGAAATTGATTGTGAGATTACTCAAAATTTACGACATGCTAAAGGATCTAGTGCGACAATTGTCACTACCGGGCAGCAAAATTCTTATGCGTGATTTTCAAAACTCTTTTCTTTCTTATTAATTGCACAACTTGGTGGATAATAAGAGAAGTTAAAATACAACATAAGGTAGTGAAGTAGTTTTCAGGAGAAAGAAAATGTGGAAATAATAACTGAACCTGGAAAATATTAATTAATTGGAGCTATTTTCAGGATAAAAATGTGAAATATTTAAAACAGGATAATATTAATTAATTAATGTGAGAAAATAGCTATTGGAGGAGATAATTATTATAAATTAAGAATTAAACGAATTTTGTTAAATATGTTTATATATATTATAGATATATAGTAGGTTTTATAAATGAAATATAAAATTATGATTTTTGTACTTAACCTATTTCCATTGCTAATGTTTGGCATGGGTTTGTGAAACCATTGATTTTTTTAAACAACCGAAGCAAAAAAAAAAATGAGATTAATTAATTAATTATTACTACCATAAGATAGAATTGAAAGAGTGCTGCAAATTTTTTAGGAAATGACTTGCTGAGTTTATTTTCTTATTGAATAAACAATTGTAATCGAATTAATCAAAATATAAATTATAAATAATCCTCGTTAGTTGAATTCCTACACTTAATGAGAGTCAATTATATTTGCTTGTATATTATATAACTAGCTTTTTTGCCCGCCCGTTGGCGGGCTTGAGTAAAACAACATTTTATTAAAAAATGGTCTCTTCTATTCATAATCTATACCACTTTGATTTCAGTATCACTTACTTCGTTAAATTCACTTAATTATTGTGTTAACTCCGAGTAATACTTAATGTATACCTAGTCATTCAAATTAACATATTGCAAAGGTCACCAACTATTCATAAAATTAATTGTAAGAATTTTTTTGTTATGAGATTAGTTTTAGATGATTTTTTTTTTGAAGAATCAATAGAATATTATCAAAATAAAGGAAAAAATATTTATAATAAAAAATAATGTTATTTAGAAATATATTTTGCAAATATGAGATAATATATTTACTATTTTGACAATAACTGCAAATGTGTTATGTGAGATTATTATTCTCGATCATGTTCTATTATGTAATGTAACATTACAATAAAAGTTTATGTCATAGCGTTAATGAATATGAATGTATAATTATGTAACAAAGATGATGACATTAATACATAATATAACTATCATACATGGAGTTTCACGTGTGGTATGTACATAATAATAAAAATTCTAATAAATATACATCGTAGTTGATGTGCTAGTTTGTGAAATTAACAATAACATTGATAACCAATCAAAAAAAAAACTATAACATTGATAACAATTATAAAAAATCCATAAGAATGAAAAAGAATTGTCATAAAAAATCACATAAATGAATAGATTTGACAATGGTTTGATTTGGATCCAAATAGTTGATATCCCTTTCCCACTTATTGTATTTTTTGGTTCGGATAATTGCCATCCTAAATTGCCTTTTTTATTAAAATTCAAGAGTTGGAAGGTTGTTCTAGGTGGGACTATTAAAAGCCATCATGAACCACTTTTAGAGTAGTTAGCTAACCAATTTATAGTTTTTAATTCTCAATCTGGATTAGTAAATCGATTGTTAGTTTGCTAAGCCGACCAGACAGATCGTAGCGGAATTTACTAATATGAGAAAATAATACTAATTTAAATTTTATAATTTTTTACATATCAAATATAAAATAAATTTATATATTATATGATACTTAATTATAATTAATAAATGTGTATTCTTGTTATAATTGATAAATTATGATAATTTTTCCCTTAAGCCCAATATTCTAAATAAAAAATCAAGAACTAAGACTGAAATTTATATAGATATTAATAGAAATTTATTTATTAATAATATTTAATTGATGTTTTAATATTACTTAAATTAATATTTCAAAATCATATTATGAAATAATATATTTTAATCTATTTAGGATTATATTAAATAATTTTAATTTTTATCCTTAAGATAATGTGATTTTAAGAATAAAAAAATTATTTATGATAATATTTAATAATATAAGCATTAAAATTTTCTGTAAGAGAGTCAAACAAAAAAAATGTATTTGGGATAATTTCAACAGAAATTGAATGAAATAAAACACTAACGACCAAATTTTGTAGTAAGAATATACCTAGTGTACTCATATAGAGTATGCATAAACCCAAAATAATAAATTTCAATTACTAAGATTGTATTTTTTAATAGGTCTAACAAAGTTCATAATAACATGTATTATAAAAGTACACTAACAAAATTTACAATGAACATGATTAAATTTCTTATAATATTGGGTCCAAAATTTATGATGGATGAAGTATAATTGAGAAATTATAAGTAGTTTCTATGTACATGGAGTGAAAACGGGAGAAAAATGATTGACGTAGAGATTATTCAATTAATTACATAAATGTTTCCCAGACTTTCTTGAAAAAATTTTGCCTGATTTATTTTAGGTGCTTATGGCTAACAGCTTGTAATGGACATAGAGCGGGTAATGATCTTTATTGTTCAATATATCCTAACACACCTTCTTTTGGACTCTCATTCAACTACAAATTAAAATTTAGGATTAAGTTAGCTGAAAAATAATTAACTTTTAGAGAATCATTATCAAACTAACTAAAGATGATATTATTCAATAAAAAAATAATCGGTTTTAAACCATGATATTGATGAAGATAATTGTAAAATTTAATCCTCTTATTTTTATATATTATTCTATTGATTGAATAATTCACATTTAAGCTCGTTAAAATTTTCCTTAAATGAATCAATTTTGGTTGATGAAACTAATTCAATATTTATAAATAAAAAATATTAGGAACAATATGATAAAAAAATTGTGGTAAAAGAAAATTGTAAAGTATTTCACGTGGTTTATGATAAATAAATAAACTTAATATACTCTTGTTAATTATAAATAGTTACAAGAATGCATTTCAATATTTCATGAAACCCACAACTTTTTTTAATTTTGATATTATTCTTTACAGGCGTTGTAAATAATTAAATGAAAACTAAGTTTTCTTTAAAACTTATTTAAGAACGTGGGTTTCCCACTTTCTAAGGTAATTTAATACCTTAATTATTATTTTAGGTCAAATAATACCTTAATTGTTAAGTGAGGAAAAAAAAAGAAAAAAGGAAAAAAATTTGTAATTGGTTGGATAGCTACATTTAAGGAGAGAAGGAATAAAATGGGGTCTCTTTTATATTCCTATATATATTACTAGTTTTGTTTCCGGCCCGTTGCCCGGAATTGTAATAAGTGTTTTTGGTCAATGTTAAGTAAATAAAATAATAATATAATTAAAATTATATATTAAAACTTATTTACTTTCAAAAGATAAAAGATTAACAAATGAGTAGGATAAGATATTCACATTGTGTTTGAAGGTATAAGAGGCTATTTTGGGATTACCTACAAATGTGTCTCTTAATGATGTGAATATTAGAACAAATAAATGTTGAAAGTGAATAATTATCTAATTGTTCAAAATTTATTTAATATTGTAAAAATATAAATATCCACCACATTTTAATTTAGTATGCTCTAATATATATTAATTTTCTTTAATTACAACTAATTAAATTGTTGAGTTCTATAAGATTTAATTATATTGAGATATCCCTCAATAAATCGATGTGTTAAGTACACACGGAGTTGGCACTTCAAGGTTGGGTGTTCGAATCTGGTTGTGAACTCTCTATTTTTCTCTCCTAGCATTGTACTATTAATTTGTAAGAAAATAGTACTATTGGAGAGACAGAGAAGTAGTATAGGATATAGATATAGAGAAAAGAAATGAAGAAGTTGTGGAAAAAGTCTAAAGGAAATTGAGGGCATACCATGAGTAGGTTCCGTAAATCTAAAGGATGTGGTGTCATTTGTTTAACTAACATAAATAATTTTTTCACAAAAACAATAATTAAAATAAATGTTTTAAGAAATAAAAAATTTAATCTGTGGGGAGTCTAAACTTAAGGAGGATCTGGAACTCATCCCGTTGGTTGATTCATGATGCTTTTTTTTTTGAATAATTAATTTATATGAAAGAATTTTTTTTCTCATTTAGTTTAATTTTTGTTTTTATATTCATCTATGAAGTAAAAATAAATTATAAAATATAAAAACAATAATTGATTGCATGTCCAAATGAGAATTTGAAATCATTATCTCACATAGTAAATAATCTAGGATATAAGATGTTAAATTTTATTAGGTGAAAAAAATGCCCAAATCAATCTCTCATTATTTTTTAAAAATTAGTGAGAAGTTGAGATATCTTTAATTTACTCCCTACAACCCGATTTGTCACAATGATACTTTCTAAGTTGTTATATTTTTATAAAGCACAATAACATAAAAGAACCATCTTATGCACACTATGGATTTTCATTAAATTCTTAGCTAATTTATTTCTTCTTAATTTTTTATTTTTTCAAATCACATTAAAGATATAATTATCTACTATTTACTCAATTAAAGAATACCAAATTACGATAAGTTTATCATGATTAAATAAAATAAAATATTGATTAAAAATAATTTCTTATGATTAAGGACAATTAAATAGTGACTACAAACTAAAATTTAGATAGTTACTAAAATAAAATAATGAACTAATTTTTTATGTTATAAGATAATTGTAGTTTGGCGTTTTTAATAATTAATTAATTCATTACATAATTGTACTCAATTCATCCGAAAAAGGCATATTGATGAAGAAAAAAGTGAAGTTAATTAGTAAAATTTATCAAATGATTAAATAAAAATAAGTGGATATAATTAAATGATAAAATAAATGAAAATTTGAAAATTAATTAAGCAATTAAATGAAAAAAACCTGACAAAACAACAATGCTTCCGTTTAGAAGAAACTTACTGCACATCCACATCAAATTTAAAAGGGTTAATACACCTTATTACCCCTCTACTATGCAAAGTTAACAAACATACCCCTTTACTATTTTTATAACTGATTTAACACCCTCTACTTTGAAAAGTTTAACAAATATGCCCCTTATTTATATTTTCATCTATTTTTCGTCTAATGAGTTGATTATACATGCTAAATCATATTATTTGTGCACAACATCGCTAATTGGGATGTCCACAAGGTGAAAATATTTAAATTAAAAAGAAAAGATAAAGGAAAAGCACATTATAATCACTATTATGTACGTAGGTGTTTGTGGTATTCCTTTATATTTTTCTTTCTAATTTAAATAATTTTTGATTGGGAACATTCCAAACAGCGATAAGGTGTACAAATAATATGACGTAGCACGTACAATCAACACATCGGATGAAAAATTAAATAGAGGGGCATATTTGTTAAATTTTTCAAAGTAGAAGGTGTTAAATCAGTTAGAAAATAGTAAAGGGGTATGTTTGTTAACTTTGCATAGTAGAGGGGTAAAAAAGTGTATTAACCTAATTTAAAAATTGAAAAATAGTTATTTTTTCGTAGTAAAACAATTTTTTTTCATAAATTGTCAAAATAAGAAACAATTAAAATTTTGAAAAACTCTCATTGTATGAGGGCCTACAATCAAGGAGAGGCTTGGAAATGAGGACCCTATATTATAAATGCTTATAATATAGTATAGATAATAGATAGAATAGATAATAGAAATAAATAGATAGATAAAAAATTGATTCAATATTTAGTTGCCGGTGAAGATATTAAATATAGTCAATTGCGTTTAAAAGAGTAAAAGATAAAATATAAAAAAGAAAAATTAATTAAATGAAAAATTCTTTCATTCATTTTGCTAGAATTTGAATATGGTAACCATTTTTTTGCGCATTGGATTTCTTATTTGTTGGGAGAGAGAAAATAAATAAAATGAAATATTTTGATTGGTTAGAAGCCTACACTTAAGGAGAGAAGGAATAAAAAGGGGATAAATTATATCATTTTATATAGGGTTAATACACCTTTTTGCCCCTCTACTATGCAAAGTTAACAAACATACCATTTTACTATTTTCTAACCGTTTTAACACCTTCTACTTTGAAAAGTTTAACAAATATGCCCCTCCATTTATCTTTTCATCTATTTTTCGTCTAATGAGTTGATTATACATGCTAAATCATATTATTTGTGCACAACATCGCTAATTGGGATGTCAACAAGGTGAAAATATTTAAATTAAAAAGAAAAGATAAAAGAAAAGCACACTATAATCACTATTATGTACGAAGGTGTTTGTGGTATTCCTTTATATTTTTCTTTCTAATTTAAATAATTTTAGATTGGGAACATTCCGAACAGCGATAAGGTGTACAAATAATATGATGTGGCACGTACAATCAACACATCGATGAAAAATAGATGAAAAATTAAACAGAGGGGCATATTTGTTAAATTTTTCAAAGTAGAGGGTGTTAAATCGATTATAAAATAGTAAAGGGGTATGTTTGTTAACTTTACATAGTAGAGGGTAAAAAGGTGTATTAACCCTTTTATATATTAGTAGATAGTAGAATTAACCGACGTAAATATGGGGTTTAATCTTTTAAAAGTGACTCTTGGTTTTGACCAAAATTCAAGGTTGAACCAGCGGTTCAATCACTTTGAAAAAACCAGTGAATTTTCACTCGCGAGAAGAAGCGTTTTTTGTCACTCGCCAAAAGAATAAACTCTCACTTCGTCTCTTCCTTTCCACGAAGAAACGTTTTTCCAGAAAAAAGCTAAATAGTGCTTCTCTCTCTCTCTCCCCCCCTTCCGGATTGCTCAGGCGTTCCTTCCAAATTCTGTTTGTATTCGCTTCTTCATCTCCAAATTTCCTTCTGCAACATCATTCCTTCGTCCTATTGGTCTCGATCTGAGCTTTTTGCGTTTGGCTGTCGCCGTGGTGTATGACGAGCGCCTCGGAGCTGTTTTACCAGAGACGGTCGCGCGTTGGGCGGCCCAGCACTGAGTTACCCCTCGCCCTTGACCCCTCCGGTTCTGACCGTGGTTTTCACCTCAATTACGGCCGACGCCACCACCACAGTCATCACGGCAATCATTCCGTTCACGGCCACAGCAACACTAACGGACGCCATGATTTGGACGGATGCGATCCTCTTCGCAGATCTCTCCATGTCCGCCACAACTGCCATCGGATTTCTGTAAGTCATTTCGATTCTGTAATGTCGAGGGCTGGATCCTGGAAGCCAATCGATTGTTTCGCACTTCCACTGGAATTAGGGATTCACCAGTTAGTTAGTAACTGGAAGAATGTTAAATTATTGTTTCAATTGGAGAGAATAGTCAAAAGATCTCCTGGTGATTAAAGGTGAAGATAACACTTTTTGTCTGTTTAATGAATATTCCGTAGTTTATAAGTTTGATTTTCGAAGAACGTGTTTGTGCTGGGAGTCTCCTGCAGTAAAGTGCAAACATGAGTTGATACCATACCCTGTCTTTGAAATTTGAAATAAATTATGTCATTGTATTACATTCTCATTCATATTCTGCAATACGTTTGGCTTTTGTCAGGAACGATCATCTGCTCGGTTTGATCAAGGTTCCAGCCAACATGTACCAAACAACAGTTCCGGTCCAGAAACATCCAGCAGCTCAGGCAGGCCTAGAGTGACCGCAAATGAGAGGCTACCTGGACCTGTACTGCTTGCAAGGGCAAGGCTTCTTGAGAGACTGAGAGGGGTTTCCCTCTCTGGAAGCAGGTGCCCTTAACTTCTGCTTGCTATTCTGTATTCGTATATAAGATAAACAACATGATATCATACATGTTTACTTGTAACATTTTGCTGAAGTCCTTCTTAAACTCTAGAACTGCATAATCTTCCAGCATGGTTAGTTACTAGTTAATTAGCTCTATGCAGAGCGAACCAAAGGTTATGTAATCACAAGGGGGGAACTGTTCTATGTGGTTTTGCTAGTCATATAACTCAAACTTACTGAAAGGATTCCAGTGGTTCGACCACTGAGAATACTCCAGGAGTCTAGAGAGCTCTAAGGTTAGTAGTTAGGAATCAGGAGAGTGTAGTAGTAATCTGCTTATGCAAGGGTTGTGGGGCTGTTACTAGCTTAACATGATGAATGTTTAAACACAAGCTTGTGATTGAATGGAACAAACCTCTATTTGCCTCTATTTACTCTGAATTGTTTAGCACAAAAAAGTTAAATGAGATACCAGGAGCTTTTCTTGGCCAACAAATTCTTGGTATTGTTCTACTCTAGACTCATTCCTAAGGAGCTTTAAATTTGAAGAACTTCACAAAGGTACAGGGTTCAGTTGCTGCTATCATCAATATCCTTAGTTCTTGTTGACCAGCACACTCCTGCTTCAATTTGCGTAATATCTTTACTGCTAGCACTGAGTTAGTGTATCAGCCTCTAAGCTTGTACTGATTGGATCCTGAACCCACTAGAATAAATTAGCTAACCCTGATATATTTTCTGCCACTTACAGGCGAAATTCCAGACCTTCCTTCAGTATCCACAACAGGGAGTATACATTTGGCGATGATCTCCGAGCAGTTGATGCAGGGGATTGGGGGATCAATTTACTTGAGCCATGGTCTCCTGTTGGTTCCCCATATCGAGATTCAAGGTCTGAAAGAGAGAGAATACAGTCAGTAAAGAATAAACCCCCTGGTTTAACTCTGGAGGAACTTGGCCGTTTAAAGGTGGAGGTTTACCAGAATGCTGCAGAATGTGGAGGTGAGGGTGGTAGCTCGAGGGTCTCGAAAGTGTCGTGGGATTGTAGCATATGCCTTGAGAGTTTCATTGAAGGAGAAGAGCTGATTCGGCTGCCATGTGAACACCGCTTTCATTCTGGATGCTTAGACCCATGGGTTAGAGCGTGTGGAGACTGCCCCTACTGCCGCAGAGATATAGTTGTAAGTAGTAGTTATCAGGTTTAAAGGCCTTAGTGTGATGTTAATTTTATTTTATTTTAATTTTGGTTTCTTTTACTAACTTGTACCTCTTCCTTTCCATTGCCCTACACTGAACTTGCGTATGTATGTATCTTGTTGTACAACGAAAGAATGGTTTGAATTCTCAGAGTTGTGTATTTTGTTGGTCCAAGTATCATTGGAGCTGTCGAATGTTCTGTTTATTTTGAATTTGTTTTTGGTAAGAAGACAAGAAAAGAATGGTTTGAATCCTCAGAGTTTGCTTCCCTGGAAATATGTTTCAACTTCACTGTCCAAGAGGCTTGACTGCAAACCAGGATTCTGTTTGGACTTCAATTTCCATCACTCCCGCATTCCATGCTCTTTCCAGACCTACCACAATCCCTGTAATTTCTGCTTGTATGATAGAGCAGATTCCAAGCTCGGCCGTGAACACATTGATCACCTTACTGGACTAAGTCCCTCAGAGCCCCTCCAATCGAAGCTTCCCCAATGTTCCTTATCACAGATCCATATATGTTTTCAGGGTCATTGTCGGACTCGAAGTTGCGTTCCATCCAATGAGCCTAGGAACCTTTGGAATTCTGCAGTCTTCTCTTAGCTGCCGCACTGAAGAATAGGTAGAGTTAGAGAGATAGACCCAGAACTTGCATTTCTCCCCTACAGAGGTAGCCGAGCTAAGTTTTCGTTCTGAATCTCTCATTTATATTTTCTCACAGATAAATAAATTATCCAAGAATCCGTTTAGATAAAGTATTTTGGATATGGTAATTATAATTTATGTATTTAAAATTCATGCAATTGAAATTCACATGTTTGGATGGTAAGTTATTTTGTATTTGTTAGTCTGACCAAAGGTCCAATGAATGAATTTCCAGGCTAAAAATAATTGATGATGATTTTTTTTGGCAAAACGAGTCTGACAACAAAAATTGCCGATAGAATCGTAAACCCTAAATGGTGGAATCTGGTGGCAGAACTCTAAACCGTAAACAATGGAATCTATAAGTAAAATTTTGACGGTGGAATCCTAAACAATAAATAGTGGAATCAACCAACAAAAATTGATGGCAGAACCCAAAAACCTAAACGGTGGAATCTGTAGGCAGGATCCTAAATGGTGTAATATGGCGGCAAATTTTTTGTTGTGAAATGTTAAATTGTAGACGGTGAAATCTAGCAGTAAAGCACTAAATGGTGGAATTTGGTGGCAATACCCTATACCCTAAACTCTAAACAGTGGAATCCGACGAAAAAAGTTTGCCGGCATGACCCTAAACAGTGAAATCTAGTGACATGACCCTAAATGGTGGAATTTGGTAACAAATTCCAAAACTCTAAATGGAGGAATCTGACGACAAAAACTTGTCGGTGAAACCCTAAACACTAAATGGTGGAATCTGGTGGTAGAGCCCTAAACACAAAATGGTGGAATTTAGTGGCAAAAATTTGGCGGCAAAACCCTAAACTCTAAATAGTGGAATCTAGTGGCAAAATATTCGGGGACAGAAACCTGAAACCTAAATGGTGGAATCAGGGGGCAAAAAATTAGTGCAGAACCCTAAACCCTAAATGGTGGAATCTGTTGGCGGAACCTTAAACACTAAATGGTGAAATCTAGCAACAAATTTTTTGCGACAGACCCTAAAACCTAAACGATGAGATCTGACGAAAAATTCGTATGTAATGAAGTTTGAGGAGTCGTGTCTTAAGATTCTACCGTTGGTGGAATTTGCAACAACTCTTTCCATAATAGTATAGGGGTGACACCCTTTGAGGCATTGTATAGAAGTGTCGAACACCTATATTCTGGGATGAAGACGAAGACAGGTTGGTTGCAGGACCTCAGATTGGTGCAAGAAAATGCAAGTAGGGTGTGGATGATACGGATTCAGCTCGATGTAGCTCAAAACTGGCAGAAACAATACACATATGGTAAGGTTAAGCAGGTTCAGTTCAATGTGAGAGATAAGGCTTTCCTCAAAGTTTTGCCTTGGAAAGGCGTTGTGCGGTTTGGCAGGAAGAGTAAATTGACACCTAGGTATATGGGTCAATATGATGTTATCAAAAGGATCTGACTAGTTGCTTTATGAGTTAGAATTGCCGAGTATGTGTTCCACATGAGTATTCTTGGGAAGTGCATCAGACATCCTGATCATGTGATTAGGTCGGATGAGGTGAGTCAAGCTGAGGATCTCACTTATGAGGAAGTGCCGGTTCGAATTGTGGATCATCAGATTAACCAGCTCAGGACTAAGCGCATTCTGATGGTCAATACGGTTTGGAGGAATCAGAAATTAGAAGCATCGACTAGGGAGACCATGGCTAGCATGAGATAGCGGTTTCCCGACTTGGTAAATGCATATTTTGGAGGTAATAAATTACCACCTTAAATTGTGTGTTTATTGGTTAGTTGGTGTAATCCGGTTTCGGGACGAAACTCTTTTCCTAGTGGTATAGAGTTGTAACATCCCGTTATTAGTTTACCATTGGAATCATGGTTTGAGTTGAATTAGTGATTTATGGATTGCTGGAAGCTGCAGCAGTTGTTCTATAGATCTGTTGTTGGATGATCACTACAGGCGTTGTGCACAATCCAACAGGCGTTGTCATGTAATGACAATGGGTGTTGTGATTAAAGCAACGGTCATTGTCATGATCAGACAACAGATGACAACAAGTGTTGTGATGACTCCAAAGGCTTTTGTCTTGAGCAGACAACGGGCGTTGTGAGTGTGCAACAGGCATTGTCCCTTTTCCGTACTTAAGTGATTTATCGGGTAGAAACCTCAGAACATAAATCTTAATTCTTTTTCAGTACTTTATCAGGTAGAAACCTCAGAACATAAATCTTAATTCTTTCTCTTAACTAATTTTGACGAACAATAGAAGTTCCCGGAGAAGAATCGCGATATCTTGAGCTAGGAGCCTCAAATCGTTGTGCGAGTTTGAGGGAAACTTAAGGGATCGGTCTAGAATGACTGTCTAAGCTCGATTCAGGTAATCCCTCCCCATTTCAAAGATTTTAGCCTTGCCAGTTAGGATTTTGTGATCGCAGTTTGTCACGTTCTTCGTTAATCAGATTGATTATGGTGTTTGTGATTCTTGGGAATCCCTTGTAGGAGAAGTGTCATGTAGTTGTGTAAGCTTAGAAGGCTATCTCAGTTAGTTTCAGACTAGGAATCAGCAAGGAAACTGTGAAGGTTTTTTCATTGATTTACCGTTTTACTGCTATGATCCATACCCAGTACTTTTATGCTCTTTACATTGTTATTAGTTATTGGTTTTTATTTATGCACAGTGATTTCAACTTTTATCTGGTTCACTAGTTTACTTTCCGCTTTGCGATACTAGTATAGGTTGCTAGTTACTTATTGGTTGATATCAGTAGAGATAACGTGCATGATAGACTAATGATATAGGTTGGAATAGGTGTAAGCGCGGGTGATCCATTACTGGATTGCGCAATCCCCTGGGATGTACACTGGTTATTGGGGTCTTAATGACCATCTATTGAGCCCGTGTGGCATAGTGGTGGTCATTAGACCATACTGGCTATTGGGGTCCTAACGGACCATATAGGGTTTGCTCGTGCTACCAACCTACTAACTACTGATATTGATCTTTACTGGTTTACTGGTTACTAGATTTATCGGTTTACTGTTTCGCTTAGTGCATGTCACTGATCTCTACTTTCTATGTTTATTTGTTGGTTTAGTTATGGGGTATGGTGAGCAGGTCACCATACCACCTAGGAGAACTACGAGAAGAGTTGTTGATCAGCATACCGATGAGTCAGTTCATGATAGGTACATCCAGGACGTTCAGACCTGTTTTTGCTATTTCAGTTTTGATCGGGATGTTTGGAATTTTTGTTGGAACCTTGGTGTATTTGATTCATCAGATTTATTGGTAGATTAGTACTGGTTATTGGTTTATCGGATGTATTGGTATCGAAATTTCAAGTTATATACAATTATATTGATTTCATTAATCAGTTATGATATGAACCGAAGCCAAGGATGGATCAATCCACACAACTCGGTTTGAACAATTTCAAATGAAAACACAATCAAGATAGAAGATGGAAATCGGACCAAAACCCTTAGCTATATAGCTAAGAACTCAAGGTATCAAATGTGTGTGGTAGCACGAACTAAGGGGTGATTACCCTTATCTCGATAGACCAAACTCCCAAGCCAAGTAACAAATAGCAAAGGCTTAAAGGAATAAATACTGAAAACCGAAGTCTGAATCTTTTAGTTGTGAGCAACCAAGCTGATTTGAAAGACACTACAAATAACCCTTAAATAGGGTTGGGGAAAATGTGTCCTACACTAGATTCGCTAAATCTAGTCACCTAGGAAAACTACATAATTAATTGTTCACAATTAACTAAGGTTGAATATACAAATCTAGCCAAACCTTTCCGGTTTCTGTCAAATCTAGCCACTTCTTTTTTAGTGACACGAAATAAGCCAATCCTTTTCTTTTCGTGTCAAATCTGTCTAGTTGACCCATTTGACCACTAACGAAGTCGTTGTTTTTAACGGTGCCATTATCATTGTGAGTTGGACTGCCAAGTTATCATTTGAAGAATGAGTTTTCGGCCACGTAAACAACCACATCAATTAGATTGAGTTACCCTATGCTCCTGTGTTAAAATTGTTTCCTCCGGTGGAAGCAATCCAATCCTCTCACCTCAACGACTTCCTCCGTCTCCCTCACCGTGGATTACCTTGCCGATCTTCTTGAGCCCCGTGTGTCCGACGAGTCACCTACCTCGACTTCGATCTGGTCGTCATCGACGAGCTTAGGGAACATGACGTTCGGCGCCGGAAGAAGAATTATTGGGGAAGACCTCTTTGACCAAATAGACAAAGGTGAATCCTCCTTCTCCAAGCTGCCTAAGAACTCTGAAACGGTTCTCGTTGATCCTCACATCATCGGCGCTGTTCACCTCGTTGTACAGAGAATTGAGGCCTGAGAAATTGAAGCCCATCTATTTGATTCCTTTGCTTCTTCTTCTTCTTCCTGATTCGCCATCACTTCTGGAAATTTCTCAGGCCTCAGATCTGAAGCTTTTTGCCCCATTTTGTTTTGGATGGTTTGATAGATAGATTATAGTTTGTCAGTGGATCGGTAATCCACCGTTAGAGTATGCTCTGCCCAATACCTTCTCTTAGACTTAGATAATCAATTTGATTGGAATGATGGGTCTTCCGATGAACTGCTTGATGCTAATAAACAACAGGGACACCTAGTTGAGGGTTAGTGCTACTGCTTGATGTTGGGGTTAGTGCTACTGCTGCTTCATCTTCCTCTTGGACGAAGCTGCTGCTGCTTCCCTTATGGTCTCTAACTGAGCGTTGAATTTGATAACTCTGGCGACAAAGAATCATCCCTTGTGGAGAAGCTTCTCGAAGACCAATGCCTCCGTTTCAATGTTGTTTTCTTCTTCATAGTTGTCATCGGCGCCTTCGCTAGAATTGAAGATCCCAGATTCAGCTGAGGAGGTTGACACACTCAGTCGGTATAACGAGTTTTGTGGTAGTGGTGACGACATTGGTGGTTGTGACGTCGAGTTTTGTGGTGGCGACATTTGTGGGTTTGACGGTGGTGGCGGCAGTAATTGGTTTATTTTTATTTTTATTTTTAAAATTGTTACTTTAATTTTTTATATATTATAAAAAAATGCTAGGGTGGAGGCATGTGACGTGACAATATTTGACATGCCAATTGACACATCAGATAAAAGTGTTAAGATTCTGTTAACTTAGACGAAAAAGATAACAAAATTTATTAAAATGGCTGATTTGGGTTTTTCTATAGAAGTGACTAGAATTGACATATTTGTTAAAGGTTTGACTAGATTTGTGTATTTGACCATTAACTAAGTACATTTCTCTTTTTCCAAAGGGGAAATGAATGAACATGAATGTAAATGCATCAAGGGGTGATGTTTTTCGTTAATGAAGGTCTCTTAACTATTCTAAATGGCATAATGGTCACTGAAGATCACAAAACTTTTGAATCCTGCCATTGGATAATCAATCTTCACATTCGTTCAGTTGTCATCTCTTCTTGGCAGAATGTTGTATTCTTGGCATCATCTTCACTCGAATCGACCATCCTAAGTAATGTCCAACATCCAAGAAAAATCCTTTGCTCTAATTCTTCATGCTTTGACAGACTCCAAGCCTCCATGAATAATGCCACCTTGTTCCTAAAGGCCTTGGTTTGACTCCTAGTGATTGGACCAATTGATGACCCAAGGATATCCCCGTCATTCCCCCTTATTGAAAAGGATTCGTCCACGAATCTGAATCAGCAAAATCGTCATAAAAAGGGCTTAAGTCCGCAACATTAAATGTAGCACTAACTCCCTAGTCTCCGGGTAAGTCTGTGCGATATGCATTGTTATTTATGCGTTGTAAAACTTTAAAAGGACCCTCACATCTAGGTAGCAACTTTGACTTTATCTATTATGGGAACCGCTCCTTTTTTAAACGTATCCAAATGAGATCTCCTAGCTCATACACCTTTTCCTTGCGTCCCTTGTTGGCATTTTGAACGTACTGCTTTATCTTAGCTCAATGTTGAGTCTAGCTCTTTAACATACTTTGCTTTTGCTTCCCCACCTGTATTAGATAACTCATGCAAAGGCAAAGGTGATAGATCTAAGGGACTTAATGGACTAAATCCATACACAAGTTTGAATGGTGTATACTTAGTAGCCGAATGCACAACCCTATTATATGAAAACTCAACATGTGGCAAACACTCTTCCCAAGTTATAATGTTGGACTTGATTATGGCTCCAAGAAATTGTCATAACGACCTATTGACTACTTCAGTTTGACCATTAGTTTGTGGATGAGCAGTAGTAGAGAACAGTAGCTTCGTTCCTAGTTTACCCCAAAGAGTTTTCCAGAAATAGCTAAGAAACTTAGAGTCACGATCAGACACGATAGTACGATGCATTCCATGTAATCTAACAACTTCCGTAAAGAAGAAGTTAGCAATATGAGATGCATTATCAGTTTTATGACATAGAATGAAGTGTGCCATTTTTAGAATCTATCGACCACCACAAAAATTGAATCTCTGCCACCCCTAGTCATAGGAAAGCCTAACACAAAGTCCATAGATATATCAATCCAAGGTGCAGTAGGAACAGGGAGAGGAGTGTATAACACATGTGGTTGCAAGTTAGACTTGGATTGGTGACAAGCCACGCACCTAGCTAAGTGTTTCTCCACATCTTGCCTCATTCGCGGCCAGTAGAAGTGCTCCTGAAGGCATGCCATTGTCTTGCAATTCTGAAGCGCCCCATTAATCCGCCTCCATGCGCTTCCCTGACTAAAACATCTCGACACAAAGAGTTAGGAAAACATAACTTATTCTCTCGAAATAAGTATCCATCTAACCTATAAAATTCATCATGTTCCGAATGCTCACACACCCTGTACACATCTCCAAATCAGTATCGGTGTCATACAACTCTTTAATGTATTAAAAACCAATGAACTTAACACCAAGAGTAGAGATAAGAGTGTACCTCCACGAAAGGGCATCAACCACTATGTTCTCCTTACCTTGCTTGTAACGGATAACATAGGGAAAGGACTCGATGAACTCAACCCATCGTGCATGCCTCTTGTTCATCTTGTGTTGAGATTTGAGATACTTCAACGACTCATGACAGAATGAATGACAAAATCCTTTGGCACCACGTGTAATGTTGCCAAGTCTCTAATGTTCGAACGAGTGCATACAATTTCTTGTCGTATGTTGGGTAGTTCAAAGTAGCTCCATGCAAATTTTCACTGAAGTATGCAATTGGTTTCTTTTCCTGCATGAGCACAACTCCTGTTCCAATTCTTGAAGCATCACACTCGATCTCAAATGCCTTGGTGAAATCGGGTAGCATCAGAACTGGTGCATTGGTTAGTCTCTCCTTCAATATATCAAATGCCTCCTATTGAGGTGTTACCTAGTGAAAGGGTACATGCTTCTTTACTACGACCATGAGTGGTGCAACAATAGTACTGAAATCCTTCACAAATCTTTGATAGAAACTGGCCAAACCATGAAAGCTTCGAACATTCGAGATGCTTGTGGGAAACGGCCAAGACTTGATTGCCTCTATTTTCTCCTCATCAACCTTAATTCCTGTAGAACTAACGACAAAGCCAAGAAACACAAGGTGATCAATGCAAAAGACGCACTTCTTCATATTGGAAAATAGTCTTTCCTTTCTAAGGGTTTCTAACACCGATTTTAAGTGTCCACCGTGATCCTCTAGATTAGATGAGTAAACTAGAATATCATCAAAGTAAATGACTACAAATCTGCCTATGAAAGCCCTAAGCACGTGGTTCGTCAATCTCATGAATGTAGTAGATAGGTGCATTTGTCAAACTAAATGGCATAGCCATCCACTCATATAAACCATGTTTACTTTTAAATGCAGTTTTCCATTCATCTCCTTCCTTCATTCGAATTTGGTGATATCCAAATTTTAAATCAATATTTGAAAAGATAGAAGCACCATGTAACTCATCTAGCATATCATCAAGTTTGGGAATAGGATGACCATAGTTTACCGTGATGTTATTGATTGCTCGATAGTCTACGCACATCCTCCATAATTTATCCTTCTTTGGCACGAGGATAACTGGTACATCACAAGGACTCATGATTTCTTGGACATGGCCTTTTTCTATCAACTCATCCACTTGTCTCTGAAGCTCTTTGGTCTATTCCTTATTGGTTTTATATGCGACCTTGTTAGGGATGGATGCTCCGGAAAAAAGTCAATTTGATGCTCGATTCCCCTATTCAGTGGTAGTCCTTTAGGAGTCTCCTCCGGAAAGACATCTTCAAATTTCATTTATGTTTTTGCACTCAAAGGTGTCTCACTCCGTTTCTTTTCACTCTCCTCTCTTGTTTTGAGCTCCATCTCTTTCTTCTCTCTAGCCTCACAAAGTAGTTGCTTCTCCAATTGATCTTGGTATAGTTCGGCTGGTGACAAGGGCGTAACATCCCCGCCCAACCAGACAGTTTAGAACTCGAGTTCGGGTGATCGAGACATTAGAATCAGTGTCTTTGAGGTCTCATCAAAGTTCAGAACGTTCGTGGTTAAGTCGAGTTGAAGTTAAAGATGATCATGGTGAAGAACACACACTGTGTATCATGGTACACACCATGTATCTATGATACACGCCTGTGATTTAATATATAGAAAGGTTCGTCGGATTGGCAGTAGAAACCACACGGCCGTGTGTCTGTACAACACACCGTGTTTCTTCATGAAACACGTCGTGTGTTGTGACCTTCATATAAAAATACGGATTCTGACGGGTTTTAGCAACTTCCACCTACGGAAAATCCTTTGACGAACCAATTGCTGCCAAACTTTGAAGGTTGATTCCGGGAGCTACATGAGTTCGATTGAGGATCCATTTTCTCCTGTGCATTCCTGGCAACAACTTGCATTCCTTAGATTCTGGAGTTCCAAAGTGAAGGGCTGTTAGGGAGGAAGGGGACAAGCTACGAATTTGGAGTAAGGGGATTTTGTTCGTTGGAGTTCTAGAAGACGATTAGAGCCTCGCCTTCTATTCCAGGCGAGGGCTTAGCGTCGATAGGACACGATGGGTAATGTGAGGAGTTGAAACTTAACTTAGATTGAAATTAGGTTTTGCATGAACCTATGAGTGTAAAATCGAATAACTGTCTCGTGATTGCTGTGTAATGAGTGTATTGTTTGATGTTTGATGTGTGATGTGTGGATTGGGATGAAAGATGATGACTAATGAATTCAATCTAGAAATGTGAGATAGGATGGGATGGGATGAGCTGAAATTTATATATATGAATCTAACATTGTTAGTTGTGATTGCAGGAGGATGTATGGTCCCGCCAATATGGGGTCGTCCTGTGAGAGATGAACAAGAGGGTACCCCTAGACTCACGACATGGCTATCCCTGTACTTGCATGTGGGGGTAGCCGGTGAGGTAGAAGTTTATCCTTGATGTGTTTGTGAACATATGTGATAATGAAGGAAATGAACTGTGAGAGATGGTTGGAAATTGATGATGGATTTGAAGAATGGTTTCGATGAGGAAATTGATGGATGGTTGATGGATATTCTAACTGGTGTGATTATTTGAACGATGGTAGAACCGATAGGAGTCCACACTGCCCACCTTGACATGGTTATTAACGAGTCCAGTCTACATGGGGTAGATCACCTTGGCTCCATGCTAGGGATTTGAAATTAGATCCTCCTGTGGGAGAGGGTCGCTGGACTCTCCATGGTGAGAGTGCGTCTGTGGTGGCCGACAGTGGTGGTGTGGAGAAACTCTTAGGCGCCTTAATCACACATAGAAATTAATATGTGGGTTGTGTCTGAATGCATGAATGTGTGTTGATGTGTGTGGATGCTATTGTTGAGAATTGAGTGTGAGTTACGTGTTGAACTATTTTACCTATTGTGTTATCATGGATGTTGTGTAATGCAGATGCTAGAATAGAGAACTGAGCTTTGATGATCACCTAGACTATTGTAGGGACTTAAAACCGGAATAGACTAGGTTTGACCCCAATGTTAATTATGATGCGTGGAGTGTTGGGATAGCTCCTTGAGGCGTAGTTCAACCCATAGTTAAGCCTAGTGGGTTCACTCAATTTCATTAGGAAACTGATCCCCCCTCTTCCCCCTTTCTGGTTCTCGTGGCTAGTAGGCGGTGGTGTCAGAGTTCAGGTGTGATGGTTGATTTTGAGGAAGTTGTAGTTGAAGCTATAAGGTGAAGATTGGCGATACACTCGGAGTTGACTATTTATATTTCCTTTTCAGCTGACTATTATCGTTTTGGGGATTTATGTACTTTTGAGGCTTTTATTGGATTTCATTGGATTTATTGGTTATTGATTTTGTACACAAATTTTATATTTATTAGGAGGCCTCCTTCAAATTCATTTAATTTAAACTTAGGATTTTTATGTCGATTTATGTGTTGTTTTTCATTAGTAATACTCATAACCGGTTCAACCATGGGTTTCACCGTGTTGACTTAGGTTGGGTGTTACAAAGGGCTTGAGCTTGTAAGTTTCCCCCTTATGTGTCAAGGATAACAATTAGCCCTCCCATCATGAAGAGAAGATCGATCAAATTGACATGGCCTCCCAAGCAGAATATGAGCGACCTCCATAGGTACAACGTCACAAAGAATTCCATTAGTATATCGACCAATACTGAAGAGAACGTATACCTGCCTTGTCACTTTTAGCTCTACCACCTTCTTAAGCCATTGAAGTTTGTATGGCTTAGGATGTTGAATGGTGGTGAGCTTCATTCCTTCCACAAGATCTTGGCTTGCTACATTCGTGCAACTTCCTCCACTGATAACAAGATTACAGAGTTTGTTGTGGACGACACAACGAACATGGAATAGGTTCTCTCGCTGATCCAACTTGTCTTTAACTAGAGTGATCAATGCTCGAATGGCCACCCTATTGAACTTCACAAACCCTTCTAGAACCTTTTCTTCCTCTTCCTCCTCTTTGATTTCACCTTCTTGTACCTCCTTCTGGTCAGCTTCATCATCCGTGAACACCTCTCCATCTCGGATCACCATATTGGCTTTATTAGGGCATTCCCTAGCCATATGTCCATGCCCTTGACACTTGAAACAAAGAATTCCACTCGACCAATTAGTAGTATTTGAAGAACCAATTTTAGGATTCGGGGTACCTTGAGTGGTTTTAGGTTTGTTAAAGCCTCCCGAGGTTCCTTCCTCTTTCTTCATGATATTCGTCTTCCATGATGATGTGGTAGTGGTTGGAGTATTGAATCTCCGTCCGACACCAAGTTTGAGTTGCTTCTGCACTCGAATTGCCAGTCGCACCAATTCATCATAGTCGATGAAATTCAGCAAGTTGACTTGATAGGCCATTTCGCTATGTAAACCTCCTAAGAAACGTGCAATCTTGGAATCGTCATCTTCAATTAGATCCAATCGAGACACTATCATCTCGATCTCCTTATGGTAGACTTCAACAGTCATACCACCTTGCTTTAAAGCTTGTAATTCAGTGTGTAAGACTCAGCAATAGGAAGCTGGAACATACTTCCTCCGTATGACACATTTCACATCCTCCCATGTTCCAATAAGCCTCTTCCCTTCACGCTCCCTTTATGTGACTTGATGACTCCACCAAACAGAAGCATAATCAGTAAATTCTACAACAGTAAGGGTTACTTTCTTACGATCAGAAAATTGATGGAATTGGAAGAAGAAGAACTCCATTCCCCTCACCCAATCGAGATATGCATACGGATCTGATTTCTCTTGGAATTTGGAAATGAAATATTTACTCTGATATCATCGTCCAGCATCACTCCTCTTAAAGCTTTTCTACGTGGCCTAGCTCCGCCTCGTGGAGGTGCATCATCCTCCACATCAGAGTGGTCTACCCATTGGCCGATTATTCTGGATGGCCGTAATGAGGTTCTGAGCCATAGTATTGAATGCCTCCTAGAACTCCATCTCCATCGCATTCATTGCTGCTTTGAACCCTGTTGGATCTGTCATCTTGGATAATGATTAGTCACAATTGTAACATCTCTGCCCAACCGAACAATTTGGAACTCAAGTTTGGATGATTGAGACATTGGAAACAATGTTCTTGAGGCCCATCGAAGTCCGGGACGTTCATAATTGAGTCGGGTTGATGTTACAAGCTAGTACGTTGAAAATTCATTGAGGGTATCAGACTGAAACACACGGCCGTGGTGTTATAAACACACACCCGTGTGTCTTCATAACAAATGCCGTGTGTCTTGGTTTGACTATAAAAGACAGGTTTTTGACAGAATTCTTCAACTTCTCTCTCTCTCTTTCCTCCCGAAAACCCTTTTGACCAACCAAAAACCCCCAAACTTCAAACCTTGATTCCGGGAGATGTAGAGGTCCGATTGACGATCCGTTTTCTCCTGTGCATTCCTAGAAGCGAGAGAAAGAGATTGAACCTCTAGGTTCTGGGCATTACAGAGTTAGAGCTGTCAGTGGCAGAAGAAATAAGCTACATTTTTGGAGAAGAAGAGCTTGGTTGTTCGAGTTTCTAGAAGTTGTTTAGAGCCTCGTCTTCTTGTCAGGTGAGGGTTTAGCGTACGATAGGTAGTGCTGGTCGATGTGAGGAGTTGTAATATGACCTAGATGAAATTAGGGATTGCATGAAACTGGAAGAGTAAAAGATGATAATTGTTGCGTGATTGATTGTTGATGTTTGTCGATTGAGGAATGGATTGTTGATTGATGTTCGTTAATGTAATGATTTGCTGATGGGGTTGGGATAAATGATTAATATGGATGATTAACGGATCAGAATTAGAAGTGAGTGCTAGGAATGATGGGTTTGGGTGATCTTGTGAGTTTATATACATTCTCTATTGTTGTTAGTTGTGGTTGCATGATCGTCCTGCCAATGTGGGGTCGCCCTATTAATGATAAATAGGTGGATAAATCGGTTGTGATATGTGATTTGTGATTGTAATTGACAATGTAGTCAAAATCGTGATTCCACGTGAAATCGAAACATAGGTGAAATCGAAATCGCAGTTTTTAATCGTAAAATCGTAAGATTTTATGAACTACTATTAAAACATTTAAGTCAACATCATATTAAGAATAAGAAGACCATTACCCAACTTTGAAAAGTCTAGATAAGAAAAAAAAAGAATGTCGGCTCTTAAGCGGTCATTTTAGACACTTTTTAGTAATAACTTCTAACTTAATTAATCAAAATCTTTAAAAAAGTAATTTAATTTAATTGTCTTTGTTCTGACGTAGTTGCACAAACTAGTAATTTCCCCTAGAAAGTAAAATCGTAAAATACAAGAAAAATCGTTGATTTTATAAGATTCTAAGATTTTGATCGAGATTTTACTAGATTTTACGACCCATAGATTTTGCGTGGAATCAAGATCGCTATAGACCAGTGAAATCGTAAAACCGTAAGATTTTAAGATTAAAATCGGGATTTTGACTACATTGGTAATTGATTGAAGTGCCAATGTGTGATTAGTTGAATTGGGTGAATGGATATTTTGTGTTATGGTGATTGATAATATGACATGTGGTGATTGTAATAAGGTTGTGACATTGAAAGTTGAACTGAAGGAATCTTGAATGTGAATTGAGAAATGATTGAGGAGGATGAAGGTGTCAGAATTAGATGATTTGTGGCTGGAAATTGAGTTCAATGAAATAAGTGGAAAAAGATAGATTATTTAGTTAAAATTTAGGAATGCATGAACCGGAGAGTTGAAACGGTAAATTGATGTTTTGTGTTTGTTGCTGATATGTGGTGTTGAGTTGACTTGTTGAAATGGATGGTTGACTTGTCTGAGCATATGGTTGACTTGTGTGAATGTATGGTTGACTAAGTGGCTAGAAATGAGAGTTTACTTCCAAAGTGTGCATAAGTTTTGTGGTTGTGATTGGCTTAACGTCGATGGGACACTATGAGTAACATGAGGAGCTGGAACTCGACATAGAATGGAATTAGGTATTTGATGTTACCTTATTTAATGCACTTTTATCCTAAAATCTACCTATATAATGTCCCATGTTTGATCCCTCTATGTCTTGGTTTGTATGCTTTTCGAGTCATTTTGCATAGTTTGCATTATTGCTGCTCGGGGGTCACTTGTGGCCCCATTTGATGTGCGTTCTAGTTTATTTTGTGCACTTTTCATACCAGGTACTGATAGTACAGGTGACAAGGAGTCCATTGGATCAAACGGGATCTTAATCGGATTTCAGACGAGGGAGATAGGACCATAGCAAGATCGGGATTTCTGCAGAGTGCAGGGGTGCACGCCGTGCACTCTCCCCTGCACTATAAAAACTCACATTTTTACTATTTTGGGTCATTCTTTCATCTCCCTTCAACCCCAAACACATACCCACGAACCCATAAACCCTAGAGCACATTTTTGGAGCAATTTGGAGACATTGGAGCTAGGATTGAAGCCAACAAACCTAGGGAGAAGTGCTTACAAGTGGAGAAGTGAAGATCATCACAAAGATTCATCCATGGTGTTCTTGGGGACCATTCTTCTTTCTCTTATCTTTAATCCCTTGGCCATGTGTGGCTAAGTTTCTAGGGTTCATCTTGGATGGGTAGAGTAGTTATGCCACGATAGAGGCATGATTGTATAGACTTGCCATGATTGATCTTGGTTGTATGAGGATGATTTCTAGACTTGTTCTTAATACCATTTTATGCCATGTTTGCTTGATTTGGTCCATTCAATTTGATTTGATGCATGAGAGTGCTTGGATTGCATAGATTGTTGGTCTAGGGATTGAAGTGAGTGTGTTCTAAGAGATTAGATCATCTTAATTCAACAATAGTTGCATGATTTCTCTCTTAGACATTTTATCGAACACTTAGTGTGCACTTGGTTTTTCATTCAATTGAGCTTTAATAGGCCTTTTGGTGATTCTCTTAGTGTTAAGACATTGATATGAGAGTGTTGTGCCTACCCTTGTGGTCATAGAGCTCTAGGCGAGGGTTTTGTGACTTGGCATTTCATCAAACACTTAGAGTGCATCCTTAGTCACTTAGCTTGAGAGCGAGAGCCTAAGTTGAGTGGTGCTAGGATAGGGATTTGGTGCTACGAGAGTGCATTGAGTCTATAGAAGTGAATTGCATGGTCATCCGATTGCTAACTCAACCTTGATTGGCTTGTTTGTTCAATTAGTTCTCTTGAGCATGATGAAACTATCCTTCCGAGTGAACCTCCTTTGTCTTTGATTTGAACCACTTTGCTCTCTTGTTTAATCTTTGTTAGTATTGCTAGTCTTTGCTTTTGTTTCTGAATTTCTTAATCAAACCAAAACCAATTTCAAATGTCTAGACCATTTATGAGAAGTGTGAGTATTAGCCATTGAGAGAACCCCGTGGAATACGACATTGATTGTTAATAATCATATTTTCTTAGTTGATTATTGGCACATCAGTCTTGCATGAACCCATGAGGGTAAAACTGAATAACTGTCTTATGATTGTTGTATGATGATTGTGCTGATGTATGTGTGATGTGGGGATTGGGATGAAAGATGATGGCTAGTGAATTCGAATTAGAAATGTGAGATAGGATGGGATGGGATGTGATGAATGTCTATAATTGTATCTATCGTTGCCGAATGTGGTTTAGTATAGAATTGGTACATGGAATTGTGATGTAGAATTGTGATGTGGAATGTGTGAATGTGTGAATTGTGGATGTGAAATTGTGATGTGGAATTGTGATGTGGAATTGTGATGTGGAATTGTGATGTGGAATTGTGTTGTGGAATTGTGTTGTGGAATAGTATAGTGGAATCGTGTCATGGAATTGGGAAGTGGATTGATTGAATGGTATCGGTTGAGTGGAATGGCATAGTTGATGTGTGTATTTGGTGTAGCTGTGTTTATAGAATTAAATTGATAGAACTAGAAGGAGCCAACGTTACCCGATCTGTAATATACCGTTGTGTTAGAGTCTGATTCACTTGGGTGATTCCCATGACATGGAGTCATGGTAGTTCAAATATCCACTAAGGAAGGATCCCTATGGGATGCATCGTGATAGCTCCGTGTAGGATAGATCCCCTTGGGAATACGTCGTGTTATCTCCCTACGGGGAAAGATCCTGCAGGATATGGATGATGTTATGGCCGGCGGGGTAGCGGGGGAACAACTCCTTATGGCGCCTAATTAAATCACCTAGTTAAATGAAGAGTGAACTACTGTATGTGTGTGTGTGTGTTTGTGGTGCTGGACGTGATTGTGAAATGCCTTGTGATGTGCTGTGAACTGTGTTGGATTGATCTGTGAGCTGAATTGAGTTGTTGTGCTGGGATGTGGGATTGATGTTGAATGGTTTTTGATCATGATGAGGCTATGAATTGTGAATTGTTAATATGGAGAACGATGTTATGAATTGTTAGTATAGAGAACTGCACTTGGGTGATAACCTAGACTGCTTAAGGATGCGTGATAACTCACTTAGTAATTGAAACAAGAAGTGTGGTGTATGTGTGGGTGTGCGTATTGATGGTGATTGCGAGATGACTTGTGATGTTATGTTGAACTACATGTATGGTGTTACTGATGTTGAACTGCATGTATGATGTTTTCTAGGGGTTGAAGTGTATGTATGTTGTTCCCCTGTTATATCAGGATGAGCTGTTCGGTAACTTGATGTTGAACCTTGTGCATTATAAACTCTGCTATGTTACTATTATTATGGATTGTGGATGTTGAACAGAGAACTGCACCTATGTGATCATCTAGAATGTTTAGGAATTAAAATTTGGTATGGCTGTGTCTGGTTCCATTGTTGATGTGTGTGCGGAGTTCGGAACTACTATTTCAGGTTAGGTTCGGCGCATAATTAAACTCAGCGGGTTCACTCAATTTAATTAGGAAATTGATCCCTTCTCTTCCCCCTTTCAGGTTCGCGTGGATAGACTGAATAGAGTTGAAATTTAGGGCTGCGGTCAAGTTCTGAGCAATTGCTGGTTGGAGCTAAGAGGTGAAGATTGGTGATCTACATTGGAGTCGACCGTTTATTTTGGTTTTATATTTCAGTTGAAACCTTTCGGTTGGAGATTTTGTAATCGTTTTGAGGATTGGATTTCAGATTTTGTTATCGGTTGGATTTTGGATTTTGAATAATGGAGGCGCTTCGGACTTACTCTTGATTTATGTTTTCAATGTCATTTCTCCTTTTATTTTATAAGTTGTATCTTCAAGTGATGTTCATGCCGGTTCAACCATGGGTTTACCCAGGTCGATTCGGGAAGTATGTTACAGATGATATCAAAGCCTGGTTAGTTGCTGCTTTGTTGGTGTTTTGTCTTTTCTTCTGGAGGAGTAATTAACCTCATAAGGGAAAAGAACGAAGCATCAGGACAGAACAAACTTTCCATGGATTTTCAAATCGTTTAAAAATGGGTGGTGATGAGCCCCAGCAACCTTTGGTCTCCAAGGCGGCCCATAGGCAGCCTTATTAAGATAGGCTGACGATCCATGGACAGGCCCACCAAAAGGCAATCGGCGGCCTAGGCGACTGCCTTGGGTCCGACCCAAATAATCAGGAGGCCTTCCACAGCGGTCCAGCATGACGATCCGTAGGGTTTTGGGAGCATATGTGTCAACATCCTACGAGGCCACCAACGGACGGTCAGGATCTATCATTGGCGGTCAAGACAGGGGGACTATAAATACCCCCTCACCTTTATATAACCGGAGGACAACACTTTTACCTAGTGGAAAAACGCTCCGCAATACGTCACACCCTTCCCTTCTTCTTTTTCCTATTATCCAATCGCCTCATAACCCCTTGAGCTGACTACTACCCCTCTTACATACGAGGTACTTTGACGAGCTGAGGACCAATCCACTTGGGCTTCCATTCTCTATTGTGCTAGGTGACCAGTCTGGAACAATTGGCGCGCCAGATAGGGGAAGTAATAGGCGATCACACATCAAACAGGCGAATGGATCTAGGGGTAATTCCTCCTCAAACAGGAGAAGAAGGCGATGGAGTTACACCCATCAAACATATGACTACGGGGACCCTGGCGATTCCGGAGCTCAATAGAAACATAGAACAAGACCTAGAGGGCGATTCTCAATCCCGAAGCTCAGGCCCAACAGAGAGAGATGCATATAACATTCTCGAACAGCGTTTCCAAGCTTTGGAACAGCACAACTTGGAACTAACCCAGATCTTAAAGACAATGATCGCTTAGAAGGTCCAGACAACCCATACTACAGAGGCTAGGCGACCCTAGTAAGGCACTAACCTCGAGCTATTGCAGCAATTCATGCCCGCATCTCAAGTCACTCCCACCTAGTTAGCAGTTCGACAGCCGCTCACAAGAGCAATCCTCGCTAAACTGCTGCCAAAGGGGTTGGTGCCACCCAATCTGGATAGATACATAGGGGGCTGCGATCCAGATGAGCACCTTCAAGCTTTCCAAATTGCCATGCAAATGCAACAGACCAGCGATGCTGCATACTGCAGGGCATTCCCGACTACCTTGGGGGTACGAGCAAGAGGGTGGTATATGAATCTCCCAGAAGGAACCATTGCTTCATGGGAAGACTTCGCCCTGATCTTCTCGCTAAAATATAAGTGCAAGAAGACCATTACTGTCCCGCTACAGGCTCTGGTAGGTTTAAGGCAGGGAGCGAATCAATCACTCAAAGATTTCTTTGATGAATGGACTGGGGTTGTTCAATCCATCTGAAGGGTGGATCATGAGATTGCTGCGGTGAGTCTATTCCAGTCGGTACACAATGACAAGTTGCGGGAGTCATTGCTATAGGCGGCGCCAAAGTCACTGTCCGACTTGGAAACCAGAATACATAAAATTATACTAGTTGATGAGCAGTTAGTAGAGCCTTTATCAGGAACAACGAAGAAGGAAGAGAAGCTGGAGGGGAGCAAGCCAGGGAACAAGCAGGCGAGGTGGTGGCGCTCGAAAAGATTGCCTGACAGGGGAAATCGCCTGGAAGAAAGGAGAGGATATAGAGGCGAATATCAAGGATAAAGGTCGGAGTATACTCCCCTCTCATAGTCACGAAGAAAAATTCTCCTATATATGCAACACAAAGGCCATACCATAAAATGGCCAGAACCTTTATTCATTGCGGCAGATCAGAGAAGTCACCGAAAGTTTTGTGACTTCCATGATTCTCATGGGCACACAACTGAGGAATGTAGAGAGCTGAAGAATGAAATCGAAAGATGGATAAGTGAAGGGCGGGTAAGAGACTTCATTGTAAGTACTAAATGAAAAGACAAAGCTCAGGAGGAGGATCGCCCAGACAAAGGGGAAGCTCAAGACAAGAAACGGGGAGTCTTCGCCCGACTGCAAGAGCCACAAGGCAATGACGGAACCAAGAAGAAATCACGTTCAGAGGTCAACCATGTTTACTAAACTATTTTTGGAGGCGAAGGCTGCCCAACAAAGGAAGTGAAAAAGGAGAAAGTACAAGAGTTAATGATGATCGACCAGGTCAATCGCCTAGTGTTGGGGTTTACTGAAGAAGACATGGCTCGCGTCGAAGGGCCTAGTCTAGAGGGGATGGTGCTTCAGGTTGTCACACGGAATAGCCGAGTCGAGCGGGTCATGGTTGATGAAGGAAGCTCGGTGGATATCATTTTCTGGGATCTGTACAAGAAAATGAACTTACAGGGAAATTTATTAAGACAAACGAAGACAACCATTTCGGGAGTCTCAGGTCATACTATACCCATCAAGGGAATCACAACGATGGAGCTAACCATTGGAGATGGTGACATACAGGCGACGCAGTCAGTAGATTTTCATGTCATGGACTGTAAAGCCACGTACAACATGATCCATGGCCGCCCAGCTCTGGCAGCATTTCAAGCCATCTCCTCTCCCGTGCATCAGGTGTTGAAATTTTCCACAGAACAAGGAGTAGGGTTTGCCTGGGGACATCCCGAGATCGCCAGGAAAGGCTACAGAGCAGCGACTAAAAACACTTGCCTCAACAGTAGCTTAGAAGCCGACAATGGAGGAGAAAGGCTGAGTCCAGCAGAGTCAGATGTCCCAATACCGCTGTGGGAAGAAGATATCACAAAAATAGTTCAAATTTCATCATATCTGGAGGAGGAAGAGAGGGAAAAGCTGATCCAACTCATAAGGGAGTTTTCACACTTATTTGCATGGTCACCTAGCGACATGCCGGGAATCCCCCTAGACATAATCAAGCATTTCCTGGCAATCAAACCATGAAGCCGCCCCATTCAATAGAAGAGGCGAAACATTTGTAGAGACAGACAACAGATCGTGGCGACGGAGGTGGATAAACTTTTGAAAGCTGGTTTTATCAAAGAAGTCCGCTACCCAGAGTGGCTAGCTAATGTGGTGCTGGTTAAAAAATCATAGGGGGCATGGCGAATGTGTGTCGATTTCACCAGTCTAAATGATGTCTGCCCCAAGGATCCGTATCCTTTGCCTAACATAGAGCAGCTGGTGGATGCAATAGCTAACAATGAGATGCTGTCGTTTCTAGATATGTTTTCAAGCTATCATCAAATCCCACTAAATGAGGAGGATCAGGAGAAGATGACATTCATGACACCTACGAATAATTACTGCTATCGTGTGATGCCCTTTGGACTCAAGAATGCGGGTGCTACATATCAGAGGATGATCAACGCGGTCTTCTCAAAACAGGTTGGAAGAAACTTGGAGGCGTATGTAGACGACTTATTGGTTAAGAGCAAAAAGTATGACGATCACCTAAGCGATCTAAAGGAAACCTTTGACACATTGCAACAGTATTCTCTAAGGCTTAACCAACTGAAGTGCGTCTTTGGAGCAACGTCGGGAAAATTCTTAGGGTACCTCATAACCAGAAGGGGGATAAAGGATAACCCATCGCAGATACCAGCAATCACCTCAATGGCTCCTCCAAAGACCATGAAAGATGCCTAAGTTTTGTCTGGGCGACTCACAGCTATCAATCGCTTCGTCCCAAGAATTGCAGATCATTGTGCGCCATTCTTTGCAATGCTGAAAAATGCGTCCAAGTTCGCCTGGGATGAAAAATGTAACAAGGCTTTTGAAGAGCTAAAGTAGTTTTTAATTGCTTCACCGAAATTAAATGAAGACCTATTTCTCTATATTGCAATCTCTCCTAAAGCGGTCAGTGCAGTCCTGGTCCGCCGAGAAGAAAAAAATGAGTATCCCATTTTTTATACAAGCAAAACGTTAATCGACACAGAAACAAGGTATCCGGCGATTGAAAAAATGGCATATGCAGTGGTATGTGCTGCTAGAAAGCTGAGATCCTATTTTCAAGCACACACTATTCACGTGCTTACTAACCTACCAATCAAGAACGCCTTGAGATCTATGAGTGTGGCAGGAAGATTAGCAAAGTGGGCAATCGAATTAAGTGAGTATGACATAAGGTATCAGCCTTGGACGGCAATCAAAGCCGAGGTTCTAGCAGATTTTGTAGTAGAAGGTGCAGTACAGGAAGATGCGGAAGAAGGGGAGGAGTGGGTGCTATTTACGGATGGAGCTTCCAGTAAAGGAGGAGCCGGAGCTGGAATAGTGCTAAAATCGCCAGTGGGCGTGCTTCATGAGGTAGCCTTGCAGTTTGCAACTAACAGAACAAATAATGCAGCAGATTACGACGTCATGGAAGCAGGGTTTTGAATCGCCAAAAGTATGGGGGTCACCAATGTCAAGATGTTCTCAGATTCGGCGGTGGTGGTCAATCAAGTAAATGGGAGCTTTGAAATAAAGGAAGAATCACTTATTTCCTATTTCGATGAAGTGAAGTTGCTCATTGCCGAATTTAAGAAGGTCAACATCGAGCAGATTGCTAGAGAGGAAAACAACCATGTAGATGCACTTTCGAAACTTGCCACGACAATAGATTTTGAAGAGGGGCGAATGGTCACAGTAGAAAAGGAGATAAGTGCAAAGCAATTTTTGCAAATTGATCAGAGAGCGATACAAGGCGATTGGAGGACGCCCATCATCCAGTTCCTAGAAAATGACACGGTTCCAGATGATCAAAATGAAGCGACCAAGTTGCGAAGGCTGGCAAGGAGATGTATCCTGTTGGGCGGTGAATTGTACAAGAAATCAGCAATGGGTCCCTACTTGTGGTGCCTCAGTGAGGAGGACGCAGCTTGAGCACTGGAGGAAGTCCATGCGGGTGTCTGTGGCACCCATCTGGGAACACGAAGTCTGGAAAAGAACTTGATCTATCAAGGCGTTTACTGGCCAACAATGAGGAAAGAAGCAGGCAAACTAGTAAAAAAGTGCCATAAGTGTCAAGAGTTTGCAAACTATCACAAATTGTCGGCAGCGGCCCTCCAGGCGATAATCAGCCCATGGTCGTTCGCAAGATGAGGGATGGACATTTTAGGGCCATTCCCAGAAGCATCAGGAAAGAGAAAGTATTTCATAGTGGTGTGGATTATTTCACCAAGTGGGTGGAAGCTGAGGCAGTCGCCAGTATCACAACCAAACAAATTCAAAAATTCACATTCAAATACATCGTCACAAGGTTCGGAATCCCGCAAAGCATCATTTGTGATCATGGCACTCAATTTGATTGGCAAAATTTCAAAGAATTTTGCAACGACTTGAAGATAAATTTGAGATTTGCATCAGTCGCTTACCCACAAGCCAATGCCCAAGCGGATGCGACCAATAAACTCATACTTCAAGGGTTGAAAAGAGGGTAGATGGATGCAAAGGCGTCTGGGTTGATGAGCTAGACCATGTATTATGGGCTCACAGTACATCTTACAAGACAGCAACGGGAGAGACTCCTTACACACTCACATACGAAACGGAAGCTGTACTCCTGGTAGAAATATCTATATCGTCCATTCGTATTCAGGAGTAAAGAGATGAAGTAAATGAACAAGAATTAATGCACAATGTGAACAGATCGAGGAGCGAAGAAAAAAGCACAACTGAGGCTTGTAGCAGAGAAGGAACAGCTGGCTAGGCGATACAACTTGAAGCTTCGCCCTCATCACATCGCGATCAATGACCTGGTGCTACGAATAATCTTCAGACCGGCGATTGGTGCAGCTAAACTCAATCCCGGGTGGGAAGGCCCGTATAAGATTTGAAGAGTGGTAGGAGCCAATACTTTCAAACTGGCAGCGATGGATGGCACAAAAATCCCAAAGACATGGAACTCAATGCACCTCAGGAGGTATTACGATTAACAGAGTTTTTGAATGTAAGGTTTAAACTTAAATGAAATGATATATGTCCGAAAGAAATTCTCGCTGGACAGTGTTTCCATAACACATGCTTAGTAAATCGCCATATAAGACCTAAAGGCATTGAAACAGTTAAGTAAGACCTACGGGCATTAAAATCACCATGTAAGACCTACGTGCATTGAAACAGTTAAGTAAGACCTACGACCATTAAATCCCCATATAAGACCTACGAGCATCAAAGTTGCCATGTAAGACCTACGAGCATTGAATCGCTAAGTAAGACCTAAGGGCATTAAATCGCTAAGTAAGACCTGAGGGCATTAAATCGCCATGTAAGACCCACAGGCATTGAGTCGCTAAGTAAGACCTAAGGGCATCAAATTCGCCACGTAAGACCTACAGGCATTGAACCACTAAGAAGGAGAAGACGAAGCGATCAGGAAGAGCAAAAAACAAGGTGGACATTAAATCAGAAAACATTAATAAAACATCATGTGATCAACAAAACATCAGAAAGAGTGAAAAACTGTGACAAAACAAAAGATCAACAAACAAGGTGCAAGATATCACTAAGGAGCGATCCCTTTCCCGCGATCGCCTGAACCGGACTTGGGAGGAGTCTGCTGAGCTTCCGGAGTGACAGGGTCTTCGTCAGGCAATCCTCGATTTCGACGCTCAGCCGCTACATACTGAGCATCTTCTGCAACTGCCTCACGATTAAGGCGCTCAATGTCACGGAAGGCACTAACCTCTTCAGAATCAGCAGGGTCGGGAACAATGACGTTGTAACGATTGAGACCCACAAGCACAACACGCAGCAGCTTACGAGTTGGCCAGGGCTTCGAAGGAAACATCTTGTGAAACTCCTTCTTACAGCTGTGCATAACCACCCGCATGCTATCACCAATCGTCTGGTTGAAGTACGTCACAGCCTCAGTATACTAGGCTTGCTGAGCGACCAGGTCTTAATCAGTCACCTCTTGAGCGGTTAGGAATTCGATCAGCAGCTCTTTGGCACTGTCCCGTTCGTGGGATATCGCCTCTACATCAGCAACCTGAGATTGGGCTTGAGATAACACGGACTCAAGACTGGCTATGTGCTCATTAGCAATGCCTAACTCCCCCTCAAGCGATCAGACTCACTCAGGACAGCGGTCTGCAGGATCTCCAAGCGCAATACTTCACTAGTTGCTTCATCAAGCTCCAATTGAAGCAGGCCCGGCCTTGGCGGTAGCCACATCTGCTCGGCACTGGTACATACGTAAAAGAGTACATATAAGATATAATGGTTAGTAAGGGGCGATCATGTGCCACTTCCCAGTTACAAAGAAAAGAGAATATTTCCATAAAAAGACAACAGAAGAGGGGAGTACCGTCTCCTCGTTGACAAGGTGAGTGAGATCCATGCGCAGATGGCTGATGACACTCGATTTGACGTGATTATCGGCCTCATCTAAGCGACATTTCCTTGCTTGAAACGTGGTTTTAGGGGTAAAATAGCGAATATTCACTCAACTACCCTATTTCCTACCAATTTGGTTACTTTGGCCCTTTTCGGGTCTATTTGATGGTTTTCTAGTGTTTTTGCGTAAGCACAGGTTTTTGCCGTCAAATAAAGTATCCATGGACGTGTCTAAGGCATAGGAACATCGAGGAACTGAACCGGAATCGATCAAAGGAGCCAATCAAAGTCAAACCGAAAATCTGCCCATTCACACTTACACATTCGGCGAAAACAAACTCACATCTTCGGCGAAAATAACAGTGTAAACCAACTGATGTCAAGAGAAGAACATCTTCGGCGAAAAGAGCCCAGGGTTTTCGGTGAAGATGCAAGGGAAAATCACTGGCGCCAACAGAAGGTATTTTCGGCGAAATTGATCAACTGCTCGGACCGAAGATAGAGTACAGAGAAATCAGCCGGCGGTGATTTCAATTGCAAGAATATTTTCGGCGAAAATACTTCATTATTTTCGGCGAATATCCCTTCCAAATCCGGCGCTGTATTGGAAACCCTAAAACGTACCTATGTAAAGAAGCAGCCGGCAGCCAAAGGAAGGAGGGACATCAAACAACAATTCATTATTCTTATTTTCTCAAATCAGACTTTTGAGAGTCAGCCGACTCTAGGGTCGATAGATAGAGTTTAGAGAGTTCGAAGATCCGTGGAGAGATCGTGACGCCATCCTTCCACCTCGGAGAACTCGGAGCTTAAAGTTGAAGATCCAGGAGATTGAAGCTTCGCGGGAGTCGTCAGAATTAGGTTTTTCAGTTCTTATCTGTTCTTCCTCTGTATGATGATCTTCATTGTTGCCTTTGATTCTCTTGTGTCTGATATGAGTAACTAAACTTGTAGAGCTTAGATTAGATGAACCCTAAGTGACCCAGGGCTTTAAAGCGGTCACGGATCGGCGGTAATTAGATTCGAAGTTCAATCAGTTCTTTTTCATGTTTGATTCGTTCTTCATTGTTCATGTTTCTTGTCTGGATTGATCCCCTAGATTAGATTCTTGTTAAGCTAAGGATAGAAGCGAACGCTCGCCTTACTTTAGAACATCGAATTGAACAATTAACCTTATAATTGGAGTGTGCCTTTCGTAGGAACCGGTTAGGGTTAATCCACTGCAAGAGTAGCTCATTAATCATTAGTAATTGCACCAATTAATTAAGTCGTTGCGAGAGGCGACCGTACCCGGGCGGCTAGTTAATCTTGGTAGTTAGAATGGATAGAGCGAACGTTCGCCGGTCTTAAACCTAAGGGTAAGGAGTTATGGTGGTGTATAGAAACCGATTGAATTAGAATTGAAAACCGCTGATCTGTCGATTGCCAATGCTTTAGGGAACGAAGGGGGATTCGAAATCTAAGTTCGTCTATCTTCCCGTTAGTCAATCTTTTAATCTTTTTGTCTTTTGTTTTCCTTTGCTTAATAGATTAGAAGTCGTGGAACTCACACCACGCACAACGTGTTTTAACCTGAGTAATTTGCCAGCTTCTTCAAAGTAGTCGATTAGAAGAAACCTCGAGTTGAATACGATCTGCTATACGCTTTTTTTTAGCATTAGTAGTTTTTATTTGGTTGGAACGTCCGAACAACGACGGGAGGTCTCACCAAATTGGCGCCGTTGCCGGGGACTCTTCTAATTGTTTGAAAGAAGAGTTGGCAAATTATTCTTCTACCTTTCCGCTTTACCATTTATTTTCCTCCAGATTTTCATGATTTACCTGGGTAGTGTTTTTGAGTTTTAATTATGCAGGATTACAGGTGGGATGACCAGTACCAAGAGTGGTATGTCGATGAAGCACCGTATATTGAGGATAATCAAGAGATGTATATACTAGCTCATCAGCATCGACAACAGACGACGAGAATAGAATCCTTCTTGGAGAATATCTCTACAGAGCTACAAGCTCACAAAGAGATAAACTCACAGGTTCATCAAAATCGACAACAGACGGCAAGAGTAGAATCCACCTTGGATGATCTCATTTCGAAGCTGCAAGCTCGTAACGTAGTGGATGTCGAGCTCGAGCAACCAAATCCACTAATGGAAGAAGATGCTCAAGAGCTGTATGAAGATGACATGACAATCTCACCAATGACTATTGCGAGCTAGAAGCATCTGATGAAGAATCCTTGGTGGTGGCGGTTGATGAAGACATAGAGCCAATCCATCTTGAAGTTGAAGCCGAAAAGGAGCACGAAGAAATCGAGGAGATATCCTCAATCGAGCTTCCGCCAAGCCAACCTATAGATCAAGCCAGAGGCGAGCACGTGGGGATCGAAGACGTCAAGGATTTGGAAGTATACACACTCGATCCCGAGAGACCTCTTGATGAGCATCAGGTGGAGAAGATGGAGCTCATTGATCATGCCGTGCCGTACTACCTGTTTCCTCCTCCAGAAGGAGAATTCAAGAAGAACTGGTCATCCAACCAGAACCATGATCTACTGGAACACTACCGGTTACATCACCCTACTGGAGTGCTACATGGCACTCAACCGCACACCTTGAAGAAGACGATTGACTTCAAGGAACTCCTAAGTTGGGGTCCCTAACAGGTACCGTCCAGCTCAAGGACGTTAAAAGAGAGCGCTTCGTGGGAGGCAACCCACGGCTGGAGTCCGTTTTTGAATTATGAGTCAGTCTTTTTCGTCGTTCGAGTCGGTTTCGGGAAGCTAAAAGTGTCAGTTTGTTTGATTTATTATTTTTCGTGTAGAGTCTGCGTGTCATAGAGTCAGTTGCTAGTTGATTGAGGTCGTTCCGATTTTTCTGGATTTAACTGTGATTTTCTGAAGTTGGTCGGATTTGCGAAAATATTTTAAACCCGAACAGTTCAAAATTTTCGGCGAAGCCACTACCATTTTCGGCGAAACTGATTCTTGATTTTCGAACTCATTCTTCCTGTTTCCTATTTTCGGTTCGAAAATTTTCTGATTTCGGCGAAACCATCCTAACTAAATTTTCGGCGAAACCGAACTACCATTTTCGGCGAAACCACCTTTTGGATTTTCAACTGAGTCTCCCTGTTTCATATTTTCGGTCCAAAATTTATACTATTTTCGCCGAAATTGATTTTGAAAACCAAGCAGTGATTTGAACTAAAGTTTTTGGCGAAACCATATGGCTATTTTCGGCGAAAACGCCTTCAAAAATCCGGTAGTGCATTTGAACTAAAATTTTCGGCGAAACTACCCTTTTAATTTCACCGAAAATAATTTTGAAAATCACCCAAAATATTCACTTTAAAATCCGGATTCACCCTCTCTCTCTTCCTTCTTTCAATTTCTCATTCAATCGTCAAAATATTTTTAAAATTTCCCTTAACCTTCTTTGTTCGACTGGTATTATGTGTGGATCCGGGACACTTGTCCCGGTATCCTTTTGATCTTTTTGTTGTTTTTGTTTTGTAGGATCCTGAGTAGCTACTCCGCTCCGCTCCGGGCTATCCGTGTTCATCCACTACACCGACCATCTCGTCACAGGTTCTTCGTATCTCTCTACTCTAGTTTAGTCATGTGAGGACACAGAACCGTTTAAGTGTGGGGTAGGATTCTAGGATTATGCATGATCTTGCTTGCTATCTATGATTCTGTGGTTCAAATTTGAAAATTCTCTAGCATAGAATTGCTCAATTCTTGACTCTTGATGTTAAATTGACTTCAATTTTGAACAATGACGTCTAGACTGTTCCACTTAGAACCTGTAACCAACGTGTTGGAACTGATATTAAATGAGTCTAGGTCAGAACAGATCATAAATCACTTCAGTAGTTGAAACTTGAATTAATTGAATTATATGGTCTGTTAATAACAAAGCTCGATAACACCGTCCTAAGAGGATAGATGCTAGCTCTTCCATGTTTTTCACTCCATAGTTGATCACCTGTGATTGTGGCTAGAGATTAGACGGAAATCCAATTCGAAATCTCGTGTAAAAAGTTATAACTAGCTAGGATCAAGTGGTTAAATCGATAAATCAATTGTTTGAGTGGTGAAATTCGAGTGTTGCAAATCAATGCTAAGTTCTTTAAAGTGCTGAAAAAAAGCTAGGCAAGCCCGACACCTAAGTGAAGTGTTCGGGTTGAGCACTAGCATAAGCACAAATACTGTGAGCTAGGCAGGTCCAACACCTAAGTGAAGTGTTTGGTATTTAGCACTAGCATGCAGTAAATAAATTGAACGAAGAAGTTGAAACTTGAAATAAATTGTTGTTTAAATCGGTCCTAGCTAGAACATGTAACGTACAGATCTAGAAACGGATGAAGTTGAGTCGATAGCCACGTCACTTTTCCTACCTCCGCATCCACATCATGGCTAGAGCTTAAAGTCTTTTTGATTATAATTGGTGTTATCGTAGTCGGTTAATTATGATTAATTGTTTTGCCAAGAAACGAGCTTTGTTAAAACCACTACTTGAAGTGTGCAGAAATTAGTGAGATCAAAAATTTGTTTGGTTGATGTTCTTGCATGTGTAGGTCACTCTTTCTACGTGGAACAGTCTAAACCAAATTGTTAGAATTGAATCTCGGTTTAATCTCGTGTCATTTGTGAATTTGAGTGTGTTCTAGTTCAGTTTGCTTGAGGACAAGCAAAAGCTTAAGTGTGGGGTATTTGTTGACACTCGATTTGACGTGATTATCGGCCTCATTTAAGCGACATTTCCTTGCTTGAAACGTGGTTTTAGGGGTAAAATAGCGAATATTCACTCAACTACCCTATTTCCTACCAATTTGGTTACTTTGGCCCTTTTCGGGTCTATTTGATGGTTTTCTAGTGTTTTTGCGTAAGCACAGGTTTTTGCCGTCAAATAAAGTAGCCATGGACGTGTCTAAGGCATAGGAACATCGAGGAACTGAACCGGAATCGATCAAAGGAGCCAATCAAAGTCAAACCGAAAATCTGCCCATTCACACTTACACATTCGACGAAAACAAGCTCACATCTTCGGTGAAATAACAGTGTAAACCAACTGATGTCAAGAGAAGAACATCTTCGGCGAAAAGAGCCCAGGGTTTTCGGCGAAGATGCAAGGGAAAATCACTGGCGCCAACAGAAGGTATTTTCGGCGAAATTGATCAACTGCTCGGACCGAAGATAGAGTACAGGGAAATCAGCCGGCGGTGTTTTCAATTGCAAGAATATTTTTGGTGAAAATACTTCATTATTTTCGGCGAAAATCCCTTCCAAATCCGGCACTGTATTGGAAACCCTAAAACGTACCTATTTAAAGAAGCAGCCGGCAGCCAAAGGAAGGAGGGACATCAAACAACAATTCATTATTCTTATTTTCTCAAATCAGACTTTTGAGAGTCAGCCGACTCTAGGGTCGATAGATAGAGTTTAGAGAGTTCGAAGATCCGTGGAGAGATCGTGACGCCATCCTTCCACCTCGGAGAACTCGGAGCTTAAAGTTGAAGATCCAGGAGATTGAAGCTTCGCGGGAGTCGTCAGAATTAGGTTTTTCAGTTCTTATCTGTTCTTCCTCTGTATGATGATCTTCATTGTTGCCTTTGATTCTCTTGTGTCTGATATGAGTAACTGAACTTGTAGAGCTTAGATTAGATGAACCCTAAGTGACCCAGGGCTTTTAAGCGGTCACGGATCGGCGGTAATTAGATTCGAAGTTCAATCAGTTCTTTTTCATGTTTGATTCGTTCTTCATTGTTCATGTTTCTTGTCTGGATTGATCCCCTAGATTAGATTCTTGTTAAGCTAAGGATAGAAGCGAACGCTCGCCTTACTTTAGAACATCGAATTGAACAATTAACCTTATAATTGGAGCGTGCCTTTCGTAGGAACCGGTTAGGGTTAATCCACTGCAAGAGTAGCTCATTAATCATTAGTAATTGCACCAATTAATTAAGTCGTTGCGAGAGGCGACCGTACCCGGGCGGCTAGTTAATCTTGGTAGTTAGAACGGATAGAGCGAACGTTTGCCGGTCTTAAACCTAAGGGTAAGGAGTTATGGTGGTGTATAGAAACCGATTGAATTAGAATTGAAAACCGCTGATCTGTCGATTGCCAATGCTTTGGGGAACGAAGGGGGATTCGAAATCTAAGTTCGTCTATCTTCCCGTTAGTCAATCTTTTAATCTTTCTGTCTTTTGTTTTCCTTTGCTTAATAGATTAGAAGTCGTGGAACTCACACCACGCACAACGTGTTTTAACCTGAGTAATTTGCCAGCTTCTTCAAAGTAGTCGATTAGAAGAAACCTCGAGTTGAATATGATCTGCTATACGCTTTTTCTTAGCATTAGTAGTTTTTATTTGGTTGGAACGTCCGAACAACGACGGGAGGTCTCACCAATGGCGCAGGCCCTCCAGATCGGTCCAAAGATGTCTATTCTCCTGTGTCAGATGCTTGCAGGAGAACGACAAGTCGCCAAGCTCAGCAGCAACCCTGGCGGAAGCGATCGAAGGAAGGAGATGGCGGTCGAGAGGATTCGGGTGGCGGATCCATAGGATGGAAGTTAATCTCACGGACAGGCTTCACATGATCAGAGACAACTTGAGATGGCGATGGCATAGGCTCAGTGGTAACCGGGATGTCGGTGTGAGGAATATTGGCACCATCTTGAGCAGGCTAATCAAGGAGCTCCTGCACAGACATATTATCTTCGTTCGCTTCTAGGCGACGGAGACGGTCTCGACGAAGTGGGGTCTCCTCCTCAATCTCATCCTCAATTTGAACAAGGGGTAGCGATTGAGGGATGGTGAAAGATTCGCCCAAGTTCTTCTTCACTTTGGAGGACCCAGCCTTCCTTTTTTTGGAACGATCATCGCCCTCGCCTTCGTCAGAGGTTTCCCTCTTGGCCTTATTCTTATCATAAGGAGAGGAAGGAGTCTTCCTAGCATGATCGCCCCATTCTTGAGTATTTCTTTTGTTAGAAGAAACAAGGGGAGCGACTGGAAGAGTGCCGTCAGGCTGGGGGCGAGTTTCACCAAGAGGCCCACGAGCAGCTTTCAAGACAGGGGGGCTATAAATACCCTCTCACCTTCACATAACCGGAGGACAACATTTTTACATAGCGGACAAACGCTCAGCGGTACGTCACACCCTTCCCTTCTCCTCTTTCGTATTATTCAATCGCCTTATAACCCCTTGAGCTGACTACTACCCCTCTTACATACGAGGTACTTTAACAAGCAGAGGACCAATCCACTTGGGCTTCCATCTCTATTGGGCAAGGCGACCAGTCTGGAACAGGTGGGAAGTTTTGAAAGGAAAAGTGTTTTGAATTTGAAAGGAAAGTGTTTTGAATTGCAACGTCAATTTCTTAAATGGTCAACTGAAATGTTTTTCGTGTCCTCCTGTAGTGAAGAGAGTGTTTGAGTAGTTCAGAGTGGAAGTAGTAGTAGAGTAGGAGGTTGGTTGGAGGAGTAGAGGCCTTTCTAGACTTTGGTTAAGTTAGGTTGAGAGCTCGAGGAGTATGAGTTCTAGCCACATGTGTTAGCTTATTAGTTCTTGGTTGGTGTGAGTTGTGTTTTGTTGTGTTTTGGTTGTGCTCTTGTGGTTGGTTGTGTCGTAGAGGTTCGGTTGTGCGTGTTTGTTAATGTAGAAGTTCGGGTTAGTGAGGGAGTAGTGTTCTTAGAAGATGCGTGTGGCTAGAAACGTTAGGAGGGAGTTTCGGGTAAGTGATGTGGTGTTTAACCTGCTGCGTTTTGATGCAAATTTTGTGTTGTGTTGCTAGGTTGAGTTGGGTTGTAATTTCGGGGACAAAATCTTTTGAAGTTGTGGAGACTTGTAACATCCCCGCCGAATTGAATGATTTGGAACTCGAGTTTGGATGATTGAGACATTGGAAACAATGTTCTTGAGGCCCCATCGAATTCTGGGACATTCATAATTGAGTCGGGTTGATGTTACAAGCTATACGTTGAAAATTCATTGAGGGTGGAAGACTGAAACACACGGCCGTGTGTCTTGGTCTGACTATAAAAGATGGGTTTTTGACCAAATTCTTCAACTTCTCTCTCTATCTTTCATCCCGAAAACCCTTTTGATGAACCAAAAATCCCCAAACTTCAAACCTTAATTCCGGGAGCTTAGAGGTTCGATTGACGCTCCATTTTTGCCTGTGCGTTTCTAGTGACGAGAGGAAGAGATCGCACATCTTGGTTTTGGGCTTTTTTGGAGTTAGGTGCTGTCAGTGGCAAAAGGAAGAAGCTACATTTTTGGAGAAGGAGAACTTGGTTGTTCGAGTTTCTAGAAGTTGTTTAGAGCCTCGTCTTCTTGTCAGGTGAGGGTTTAGTGTACGATAGGTAGTGCTGGTCGATGTGAGCAGTTGTAATATGACCTAGATGAAATTAGGGATTGCATGAAATTGGAAGAGAGTAAAAGATGATAATTGTTCTGTGATTAATTGTTAGTTGATTGTTGATGTCTGTCAATTGAGAAAATTGATTGTTGAATTGATTGTTGATTGATGTTCGTTAACGTAATGATTTACTGATGGGGTTGGGATAAATGATTAATATGGATGATTAACGGATCAGAATTAGGAGTGCTAGGAATGACGGGTTTGGGTGATCTTATGAATTTATATACATTTTATGCTGTTGTTAGTTGTGGTTGCAGGAGGGTGGTCCTTCCAATGTGGGATCGCCCTATTAATGATAAACAGGTGGATGGCCCTGCCAATGTGGGGTCATCCTATGAAGGATGAATAGGAGGGTAACCCTAAGACTCACGACATGGCTATCCCCCTACTTGCAGGTGGGGGTGGCCGGTGAGCTATCCGTTTGCCCTTGAATCGGTTGTGATGTGTAAATTGTGATTGTAATTGATTGAAGTGCCAATGTGTGATTAGTTGAATTGGGTGAATGGATATTATGTGTGATGGAGATTGATCATATGACATGTGGTGATTTTAATAAGGTTGTGACATTGAAAGTTGAACTGGAGGAATCTTGAATGTGAATTGAGAAATGATTGAGGAGGATGAGGGTGTCCGAATTGGATGATTTGTGGCTGAAAATCTAGTTAAATGAAATCTGTGGAAATAGATAGATTATTTAGTTAAAATTTAGGAATGCATGAACCAGAGAGTTGAAACGGTAAATTGATGTTGTTGTTTTTGTTGCTGATATGTGGTGTTGAGTTGACTTATTGAAATGGATGGCTGACTTGTCTGAGCATATGGTTGACTTGTGTGAATGTATTGTTGACTAGGTGGCTAGAATTCAGAGTTTACTTCCAAAGTGTGCATAAGTTTTATGGTTGTGATTGGCTTATCGTCGATAGGACACTATGAGTAACGTGAGGAGCTGGAACTCGACATAGAATGAAATTAGGTCTTGCATGAACCTATGAGGGTAAAACTGAATAATTGTCTTGTGATTGTTGTATGATGATTGTGTTGATTTATGTGTGATGTGGGGATTGGGATGAAAGATGATGGCTAATGAATTTGAATTACAAATGTGAGATAGGATGGAATGGGATGTGATGAATGTCTATAATTGTATCTATCGTTGCCAAATGTGGTTTAGTGTAGAATTATAACATAGAATTGGTACATGGAATTGTGATGTGGAATTGTGATGTAGAATTGTAATGTGGAATTGTGATGTAGAATTGTGATGTGGAATTGTGATGTAGAATTGTGATGTGGAATTGTGATGTGGATTTGTGTGGTGAAATTGTGTGGTGGAATTGTGTCATGGAATTGGAAGTGGATTGATTGAATGGTATCGGTTGAATGGAATGGCATAGTTGATGTGTGTATTTGGTGTAGTTGTGTTTATTAGAATTAAATTGATAGAACCGGAAGGAGCCAACGTTACCCCATATGTAATATACCGTTGTGTTAGAGTCCGATTCACTAGGGTGAATCCAATAACATGGAGTCATGGTGGTTGAAATCTCTGCTTAGGAAGGATCCCTATGGGATGCGTCATGATAGCTCCGTGGAGGAAGGATCCCTTGGGGATGCGTCGTGTTATCTTCCTGCGGGGAAAGATCATGTGGGATATGGATGATGTGATTACCAATGGGGTAGCGGGGGAACAACTTCTTACGACGCCTAATTAACTCACCTAGTTAAATGAAGAGTGAACTGTTGTGTGTGTGTGTGTGTGTGTTTGTGGTGTTGGACGTGATTGTGAAATGTCTTGTGATGTGTTGTGGACTGTGTTGGATTGATCTGTGAGCTAAATTGAGTTGTTGTGCTGGGATGTGGGATTGATGTTGAATGGTTTATGATCATGATGAGGCTATGAATTGTGAATTGTTAATATGGAGAACGATGTTATGAACTGTGAATTGTTAGTATAGAGAACTGTACTTGGGTGATAACCTAGACTACTTTAGGATGTCTGATAACTCACTTAGTAATTGAAACAAGAAGTGTGGTGTAAGTGAATGTGTGTGGGTGTGGGTCTGCGTATTGATGGTGATTGCGAGATGACTTGTGATGTGATGTTGAACTGTATGTATGTTGTTCCCCTGTTATATAAGGATGAGCTTTTTTGTAACTTGATGTTGAACCTTGTGCATGATGAACTCTGCTATGTTACTATTATTATGGATTGTGGATGTTGAATTGAGAACTGCACCTATGTGATCACCTAGACTGTTTTAGGGAATTAAAATCTGGTATGGCTGTGTCTAGTTCCATTGTTGATGTGTGTGCCGAGTTCGGAACAGCTCTTTTAGGTTAGGTTCGACGCATAGTTAAACCTAGTGGGTTCACTCAATTTCATTAGGAAATTGACCCCCCCTCTTCCCCTTTCAGGTTCGCGTGGATAGAGTGAGTAGAGTTGAGTTTCAGGGTTGTGGTCAAGTTCTCAGCAGTTGCTGGTTGGAGCTAAGAGGTGAAGATTGGTGATCTACATTGGAGTTGACCGTTTATTTTGGTTTTATATTTTAGTTGACACCTTTGGGTTAGAGATTTTGTTATCGCTTTGAGGATTGGATTTCAGATTTTGTTATCGCAGTTGGATTTTGGATTTTGAATAATGGAGGCGGTTCCGACTTACTCTTAATTTATGTTTTCAATGTCGTTTCTCCTTTTATTTTATAAGTTATATCTTTGAGTGATGTTCATGCCGGTTCAACCACGGGTTTACCCGGGTCAATTCGAGATGGATGTTACAACAATGGCCTCACCAACTCTCTCTAATGAACCTCACACGCTCTTTATTTTTCATCTCGTGTTGCACACAAGTTTGGGTGAGAAGAAGATGAAACAAAAATCAGCAATAAGCAAGTTCGTTATGTGATATGAACCAACGGCAACCGTGGTCCATGACCCAATACCAAATGCTCAGCAACAAAGTGATCGAAAACAAACCCAAAACTTGGATGGAATAGGACTTGGACCCTATAGCTAAAGAGCTATGAACCCTAGGTATCACGTGAATGGTGCCACACTAAGGGGTGATTACCCAAGATGATAGACCCAAACTCTCTAGTCTAGCAACAATACACCAAAGCAAGAAGAGAACACAACTGTAACCGAACCATGCTAAAAGCAATCTTATGTGTGAGTCTCATGTTGATTTACAAGAGTTACAATGGTCCCTTTATATAGGGGAAGGGAACCACGAATCTAGGAAATAAAATAACATAAAAGCATCCTATTCCAACATGGAAATGGTAGCTAAAACAAATAAGGAAAAACAAGTCCTATTGGAAAAGGAGAAGGATTCTCTATTCTATCCGTCACATTGAAACATTCATATCTCCTTCTTCCAAAAGAATCTAATGTCCAATGACATATTTATAGAAATTTAATTGAATTATCGTTCCAACACCTCTGACCTTGCGTCAATCAGCATCCCATAGAGGAAGTTATGACCGAAATACTAAACCTGGACAAAATAGTAATCCTTCTAGAACAAGGATAACTTGACCCATTCTTGCTTAGCTTCCAATTTAGGACCTTTGGGCTTACCTCTGAACCCATGCACCCTTGCATATCTTCTTGGGCCTCTATCATGGTCCACGTTCTCCAATGGGCCCCATGTCTCCAAATAAGCAAATTTCTTGTTCATTCTTGTTAGGGCCTCAACTAGGTTCTCATCATTATGAGCAATTGCAATTTTCTTCAAAGCTTTAGAAGTTAAGTAATTCAAATATTCAAGTAAACACAACCCTAGCCGAGTTCACACTAAGCCCTAGTCAGATTTCTTTGCTGGGTTTTTGAAAAAAACTATCCAAAACGAATTTGACTTTGAAAGAGCAGGAATTGATTACCCCCTTCTTAGATTTCAGATATAACCTTTAGATATAATCTTAATGAGATGGCTTTGTGTTGATTGGGTCGAATATTATTCTTTTGGACCTCTTGATTTAATCTTTGTTTCTTCTTAACCTGCACACCATCTTTTACCACCAAGAAATTGTTACACAAAACTATCAATCTGAAATCAATTAAAGTAACAAATCACAATTCAGCCCCAACTGTGCTACTATTTTAGGGTTTTTTTTTCATACTCGAAACAAGAATAACAGTAGCTTTGATCAAAGATTTGAACCAAGCTCTGATACCAAACTGATATGAACCGAAGCCAAGGATGGTTCAGTCCACACAACTCGGTTTGGACAATTTTCAAATGAAAACACAATCAAGATAGAAGATGGAAATCGGACTAGAACCCTTAGCTATAGAGCTAAGAATCGAGTATCAAGTGTGTGTGCTATCATGAACTAAGGGTGATTACCCTTATCTCGATAAACCAAACTCCCAACCCAAGCAACAATGAGAAAAGGCTTAAAGGAATAAAGAATGAAAACCAAAGTCTGAATCTTTTAGTTGTGAGCAACCAAGCTAATTTGAAAGACACTACAAAGAACCCTTTAAATAGGGTTGGGGAAAATGTGTCCTACACTAGATTCGTTAAATCTAGTCACCTAGAAAAACTACATAATTAATTGTTCACAATTAACTAAGTACATTCTCTTTTCCCATAGGGGAAGTGAATGAACATGAATGTAAATGCATCAATGGGTGATGTATTTCGTTCATGAAGGTCCCTTAGCTATTCTAAATGGCGTAATGGTCAGTGAAGAACACAAAACTATTGAATCCTGCCATTGGATCATCAATCTTCACATTAGTTCAGTTGTCATCTCTTCTTGGCAGAATGTTGTATTCTTGACATTGTCTTCACTCGAACCGACCATCCTAAGTAATGTCCAACATCCACGAACTATCCATTACTCCAATTCTTCATGCTTTGACAGACTCCAAGCCTCCATGAATAATGCCACCTTATTTCTGAAGGCCTTGGTTTGACTCCTAGTGACCAGTTGATGACCCAAGGATGTCCCCATCAGGTTATGAAATAATTGTATTGTGAATGGAATGTATGTAATGTATGTTTGGTTTGAGTCAGTAACACCTGAGTTGAGTAATGCATGAGTTGAACTAGTGGTTTAACTAGTGATTTAACCGAGTCTTCTAAGGTAGGTTGTTCCAATTATTTCCAATATATGGCCTCCCTCTTTAAACCTTGGATGTCGTTCCTGATTTCATAAATTCAATGGGTTTTCACTAGTGGGCGTATGATTCAGGACAACATTATTGTGGTCCATGAGGTCCTTCAAAAATTTTGTATTCGAAGAAAGGGTGCAAGTGTGACATGAGGAAGGCTTATGACTTGGTCAATTGGGTCTATCTCGATTCTCTTTTTTGTGCTTATGATATGCATTTTACTTTAGGGTGGTGCGACTAGGTAAAGACATGTGTGTAGTTGCTTCGCAATCATGTTCAATGGTTCCCCATCATACTTTTTCCCCCTTTCCGTGGGATTCTCCAAGGAGACCCTCTATCCCCTTTTTTAATCTAACTTTTAATGCCTTCTCCTTTATGATTGAGAAAGAGGCGGCCTCTAACGCTATTCAAGACATTCGGTTCAAACTTTTTTGCCCTCAACTCGCTCATTATTTATTTGTAGACGATACAATTGTCTCTGGATCAGCCCCAATTCAAGAGGTGTTGACAATCATGTACATAAATCATGGTTAAGGAGAGATTACATGAAAAAAAATAAACTCCTCAAAGTCATCGATCTTCTTCAGTGCCAATACCCCCGAGTCTTTGAAAAGAGATATTGTAGATACAACCATCTTTAAGATAAAGGGGGGTCATTCTAAATACCCCGGGGTCCCAACAGATTGGGGCCGCTATAGATAGGAGACTTTCAATTTCCTCATCGAGAAAATGGAGAAGCAAGGGCATAGCATGGAAAAGACTCATTCTCTCCCATGTGGGGAAGGTGACTCTGTTAAAGGTGGTTATTAAAGCGATTCCAACGTACATTATGAGCCTGTTTGCCTTGCCAAAGAAGATGGCCAATAAGATGAAGTCTCTTATCATGAGATTCTTTTGGTCACGATCTATAACAAAGAAATGGATTCACTAGTGAAAAGGAGATATTCTTTGTAAGCTGTGCTCAATAGGAGGCTTGGGTTACAGAGATTTTGGCATTTTTAATAAGGTTCTTTTGGCCCGTCAGTTATGGAGGATGCTATCTTAGCCTAATGCACTTTGGGTTAGACTTTTCAAAAATTTTTGTTTCACAAAGGTTTTGTTCTTCAAGGCCTGCAAAAGTAACCGTCCCTCTTGGATTTGGACCAGCCTTTGTAAAATCTTAGGACAAGATATTGTCCGCTTTAGGCCTAGGCTCTCACAAATTTGCTTTTCGGTGCGTAATAGTGACTTCCCATGAAGTCACCCATTCTGTAGTGCTCTAGCTTGAGGATGATTAACTTTGGAGTTCTTACCAGAGCTCCTCCATTACACCCCAAAACACGTCTTCTCAGTTAAGGTCGAGCTATTTCTCATTGCCCATGGATCTCTCATGTGCGTTGCCAATGTGGGGTTTTTTCTAGGATGTCAGAATACACCCCCTCTCAGGGGCTCAACGTCCTCGTTGAGGATTTCCCCACCATTCAAGAGGGTCGCAGAGAGGCTCTGATACCACTTGTCACATCCCAGCCTTTTCTGACAAGATATTGTCTACTTTGGGCTTATACCCTCACAGATTTTCTTTTGGGTGCATAATAATGACACCCCACGAGGTCGCCCATTCTGTAGTGTTCCAGCCCGATCACGTTTAACTTTGGAGTTCTTACAAAAAATCCTCCTTTACACCCCGAAACACGTCTTCAGTTAACGTTGAGCTATTCCTCATAGCCCACATATCTCTCGGGCTTTGTTGTCGATGTGAGATTTGCTAGGATGTCACAACCTCATTGAAGGCCAGTCCTCGCTCCTACCTTGGTTGAATTCGTGTAGTCAGGAATGGGGATGACATTAAAATAAACTGCGACCCGTGCATCCCTTCCCTCCCGAACTTCAACTTGGACTCTCCCTTCATAATTCGTGGCTTGCTTACCTTGACTGTCCTCTCCCTTCACTAGAAGAAACAAAGTATTAGTCACAATTTGTAAGGCCTATTTGTCATGGTTAGTCACGTATTAAAAATTTGTGATTATATTGACCTTAATCTGTCATGATTTTCTGGTAAATCGTGACTAACAATTGGTCACGGTTTGGTTTGTCAACCGTGACTAGTGTCTGTCACAGTTTAACAGAAAACCGTGACCAGTTTTAGTCACGATTTACCATAAAACCGTGACAAATATTTGTCACAGTTTTGCCAAGAAACCGTGACAAATTAAGTGTCCAAAGTGTTCTCAAGAGCTTTCTAGTGACCCAAATTGTCATTTTCGTTATGCAAACTAATCCATTAAAATGTTACCAAAAGGTCCCAATTAAACACCATGTGCTCCATTTGTAGCAAACTCACAGTTAGTGACTACCAAGATAAAATTTGATAATTACGAACTAGTCACTCCTTTTTTCAGGGTTCTAATAGGTCATTTAATTTATTTGTTGTTCTCAATGGAACAAATAACAAAAATTACACACTAATCATGATCATGACATGATTAAGCAAATTGATCATAAGATTAAACAATTTTAATTAATTACTAGACAACATGGTTAATCAAACACCTATTACGATTGCAACGTTGCTTCTCCACCAAGGAGAGCAGCGATATCCTCGTCTCTACCACGACGAGCAGTTATCTCCTCGTCTCCGTCACGGCGAGCAGCGATATCCTCTCCACCACCGCCAATTCGCACCCTTCTTCATCGTCATAAACATCGCCACTGCTAACATCTCTCCTCCTCGAGCCGCTTCGCCATCACTTCCACGACGGCTCATCCTCCTCGTCGGTGAACTTACGATGTTTATAAATTAGCCATTGTGCAAATTAGTCAAGGTTTATATAAATCGTGACTAATTTTGTCACGATTTACATATAAACGGTGACCAATTTGTCACGGTTATAAAAACCGTGACTCATTTGTAATGGTTTACATATGAACCGTGACAAATTGGTCACGATTTATATAATCCGTGACAAATTGGTCACGGTTTATATAATCTGTGACAAATTAGTCACAGTTACAAAATCTATGACTAACAAACCGTGATAAATGTTCAATTTTCTTGTAGTGCTTATTTGTAACCATTTTGTCTTGTTTTCTTGGTCCTTCGAGTGAATGAATGAAATAGTTGTTCTCTTTTTTTTTTTTTAAAAAGGGTTATTATTTTTAAAAAGCTCCAACTTTCGCGATTTCTTTTCGATATACCCAAACTAAAAAAAACCCCAAATCTATCCCGTATTTAATGCCGTTAGGCCTTCTTTGTAATTTTTTGGATGGAAGTGACCAAATCGCTATTTTCACTACCATGTTGGCTGACACGAGTCCTGCTGAGTCATTTTATCCCCTAGACCAAAAAGCTTTTTCATTGAAGTGTTGCTGACTCATTTCATTTAGTGTTTATGAATTAAAAAAATAACTCCTTTCCCACTCCGAGTCCCCGACCGCCACCGCCTTCAGAAGCAGCCCCTCACCCACCGGCCACCGCTAGAAACAAAGCCCCCTACCCTTTTCCTCCCTGCCGTCCAACGATGACACCAAACCTCTTCACCGTTCCAATCGGCTTCCTTTTTCTTCTTATTCCAAGCAGCATATGGAAATGAATATTTTGATATCATGACTAAGGTTGCTGCAAAATCAAAAATAATTCTAATGTTAATACTCCTATCTCTGCAGCACCAATCATCATCAACCATCATCAACTAAGATAGAGCAGTTTGCAAATGATCATTCTTTAGTCAAAGCAACACTCACTCTTGGCAGCGAGTCGTCGTACCAATCCAATTTGTAGAAACTCGAGGCTGAATTAGATAGAAACAAAAGGGAATTTTAGTAAAGCGATATAATAACGTTACCTCCTTTGCTAACAGGCGCAACAATGGCGTCATCAATCGAGCTTCGGTGTCCAACATCGAATCGGATTCAGCCACACTTGGAGCTACCAGAAACCACGTCGAATCCGAGAATGTCACCACTTGGGAAGCTAGGGTAATGCCTTCCTCTGTTGCTGTATGCATTGCGTCGACGACGAAGAAGATGATTTTCTCGAAAGCTAGATTTGGGGGAGAAATCAATCAAATCATAAACCAAACACCCCCTGCCACTTCCGCTGCTTCTTCTTCTCTTCAACATTCAACAACAACAAATCTTCAACCTAGAACCCAAAAATCATATTTCTCCCTTCTCCCCCATGTTTTTGCTTCTTCTTCAACCTCACTGTCGCTGACGAGCTGTCAATAGAACTTGACCTTGACTCATTTCCACATACCTTGACTGGGGAACATTCCAGAGACGGAGAAAGTTGAGGTTGAACGACGGAATCAGGAGCGTCCTCAATGGAATCTAGGGATTTATGTGACTTAAAGGGTTTCGGAAGTGATGGATCTAGGAAGCAGATTTCGGATTGAGGAGGACGAAATGGTTCCAAGGAAGCAGCTGTCTGCCTCGCCACCGCTCTCAGTGGTGGATCTAATCGGTTATGGGGTTTTTGTTGCTCGAAGAAGAATTTCCAGACACGGGAAGAGACAATGAGGAGGAGGAACAGATCAGGGGAGGCTGGCTGCTAGATTCGTCTAGTGGAGAGGCCGTGAGTCATCGACGGGGGAGGTGGGACACTGGGAATGATTGGAGGGATATGAGGCTTTGTTTCTGGCGGTGGGTGAAGGAGGTTGCTCCGACGGCGGTGGCGGTCGGCAAGGGAGAGTGAGTAAGTGAAGGAGAATTTCATTCGGAGAGGGAGAGTAGGGAAAAATTAAAGGAGTATTTTTTTATTCTGTAAATTTAATTTTTTTAAACACCTGTCAACCAACGTGGTAGTCAAAATAGCGATTTGGTCACTGCCATTCAAAAAATTACAAAGAAGGCCTAACGGCGTTAAGTACGGGATAGATTTGGGGTTTTTTAAAGTTTGGGTATATCAAAAAGAAATCGCGAAAGTTGGAGCTTTTTAAAAATAATAACCCTAAAAAAAAGGGTTTTGCCTAGTTCCTATATAGCTTTCTTTCTTTTCTTGTTGTTTCTAGGACTTCATGTGGCATAAGGAATCCGAACACCTCCTTTAAGGGAGATGGTGAACTGAATCCATGTTAAACGTTGTCCTAGGTGTTACTTGGTATTTTGCTTGTAGCCCTTCATGTTTTTTGATGCAATGAAAACTGTTATTCATAAAATAAAAATAAGGTTAATAAGGAGGGTAAAATCATGACGGGCAACGTGGCATATGCATTTACTAGTTGGTGGTGTTGGGGATTTGATGTGTGTGAATGAAGGAATGGGCTAAGTGGTGTTGAATACCACATTGCTAATTGATGGGAAAGTGGAGCTAGATATAAGAAATCAAGCCCACTAAGGTTGGTAAAAGGCTTGAGATGGTGATGGGCCCTCGCGTCGTCGTCGTCACCTCGCCTCGGCCTTGGATTCGGATTCGGATTTGGTCAAAAGATTTGATTTGATTCAATTCTTTTGCTACCCGACCGACTTGGTTTGACCAAAAAGTCATCCAGAGTTTATGGTTTGAACCCAAACTGGAACCAGGTTTTTAAACCAGTTCAGTCGCGAACCGACACGATTCAAACCGGCCAACTGCCCAACTGCCAGAAGGCACCCCTTCATTTACTATAAATAGCAGATCAGTCCCTGCACTTTCTCCTACAGACTTTTCCCCTCTCTAAACTTATTCTCTGCACGAAAAAGCTATCTGCATTCATTCTCTCAAAGAAATCGAGTTGTGTGATTGCGCCGTTCGTTGAGTTCGCCGATCACTTGCGTTTGCATCACCACTACGCATGTGAGTATCCGTTTTATCCTGGGAGAATTGATTCCGTTAACCTTGGGTGACGTAGAGGGGAATAACAATTCTTAAGGACAGATAGTGAAGTCAATCGACTCGGATTTGTCTTTCTATTTTTGCATGCTTGCTTGTTCATCTTGTTTTGCATTTTACGGTACCAATGGGTTAATTTTGCAGGGAAAACAATAAAAGGAAAAGTAGGACCAACAACTTTTTGTCGACAACCAAGGCGGCACCTCCTTCGATCTTCACTGAAAATGAACCATTTGGTTTATCAATTACCAATCTGTTTAGTGTTTGGTTGTTTCCCTTCAACTTTCATCCCTTAACTTGGTGCAGACGGGAGAGAGTGACCCAATTTTTTTATAAAATAATTATTTCTTAACATGAAATTATATTTTAAAAAGTAAAAACAATTATTTAACCCTTTTTTACGGGATGAGATCAGCGTCCAATACTTTGTAGGGTTTGGAACTTTCCAAACCCTCCTCCAACCATTAGATCTAAATTGTTTTTATTTTTAATAAATACTATATTACTTTGTAGGGTTTGGAACTTTCCAAATACTATATTACATAAGAATTTATAATAAATACTATATTATATTTATTTTTACACTAACTTTAGATATCTAGCCAATTATTAAAATTATTTTATTTTATATTTGTATGCTTTTAATTACTGACGGGTCACAACATCCACCAAATGTTTTATATTTGTATTTAAATTGATATTTTAGATTATTAAAACTATATACGATGATAAAATATTATGCTCTCATTATGAAAATTATATTAAGTTACTTATGGAAAATATTAAAAAACTCTATTACTATTCAAATTTAATATACTTACATGTAATAATTTTTTTGTTTACCTATATCTTAAAACAATTGTTAACTTGAATTTTACCATGTTCAAATCATCTCGGTTCGGAGAGTAATCATAAAAACGGTGAAAATTATCATTCTTAATGTGCACCCGAATGATCTACAAACCTAATTTAAAATCTTTAGAAATAACAACTTGTCGCTCATGCATTTTTTTGGATTAATTTGCTTACATCGTGTTTGTTATTGTAAAAGAGAATAATTAACTAAAAAATAATTCCAATTATCCAATATTCCAGCAAAATTTATAACTTTAATCCATTAAAAAGTTAAAAAATCGAGATTTTAGAACAAAATATTAGGTTTTATCTCATTTCGTGTGTTTTAATTAGTTTCTAATTACTAATTATATTTTCTATCATTAATGAAATATAGTATATCGAAACTTAAAATTCAGATTAGTAAATGAAGATCCAAGTTAATTAATTACTAAATGCACCTTCGTGACTTCAAAGTTGTGTATGATTCTTATCAATTATATTTTTCTCTACAATCTATATCATTATTAATTATGTGCTTTGTGCCGCGGCAACGCGCAGGCTAGTGCTTGACAACAAAGAAATTTACATGAGTTCATCGAATTAAAACAAAAAAAGAGTTCATCAAACTTGACAAACAAACGTTATCGAGTACTGTGAAGTTATAAAAGAACGAAAGATACAATTTATCACTGAATACCAAAAGTTGACATGAAGAGAACTGGAAAGAAGATGACAATTCAAAGTTAAAATGTATGTATCTAGCTTATTAAAGAATTATCAATCAAAATATTGACAAGTATACATACAAGTAAACAAGTTACTTCTTATGTTGATGTATTTTTTTTATACTAAACTAACTTTGAGAACCTAACTACAACAAATATTAGTTATACCAATTTCATAAAATTTAGACTATTAAGACTGCGATGGTGCTCTAAGTTGTGATGATCGAGGTAATTTATCTTAATAATAATGATTTTGTTCCATATTATTTGTTATTTGCTCCAAAATTTAGAATTATATATTATCTGGAGGTTGGACCCTGCCGACGGGCGGGCAAAATACTAGTACTAATTAATAAGAGAATGTTGTTGTATTTTTTTCCCTCCGTATGAGAGGTCTCTCTCTTTTATGAGAGTTTCCCCAAAAAATTAGGGTTTTTTGCCGACGGAATTTTTTTCTTTTTATTCTTGGGATTCTTCATCTAGGGTTCAACACTTCTACTTGGTTCTTATTCTCTCCAAACAAACAACAGACAAGAATGGAACGTGACCTATGCAGTGGTTTAGCCAGGAAATTGTTCAAGGGGGTTCAAGTTTCGTAATATTTAAACAGTCAATAAATAATTGAAAAGTCAACTCAAAGTAGAATTAAAAGTAAACAATATAATACTTAAGATTCTTACAGTAAATGATAATCATGACATACTGTTTACAACGAAACACGACGAGATTTCATATTCTGAAAACATTGTAGAACACATTCCTTGTCTAAACTAGCACACAAATCTTATTCAACATATGTCACTAAAGCGTCGTTCAACCACTCATCATTCATCCGGTTTCGAAGATTGTTCTTGGCATATTTCATGGATGAAAATGCTCTCTCCACAGTTGATGTTGCAACAGGCAGGATATGTGTCAACCGACCTTTCAATCTTCACCTAATTGCGGTTCATTCTCGTCAACTTTTGCCACAACTAAATTTGCTTCATCTTCATCGGTTTTCACAACAGATGTGGTTTTTGCCATCACTGAGTAGAATCTCTTCATTTAATTGAGAGTAAACACCACATTAATTTATTCCCAAAGTCTAAATATCAAATCCTGAATTCAATTTCTAAACATAAGACTTTACATACCTTAATAGTTATACGAAAATACAATCCCTACAACAAGGATCAGGGACCGTCTGAGAAATATCGTCGATAAAAGGTATTACGTTGTTGACCAGTTGGCCGATCTGAAGTAATTTTGAGAAGAGATATCATAAAGAATTTTGCTGCAGTTTCTGAGTTACGGGAAGTCAGGAAGATAGTAGGTTTAGAAATATAATGACTATCGTTTCTAAATTCTATGTTATAATAACATCTGATTACAAATAAAATATTTATAAAATATATCTCTTTGGTGAATTAAATACCATAATGTTTCTGTAATGGTTGACACGTCAACTCTGTAGACTATAGGTCCCTTGTTCAAGATGCAGCAGTAACAATATGTATTGGTCGAATTTTTTGAAATATCCAAGAGGGGTCAGCTGAACCTCCTTTCCATACTCTGCCTCCACCAGTGGACCTATGTGTATCAATCTAATAAACACATTTAGCGTTATCAAAAGGAGAAGAACATCGGGAACATCGAATTTAGTCCAGTCGATTCCTAGAGAAATCTGGAGGAGATCTCGGGGAGATAAGTAGATCAAGAAAGACGTTGCTGGCATCGCCTCCTGTCAACAAATTTGGATTCTAAAGAAATCTAGAGGAGATATTGATGTTTTCAAGTACCAAATTCTAGGAAACAAATCCAGGAGGGTTGATCTTGAAGTAGCCTAGAGGGATCTTTCAACTTTTTTCAGATCTATTGAAAGAGACGGGTATGATATTGTTTTTTCACAAGAAACTGGGACGGCAGGTGATGATGAAGTCGACTTGATGGTGAAGTCGAAGTAGGTGATGAAGGTGATGAAGCCGAAATTCACGATGATGTTTGAATTTGGATGCTTCAAGGTAAATTTTTCCTTTATCCTGCTTGGCTCGTTCTCACTACCTGATTTTGAATACGGATGGGTTGCAACTTATTCCGGAATCAGGACTTGGTCCGATTAATTCCCATAGTGGGTAATGAAATTGAATCTTTCAAACTGTTAATTAGATATGATTGAATTTCTGGTTTTGAATTCCTCCAAGAGATGAAGAATCTTAATGCTTTGTGTGTAAACAATTCATGAGTTGATGAATGTCTTTTTTCAGTATATGTCGTAATTGGAATCCGTTGATTCGTCAATTTCCGACATGATTGACTCTATTGTTTCTGAGCTCTTGAAGGTTTTGACTTTGCTCTTTAATTTTTACTTTGAATTTTACACGATTTTCGACTCTGAAGTGCTGGAGTAGCAGGGGATAGTCTTAGGGATGGTGATGACACTCAATTTGACGTGATTTTCAGCCTCATTTAAGCGACATTTCCTTGCTTGAAACGTGGTTTTAGGGGTAAAATAGCGAATATTCACTCAACTACCCTATTTCCTACTGATTTGGTTACTTTGGCCCTTTTTGGGTCTATTTGATGGTTTTCTAGTGTTTTTGTGATAGCACAGGTTTTTTCCATCATTTACGTAGCCACAGACGTGTTCAAGACCTCAAGGAGTGAACCGGAATCGAACCAAAAATCAAACTAGAGTCAGAATCGAAGATCCAACAGCCCAGCACAATGTTTTCGCCGAAAATACTATAAAGTTTTTGGCGAAAATACCTTCCGAAACCCACAGTCGATTGTGGAGAAGTTTTCGGCGAAAAGTCAAAGTCTTCACCGAAAACTATTGAAGAAATACACACAGGAGGATTCAACTGAAATTTTCGGCGAAAACTTCTTAAGTTTTCGCCGAAAACTATTACCTTTACCAAGATAGAAACGACAAATCCTAATGACGCCTATTTAAATAGAGCAGCCACAGCTGAAGGGGGAAGACATCAATCATTCAACAATTATTCACACATTAGACTTTTGAGAGTCAGCCGACTCTAGGATCGATAGATAGAGTTTAGAGAGTTCGAAGATCCGTGGAGAGATCGTGACACCATCCTTCCACCTCAGAGACCTCGGAGCTGAGAGTTGAAGGTCCTCGAGATTGAAGCTTCACGGATTCGTCAAATTAGGTTTTACAGTTCTTCTTTGTTCTTCCTACCTGAGATGTATTCCTTGTTTGTCTTTAATTCTCTTGTATCCAATATGAGTAGCTAAACTCGTAGAGTTTAGATTAGATGAACCCTAAGTGACCCGGGGCTTTAAAGCGGTCACAGATCGGTGGTGATTAGATTCAAAGTTCATTCAGTTTCTCTTGCGTGGTTGTTTTGTTCTTCATTGTTTACTACGTTTCTTGTCTAGTTGACGCCTAGATTAGATTCGTCGTTCCTGTGTTTCTTTTCTGGTTGATCACCTAGATTAGGTTTGTGCAAGTTAGGGTTAGTCGCTAGACAGTTCCTTGCTTTGGCGCATAAACTTATCTTCCTTGATCACCTAGTTTAGATTCTTGTTAAGATAAGGATAGAGCGAACGTTCGCCTTACTTTAGAACATCAATTCAACCAATTAACCTATTCGTTGGAGTGTGCCTTTCGTAGGAACCAGTTAGGGTTAATCCGCTTCAAGAGTAACTCATTAATCACTAGTAATTGCACCAGTTAGTTTTGCCGTCGCAAGAAGCGACCGTACTCGGGCGTCTAATTAATCTTGGTAGTTAGATCGGATAGAGCGAACGTTTGCCAGTCTTAAACCTAAGGGTAAGGAGTTATGGTGGTGTATAGAAATTGATTGAATTAGAATTAAAAACTGCTGGTCTTGTGATCGCCAATGTTCTGGTAATCTTAGGGGGATTCGAAATCTAGCTCGTCTATCTTCCTGTTAGTCAACCTTTTTACTTTTTCTGTCTTTTATTTCCTTGTTTGTTAGATTACAAGTCGTGGAACTCACACCACGCACAACGTGTTTAAACTTGAGTAATTTGCCAACACATTTGAGTACACAAGAAGAAGAGACCTCGTGTAGAATACAATCTAGTCTGCCTTGGAAGATTAGTTATTTGATACCGCTAAAACTGCAGCATCAAATTGGCGACGTTGTCGGGGACTCTTCTGATTATTTGAAAGAAGAGTTGGCAAATTATTCTTCTACCTTTCCGCCTTACCATTTATATTTCCTCCATATTTCTATGATTTACCTGGGTAGTGCTTTTGAGTTTTGAGATGCAGGATTACAGGTGGGATGACCAGTACCAAGGGTGGTACATCAATGAAGCACCATATATTGAAGACTCCCAAGAGATGGATTTACACACTTATGAATATCAACAATGGATGGCAAGCACCCAATCCGCTTTGGACAAACTCCAGTCAATGCGACAAGCTGCTGATGCAAGGAACGCCGAGCTCAAGCGACTAGAGCAATTGATGGGAGAAGATGCTCAAGAGCGTTTCGAAGAAGAGCCAGAAGCTACACACCACTAGCAAATTCACCAAGAGATGTATATACCTGCTCATCAGCATCGACAACAGACGGCAAGAGTAGAATCCGCCTTGGATGATCTCATTTCGAAGCTACAAGCTCGTAACGCGGTGGATGTCGAGCTCGAGCAACCAAATCCACTAATGGAAGAAGATGCTCAAGAGCCGTACGAAGATGACCATGACAATCTCATCCATGACTATTGCGAGCTAGAAGCATCTGATAAAGAATCCTTAGCAGAGGTGGTTGATGAAGACATAGAGCCAATCCATCCTGAAGTTGAAGCCGAAGAGGAGCACATAGAGATTGAGGAGGTATCCTCACCTACCTTTCCGCCGAGCCAACCTGTAGATCAAGCCAGACACGAGCACGTGGAAAGCAACAAGGTCATGGATTTAGAAGTTTACATACTAGATCCCGAGAGACCTCTGGATGATCATCAGGTAGAGAAGATGGAGCTCATTGACCATGCCACACCGTACTACCTCTTTCCTCCTCGAGTAGGAGAACTCGAGAAGAACTGGTCATCCAAACAGAACCGCGATCTACCAGAGCACTACCGGCTGCATCACCCTTCTAGAGTGCTATCTGGCACTCAACCGCTGGCCTTGAAGAAGACGATTGACTTCAAGGAACTCCTAAGTTGGGGTCCCTAACAGGTACCGTCCGGCTCAAGGACGTTAAAAGAGAGCGCTTCATGGGAGGCAACCCATGGCTGGAGTCCGTTTTCAATTATTGAATCACTCTTTTCGTCATTCAAGTTAGTTTTCGGGAGCCAAAGTGTCAGTTTTTCTTTTAATTTTCGTCAGTTTTAATCTGTGTCTGTCAGGTCAAAAGTTTTCACCGATAACTTTCAAGGTTTTCGGCAAAAAGTTTAGTCAAGCGTTCTGTCAGTGAGTTTTTAAAGTAGTTCTCGCCGAAAACTTCTAATATTTTCGGCGAGAACTTTAGTTTGTTCGAGTATGTTTTTCTAGTGGGTTTTTCAAAGTAGTTTTAGCCGAAAACTTCTAATGTTTTCGGCGAGAACTTTAAGGGAGTCATAAATTTTTTGAAAACTTTTCAAAAACCAGAGTCAAAAACTTTTCAAAATTCCCATAAACCTTCTTCGTTTCGACTTTTATTCTGTGTGGATCTGGGACACTTGTCCCGGTATCCTTTTGATCTTTTTGTTATTTTTGTTTTGTAGGATCTTGAGTAGCTACTCCGCTCTGCTCCGGGCTATCCGTGTTCATCCCCCACACCGACCATCTCGTCACATGTTCTTCGTAACTCTCTACTCTAGTTTAGTCATGTGAGGACACAAAACCGTTTAAGTGTGAGGTAGGATTCTAGGATTATGCATGATCTTGCTGGATTTTCTGTGATTCTGTGGTTCAATTTTAAATTTCTCTAGCATAAAATTGCTCAATTCTTGACTTTTGATGTTAAATTGACTTCAATTTTTCACAATGGCGTCTAGATTGTTCCACTTAGAACCTGTAACCAGCGTGTCGGCACTGATATTAAATGAGTCTAAGTCAGAACAGATAATAAATAACTTCGGTAGTTGAAACTTGAATTATTTGAATTAATTGACTTGTTAATAACAAAGCTCGATAACACCGTTCTAAGATGATAAATGCTAGCTTCTCCCATGTTTTTCACTCCATATTTGATCACCAGTGATTGTGGCTTGAGATTAGGCGGAAATCCAATTCGAAATCTAATGTATAAATTTAAAACTAGCTAGGATCAAATGGCTAAATTGATTAAATCAAGTGCTTGAGTTGTAAATCCGAAAAAGTTCAATGTTCAATTGAATTTTTAAGTGATCTAAGTGCTGAAAGTAAAGCTAGGCAAGCCCAACACCTAAGTGAAGTGTTCGGGTTGAGCACTAGCATAGGCACAAATACTGTGAGCTAGGCAGGTCCAAAACCTAAGTGAAGTGTTTGGTATCGAGCACTAGTATGCAGTAAATAAATTGAAAGAAGAAGTTGAAACTTGAAATAAATTGTTGTTGAAATCGGTCCTAGCTAGAACATGTAACGTACAGATCTAGAGGCGGATGAAGTCGAGTCGATAGCCACGTCACTTTTCCTGTCTCCACGTCCACATCATGGCTAGAGCTTAAAGTATTTTTTATAAGAATTGCTGTTATCGTAGTCGGTTAACTATGATTAATTGATTTGCCAAGAAATGAGCTTTGTTAAAACTACTGCTTGAAGTGTGCATAAATTAGTGAGATCGAAAACTTGTTTGGTTAATGTTCTTGCATGTGTAGGTCACTTTTTCTATGTGGAACAGTCTAAACCAAATCGTTAGAATTGAATCTCAGTTTAATCTCGTGTCATTTGTGAATTTGAGTGTGTTCTAGTTTAGTTTGCTTGAGGACAAGCAAAAGCTTAAGTGTGGGGTATTTGATGACACTCGATTTAACATGATTTTCAGCCTCATTTAAGCGACATTTCCTTGCTTGAAACATGGTTTTAGGGGTAAAATAGCGAATATTCACTCAACTACCCTATTTCCTACCGATTTTGTTACTTTGGCCCCTTTTTGGGTCTATTTGATGGTTTTCTAGTGTTTTGTGATAGCACAGGTTTTTGTCATCATTTACGTAGCCACGGACGTGTTCAAGATCTCAAGGAGTGAACCAGAATCAAACCAAAAATCAAACCAGAGTCAGAACCGAAGATCCAACTGCCCAGCACAATGTTTCGTCGAAAATGCTATAAAGTTTTCGGCGAAAATACCTTCAGAAACCCATCGTCGATTGTGAAGAAGTTTTCGGCGAGAAGTCAAAGTCTTCACTGAAAACTATTGAAGAAATACACACAGGAGGATTCAACTAAAGTTTTTGGCGATAACTTCTTATGTTTTCGCCGAAAACTATTACCTTTTCCAAGACAGAAATGGCAAACCCTAATGACGCCTATTTAAACAGAGCAGCCACAGCTGAAGGGGGGAGACATCAATCATTCAACAATTATTCACACATTAGACTTTTGAGAGTCAGCCGACTCTAGGGTCGATAGATAGAGTTTAGAGAGTTCGAAGATCCGTGGAGAGATCGTGACGCCATCCTTCCACCTCGGAGAGCTCGGAGCTGAGAGTTGAAGATCCTCGAGATTGAAGCTTCACGGATTCATCAAATTAGGTTTTACAGTTCTTCTCTGTTCTTCCTACCTGAGATGTATTCCTTGTTTGTCTTTAATTCTCTTGTATCCAATATGAGTAGCTAAACTCGTGGAGCTTATATTAGATGAACCCTAAGTGACCTGGGGCTTTAAAGCGGTCACAGATCGGCGGTGATTAGATTCAAAGTTCATTCAGTTTCTCTTGCGTGGTTGTTTTGTTCTTCATTGTTTACTGCGTTTTTTGTCTAGTTGACGCCTAGATTAGATTCGTCATTCCTGTGTTTCTTTTCTGGTTGATCGCCTAGATTAGGTTTGTGCAAGTTAGGGTTAGTCGCTAGACAGTTCCTTGCTTTGGCGCATAAACTTATCTTCCTTGATCACCTAGTTTAGATTCTTGTTAAGATAAGGATAGAGCGAACGTTCGCCTTACTTTAGAACATCAATTCAACCAGTTAACATATTCATTGGAGTGTGCCTTTCGTAGGAACCAGTTAGGGTTAATCCGCTTCAAGAGTAACTCATTAATCACTAGTAATTGCACCAGTTAGTTTTGCCGTCGCAAGAAGCGATCGTACTCGGGCTGCTAATTAATCTTGGTAGTTAGATCGGATAGAGCGAACGTTCGCCAGTCTTAAACCTAAGGGTAAGGAGTTATGGTGGTGTATAGAAATTGATTGAATTAGAATTGAAAACCGCTGGTCTTGTGATCGCCAATGTTCCAGTAATCTTAGGGGGATTCGAAATCTAGCTCGTCTATCTTCCTGTTAGTCAACCTTTTTACTTTTTCTGTCTTTTATTTCCTTGTTTGTTAGATTACAAGTCGTGGAACTCACACCACGCACAACATGTTTAAACTTGAGTAATTTGCCAACACATTTGAGTACACAAGAAAAAGAGACCTCGAGTAGAATACGATCTAGTCTGCCTTGGTAGATTAGTTATTTGATACCGCTAAAACTGCAACATCAAATGGCTTTTGATTTCTCACTAGAAAGCGTTTCATATCCTTTGTACAAGGTTCACTGGTTTTTGTACGGGTTGATTAGAATAAGTTTTCTAATGGCATCTTCACCTACCTATAGGCGGAGCTGGTTTGTGTTCAATTGCTTTCTCTTTTCTCTCATTTTGATCTCTATAAAACCTTACTGTTTGAGTTCCTATGTCGATATTGGAAATAATTTTGGTTGTTTTCAACGCTGCTTCAGTCCATGGAAAGTGTTTTTTAAGAAATTTTTTCCTTTGGTTGACCTCTTCCTTTCTTTTCTTTACTAAGTGCTTAACCTTCCGTTGTAAATTTTTGTTTCCCTGTAGAGCTCTGAACAACCTGTTTGTTACTTCATGACTAATTTTAAGCTTATTGATTGATATGGTGAAATTGTGAGTTGATTGCTAATTTGTTAATTACCTTCCGAAATTGACACCATTAATTAATTTGGTCAGAAACGGAAATTTGGGTTTGGTTGTCAAAGTTTGATTTCGTAATCTGTGTTTAGCATTAATTTCGTGCAAAAATTAATCGTCTAGATTAATTGCCCCATTTACGGCATGATTGATTCCTTTTGACTACAAATCTTATTGATTCTCGTCTAAAATTTTTGATTTGTAAAGATCAGACAGGGAAGTTTTGTTTCCTTTTTGGTAAGTCTAAATTTTCTTCAAAAACAATATGAACTTTCCTTCTTTAGAAATCCCCTATAGGAATGAATGGTTGACTCGCTTTGTCTTTAAATAAGTGATTGCTTTTGAACTACAACTCACATCCTTTCCTCTTTATTTTACGAAATAACTTTGAACTATGGCGAATGAAATTGTGCCAATGGCCATGTTTGACCACTTGTTGTTGATCTCAATAACGAGGTGTTACAGGAAACAAATGAGTAGGTTGATCGTAGTTGCCTTGTCCGAATTTTCTGGGATCTCCCAGTGCCACTGCATGTTGTCCGTAGAATGCTGGATGATGTTTGGAAATGTAGAGGAGAGCTGGACATATTTGAAGCCGGTTTTGGGCTGTACCAGTTCATATTCCCATCGGTGCAGAAAAGGAATAGGGTGATCAAGACACAACCATGGTCCTTTGAACTCAGTATCATGAACATGATTAGGTTTGTCACTCCTTCTGAGACCATTTTCAATAAGCTTTAGTTCATGGATATTGCAGTTCAGTTGGCAGGAATCCCAATCGATTGCCGAACCTTGGCTTTTGATCGACAAATGCTGGAGAAGATCGGGGAAGTGCAGAAAGTTAACTTTTTCATTGCAGACAATGCTGAAGGTTTCTTCATCAAGGGTTTGGTTAAGTTGGATCTTCTTGGATCAAGGGCTGGAAGGATCACTGCTTGTGTCCCCGAGGGACGTTCTTTCTTCGTCTATTTTCAGTATATCCAGGTCACTGCTCATTTTATCAATGTGGAATCATTGGCCACATTTATGACTTCTGCCCACATCAACATTTGACATTTGATCTTGAAGCAAGGAACAAGTGAATCTGCATTCCAGATTGTGGTAAATTGGTGGAAGGCCCCAACCTATAAAGGGAATTCACAACTAAATACCAAAGTCGGAGGGGTGCTCCTCTCTTACCTCCTTCAGTAACGGCGTCCTTCACAGGTGCACGCTCGAACCCTCAATCTCCAAGGTAAGAAAAAATCCTTAATCAAGCCGCAAAGAAAGGAGGACAATCAAGCTCCTCCTCGACAGCTATGGCATCGAACACGCGAATGGTAACTCCTCTATTTTGTTCCTTTACTTTGGTTTTTAATCAATGCATATCGGGCAGAGATTTTCTGCTTTTAATTTTACAAGCCTAATATTGGTATGTTAGGTGATCAATGAAGTGGATTCAAGGCCTTTTGTTTAATTGATTTCTCTTTGACATTCACTTGGAAATCTTAATAGATTGATTTCCTTTCGCGTTGCTTGATGAACCAAATTGGATTTAAAGGTGATGATGGTTTCTGGGCAGGATAGGATTGTATTTAAATAATTCTGATATGTTGGTTCCATGATTTTTATAGGTTCACAGGATAATGTTGGCTCCAAAAAGATTGCTGAAGTGGAGAATAATACTGGTAATGGCCTTTTGCTTAACTAAATGTTTCTTCTTATTCCTTTTGCAAAATTTGTTGGACTGAGACTTGTTTTTTACTTTACCTGGGAATTTGATCTAAAATGGAGATGATGATGTTTCATATCTAGATTGTTTCCACATATAAACTAATCTTGATGTGTTGATTCCTGGGATATATGTAGGGTCACAAGATGAAGTGAGTTCCAAAGAGATTGTTAGAGCGCAAAATAGTACTGGTACAAAGACAACTGAGGCAGTTGCATTCGATGCTGTGGAAACTGAAAAGTCGCTGAGAAGAAAGAAGGGTTATGAGGATAAAGGGAAAACTAAAGCTGCAGAGCTAGAAAAGGAACCAAAAAGTTGTTGCTCGGAAACAAAGGGATTGTAATTCGGGATTTGGATGATGGAGCTTGTAACACCCGCCCCAAATCGCTTAGGTCAAACTCGTGGTTAGACCAGGAACCAGAGCTACGGTTTGACTCAAAACATAAAGAAACTAATAAAATATTATTTAAACTCAATAAACGCATAAAAATAATTGCAATCAGAAGCTTCCATGATTTCACAACCAAATCCAATTTACATTTTAAATTCACAAATAATTCTCATCATAAATTAATCCAAAATCCCCAAAACGTCAACTGAATAAAATACCAAAAACAACCTCTAAGTCCTCAGTCACCGTCCTTCAACCATCTGCTACCTCCAAGCTCCAACTGCTGCTCCAACCTCAGCTCACCAACTACTTCTAACTGAAAAGAGACATTGGAGGGGGATCAGTTTCCTAATGAAACTGAGTGAACCCACCTGGCTTAACTATGCGCAAACTACCTAGGGAGCATCCCAGACTCCCACATTGGAATACAACAATGAGACTCACTCTTACGTCCAGTTCATTTTAACAACCTAATAAGATAATTCTAAGTGATCAGACAAATTCCCTCTACCTCTATGTCCGTCATGCATCTCCCCACCAATGTCATCCAACAATCATAAATAATCCAACACAAATCCAGAATTAATAAATTGAATATCACATCATCACACATCATTCCACAATGTACAAGAATCAACATCAACCCGGTTCAGCAGCACATCACATATCAACTCACAATCACATCAAACACAACACACAGAGTTCACATTTCATTCCACTAGGTGAGTTAGTTAAGGCGCCTAGGAGTTGCTCCACACCACCACTGCCGGCCAACCACAGACGCATCATCAACGGATCCCTTCCCATGGAAGCATTACACAATATCCTATTATAGGATCTTCTCCCTCAGGAGGAAAGCAACAATCCTCGGTATCCAACCGAGGTGATCTACCCCTCGTAAACTGGACTCAATCATACATCATTTCAGGTGGGCAGTGTGGACGCCTACCGGTTCTATCAATTTAATTCGATTAAACACATCTACATCCATTACCACACATCAACCAAACAATTCCATGTCCCAAATCCACTTCACAATTCCATATCCCAATTCCACTTCAAAATTCCATGTCATAATTCTGCACCACAAATCACATACACACTTATTACGGGCGGACTTCTAGCCTTACCGACCACCCCACTTGTAATAGTAAAAAAACAAGGGGTGATCATGTCACAAGGTCTAGGGCCACCCTCCTGTTCGTCGTTCATAGGATGACCCCACATTGGCATGGCCATCCTCCTGCAACCAACATTCCATAATTCCAATAATATATATATTGCGCATTTGGGAATTAAACCCTCATTCTAGCCACCTAATAAACCATTCAATCAAGCCAATCAACCACACATACAAAGAATTCAAACAAAGTCAAACCAACCAATTCAAACTACACATAAACACATCAATAATCAATGATGAAAACACATAATTAACCATTTTCAGTTCTCCAATTCATGCATCTCTATTAATCACTAAGTCAGATTGTAATTCCTCATGTCTCTATCTATCGACGCTAAGCCCTCACCTTAGCCTAAAAGCAGCCCGTGAGTTCTGTCTAGAAACTTTGTCTTGTCATCCTGATTCCACCGGTCTTGACGTTCGTCAATCAGAGCTCTAACGAAGGAGTTATGCTCGAATCTCTGAATTGCCATTAACTGATATGCCACAAGAACTACTGATTAACAAAAAATTACTGAAAGGTCACTTAACTTTCCGGTGCGGCAGTTTTTTCACTGAACTTGTAAAAGAGCGACAAACTTCGCCATCTTCTTCTCCGACGAAGGCGATGACCGCCGGCGAGCCGCCACCGCCTCTCCACTCCCAACTTCTTGAAGTTCGAGTTTTCTTGACTTGAACCCGATTCTAACCTTCCCATGGGCCTCGAACTTGTCCGTTGATCCATCCTTCCGATCTGGTGGCCTCCGACGATGTTTCCTCGTCTTTAAAATTCGTTGGAACTGACACCGTCATCCCCAAACTCCTCCTTCTCTGGCACAGGTTAAGAAATCGAACCCGCCACCACTGATTCCCTCCTCACCTTTGATAACAACGAATGCTGCCATCACCAACACTTTTCTCCTTTGATTTAAATGTACACTACATCTATTGCCACACTGTCCTTCAGCCATCTGCTACCTCCAAGCTCCAACTGCCAGCAACTACTGCTCCAACCTCAGCTCACCAACTACTTCTAACTGAAAAGAGAGATTGGAGGGGGATCAATTTTCTAATGAAACTGAGTGAACCCACTGGGCTTAACTATGCGCCAACTACCTAGGGAGCATCCCAGACTCCCACATTGAAATATAACAATGAGACCCACTCTTACGTCCAGTTCATTTTAACAACATAATAATATAATTCTAAGTGATCAGAAAAATTCCCTCTACCTCTATGCCCGTCATGCATCTCCCCAGCAATGTCATCCAACAATCATAAATAATCCAACACAAATCCAGAACTAATAAATTGAATATCACATCATCACACATCATTCCACAATGTACAAGATTCAACATCAACATGGTTAAGCAACATGATGACACTCGATTTGACGTGATTATCAGCCTCATTTAAGCGACATTTCCCTGCTGAGACACGGTTTTTGGGGTAGTTTAGGGTGTTTTCACTCGACTGCTCTATTTCATATCGTTTTGGTTACTTTGGCTCGTTATGGGTCTATTTGATGCGTTTTTAGTGCCTTTGTCAATGCATAGGTTTTTACCATCAATTACGTAGCAACAGTCATCTCGGGAAGCAATGGAGCCTGGGGAATTGCCCGGAATCAATCCAGAAATCAAACAAGTCAAAGCCAGAGCATTCCCCTGCCAGCTAAATTACGCTGAAGTTCTCATAAGTTCTCACCGAATAAACATGCAGAAATCAAGAGCATTTCCCGTCGAAGATCCAGCTAAATTACGCTGAAGTTCTCGGCAAAAACTTCCAAAGTTCTCGCCGAAAACTATTGAAGAATTACACGGGGAGTCTTGGCGAAATAAACATATGGATTTGCACTAAAGTTCTCTGCGAGAACTTTCAAGGTTCTTGGTGTGAACCACCACAACCGTTGGCAGACGACCCTAACCACCGCAAGTCTTGAACCTTCGCTCGATCACCGTTGGCACCGGGGGCGGGAAAGTACTAGGACCCGTCGGTTATTTGTAACCGGGAACCCGTAGTGTCCAGGAATGGCTCCACGACAGAAGGGGAATACTTCTGTTGATAACACCTACTCTAAGCTATGCACGCAGCATAAAACTAAGAATTAAGAACAAAAGTTCTGATTTGATTAATTGATTCAAAGGGGTTCGAGTTTACAATGAGGCCGAAGCCTCTTATTTATAGGTGAGGAAGTCGTGAACAGGCTCACGACTCCTACTTGGAAAATAACTCTAAAAATAATAAAATATTAGCCTAAGTCTTATTTAGAATATAATAAGACTTACTTGCTCCTAAAGAATCGAAACTAAAAGGGGAAATCCGAGTCCAATACTTGAAAAGACTTAAATAATTAAAAACCGGCTAAAAACCCTAAACCGACGGATCCGGCGGGTCCGGTCGGATGTGCCGCTCACGCGCGGGCCGGATTAGGAAAGCCGGCGCCGCCTTTGTTGTCGGGCTTGGAATTGGCGGCGGCGTCAGCTGCTCGGGCTGGGCAATGCACGGGGCTTCTGATGCTGGACTCTGGCGGGTCTGATGCTGATGCTGCTCGGCATCCGGGGTTCCTGCTCGGCCTGCCCGTTCGGCCGTCTTCCCCTTTCCTCATTTCCTCCATTTCCTTCTTTGCTCCTAGGTTGGCAGCTCCTAGGCTTGGCGTCAGGCCTTGTATGGGGTTGAGGGAGGGTGCTAAACCTCCTAGGGCTCGGGCCCGGAGTCGGTCTGAGGCTAAGGCCCGATCGGTGCCCTCCGAGACCGGGGCTGGTGCCCGGGTGTAGTCTGCCTTCGGGCCTTCTCTTGGTATGCCCAAGCCTTGCTTTCCTTGTTTCTCCCAGTCTTCTAGGAAGGCCCTTAGAGGTTCCCCTAAGGTGGTCATCCACTCCTTAAGCTCTTGAAAGCCTAGCCTTGGTGCTAGGGCTGGAGGAGCGCTCGGGGGGGGGCCGGTTGGAGCTCCCTTAGGCTGAAGCTTGGTCCTCTTCAGTCGGCATTCCTCTAAGAAGGCATCTAGAGGATCCCAGGGTTGTGTAGCACCTCCTGGGTCCTTAGACTTAGTGCCCGAGGTGCCGGGCAAGCTAGGCTCCTTGGCTGCTATGAGCGCCGGGGGCCAAGTTAGGGCCGGATGGGTCCGGACGCTCATCCGTGCTTGTTGGGCCCTTCGGGGAGGGCTGTACTTGAACCTCACCACCTGTTGGGGCTTGGTAAACCTCTGAGGGGTTATTTTAAGGTGCTGGCGAGGTTCTAAGCGCTTCTTATAAGGCACTAAGGCCTTTGCCCTCGTGGGTGACCCCGGTGGGGTGTAGGAATAGGAATTTCCAGCCGGGCGGCTGCCCGGAGTCACTTCATTCCCCTCTTCTTGTAAGGGATTCATCCTCGAATCCCAATCCTTCGTGTGTGTCCCGGCAGGGGGTTCTTCAAGTCGGTGGCTCGTGTGGTTGTATTGGGGTTGTCTTCCCACATGCTTCGGGGGCTCGGGTACTCGTTGGAGTCCGAGTCGGACCAAGGCTCCGGGTCTTCTGAGCTGTCACCGTCGGTGCTCATGTTGTCATCAGTCGAGGGACTGTTGACCTTGATGTTGAGGCTCGTAGAAGACATAGGGGAGTACAGGTCGTCCCAATGGAGCCCCTCCTCTTTGCTCGGGCTCTTTTCTGCCGCCGCAGGTCTTGGGGGTAGGCGGATCCGGATTGGTGCCAGCCTCAAGAGTCGGTGAGACACCTCCTCTGTGTGCATGTCGCGGACAGCCTGGGTGTCCCTCGGGGGCCTAGGAGTGTCCGGGTGCTGCTCTTGCACCAGTAGGGGCTGACTAGTGGATGCTCGGGTACTGATCCGTAGGGCGCCGGGTGGCGGCTCGGGGTTAACCCGATGCTGGCCGGGTGCTGCTCTTGAGTCGGGCCGATGCCGGGGATGTAAAGCTCGGCCAGGGCCTCCTGCCAGGTTTGAGGGCCTAGGGTTAGGTCCTTCACGAACATCTCAGTGAACCTTTTGAGCATTGAACCTCTACTTCCTCTCCACTATCAGAGTCTTCTTCCTTCTTTTCTTCTTCCTCGTCGTCAGTGATGACTTCTCCTTCCTTGAGCACCATTACCCTTTGATTGGGGCAGTCCCTTGCCACGTGTCCTCGACCCTGACATTTAAAACAAACAATGCCGCTAGGCCTAGGGTTAGCACTTGGTATAGTAGGGGCAGTACTTGGGGTTACCCGGTTGGCGGCGGGGCTAGGGCTCGGCTTGCCTCCTTGGGCTCGGGTAGGGCCGGATCTCCATGGGGGCTGGCTAGTGCTGGCAGCTCCCTTCCAGGTGCCAGTGGCAGGTGGAGCGGACCTCTTGCCGAAGCCATTCTTGATCTCCCTCTCCACTCGGATTGCCAAGGCTACTAAATCTTCATAGTCAACATAATCAAGGATGTTGACTTGATGCATGATATCCCTTTGTAGGCCGTTGGTAAACCTGGCTATTCTAGCCTCCTCATCCTCTTTAAGATCAAGTCGTGTCACAAGCATCTCGATTTCCTTGTGGTAGTCTTCCACGGACATACTTTCTTGTCTTAGGGTTTGTAGCTTGATGTGCAAGTCTCTTGTATATGCAGCCGGTACAAACTTCTTTCTCATTATTCTCTTCAACTCTCTCCATGTCCCAACGAGTTCTTCTTCTTCTCTCAGGATTTGCCGCCGGTACTGACTCCACCATAAGGCAGCGTAGTCAGTGAATTCTATGGTGGCTACCTTGATCTTTTTCCTCTCGGAGTAGTTGTGGCAGTCCAAGAAGTCTTCCATGCTTCTTTCCCAGTGCAAATAGTTGTCGGCGTTGGCTTTCCCGTTGAACTTAGGCACAGTGAGCTTGAGGCTGCTCACATCGTCGTCAACGTCTTGGGGTGGTCTTCTGTCCTCCCCATCTCGGTCACCGCGAGGTATCTCCCTCTCATACTCTTGCTCTGCTGCTCTCTTTTCCATCCGCACCATAGACTCTTGTAACGCGGTTAGAGTTTGAGTAATGTTGAGAACGTTGGCCTCCATGTGGTTGAGTCTTTCGTCTGCCATGTTAGTTGACAGTACAGGGAAGCAAATATATCTATCTACCCCTCTTCTTAAGACCAACCTATAATGAACGAGAAACCCTAGGGCAGATTGCCTTTCTTTTTGTTTTCTTTTCTTTTTCTTACAATTCTTCGAACAAGAATGAAAGTAAAGGGATTTTCTAAACTGATTTTCTACTAACACGAAAGCAAAGATAGGTAGGTTTTTTTCAAGGATTTTCTAAGACTGAAAGTAAAGGATATGAATCCAGGGTTTCAAACCTGAAGACTGGGATTGCCTGTGGTTCCTCGAGTTGAACCGAAGCTCTGATACCAAAACTGGTGTGAACCGCCGCAACCGTGGGCAGACGACCCTAACCACCGCAAGTCTTGAACCTTCGCTCGATCACCGTTGGCACCGAGGGTGGGAAAGTACTAGGACCCGTCGGTTATATGTAACCGGGAACCCGTAGTGTCCAGGAATGGCTCCACGACAGAGGGGAATACTTCTGTTGATAACACCTACTCTAAGCTATGCACGCAGCATAAAACTAAGAATTAAGAACAAAAGTTCTGATTTGATTAATTGATTCAAAGGGGTTTGAGTTTACAATGAGGCCGAAGCCTCTTATTTATAGGTGAGGAAGTCGTGAACAGGCTCACGACTCCTACTTGGAAAATAACTCTAAAAATAATAAAATATTAGCCTAAGTCTTATTTAGAATATAAAAAGACTTACTTGCTTCTAAAGAATCGAAACTAAAAGGGGAAATCCGAGTCCAATACTTAAAAAGACTTAAATAATTAAAAACCGGCTAAAAACCCTAAACCGGCGGATCCGACGTTCCGGTCGGATGTGCCGCTCAAGCGCGGGCCGGATTAGGAAAGCTGGCGCCACCTTTGTTGTCGGGCTTGGAATTGGCGGCGGCGGTGGCTGCTCGGGCTGGGCAATGCACGGGGCTTCTGATACTGGACTTTGGCGGGTCTGATGCTGATGCTGCTCGGCATCCGGGGTTCCTGCTCGGCCTGCCCGTTCGGCCGTCTTCCCCTTTCCTCATTTCCTCCATTTCCTTCTTTGCTCCTAGGTTGGCAACTCCTAGGCTTGGCTCCAGGCCTTGTATGGGGTTTAGGGCGGGTGCTAAACCTCCTAGGGCTCGGGCCCAGAGTTGGTCTGAGGCTAAGGCTCGATCGGTGCCCTCCGAGGCTGGGGCTGGTGCCCGGGTGTAGTGTGCCTTCGGGCCTTCTCTTGGTATGCCCAAGCCTTGCTTTCCTTGTTTCTCCCAGTCTTCTAGGAAGGCCCTTAGAGGTTCCCCTAAGGTGGTCATCCGCTCCTTAAGCTCTTGGAAGCCTAGCCTTGGTGCTAGGGCTGGAGGAGCGCTCGGGGTGGGGCCGGTTGGAGCTCCCTTAGGCTGGGGCTTGGTCCTCATCAGTCGACATTCCTCTAAGAAGGCATCTAGAAGATCCCAGGGTTGTGTAGCACCTCCTGGGTCCTTAGACTTAGTGCCCGAGGTGTCGGGCAAGCTAGGCTCCTTGGCTGCTATGAGCGTCGGGCCCAAGTTAGGGCCGGATGGGTCCGGACGCTCATCCGTGCTTGTTGGGCCCTTCGGGGAGGGCTGTACTTGAACCTCACCACCTGCTGGGGCTTGGTAAACCTCTGAGGTGTTATTTTAAGGTGCTGGCGAGGTTCTAAGTGCTTCTTATAAGGCACTAAGGCCTTTGCCCTCGTGGGTGACCCCGGTGGGGTGTAGGAATAGGAATTTCCAGCTGGTCGGCTGCCCGGAGTCACTTCAGTTCTCGCCGAGAAGTCACTCCTTTTCCGGCGCAACTTTGGACAACCCTAAAGAAGAGGCAGCCGACATATTCTTCAGGGACCTTTTTTTTATCACCACTTACGACATCAGTTGAAATAGAGCTTTTTCCCGGAATACAATTCTAAACTTCAGAGAAAACAGATAGAGTTTAGAAAGCGTCCTCGGAGTTCCTGGAGAGATCCTGACACCGTCTTTCCACCTCGGAGCGCTCGGAGCTAGGAGTGAAGATCGCCAGAGATCAGAGCTTCGCCGGAGTCGTCAGAATTAGGTTTTTTAGTTCCTATCTGTTCTTCCTTTGTATGATGAACTCTTTGGTTGTCTTCAATTCTTTTGTTATAAACATGAGTAGCTAAACTCGTAGAGCTTAGATTAGATGAACCCTAAGTGACCCGGGACTTTAAAGTGGTCACAGATTAGTGGTAATTAGATTCAAATTCAGATAATTTCTATTGCGTGATTGTTTTGTTCTTCATTTCCCGTGTTTCTTGTCTACTTGACGCCTAGATTATATTCGTGTTAAGCTAATGTTAGTCGGTAGACGTTAGTTGCCAGATGTCTGCCTTACTTTGGAACTTCATATCAATCAATTAACCTATTCAATGGAGTGTGCCTTTCGTAGTAACCATTTACGGTTGATTCGCTGCTAGAGTAACTCATTGTTCTTAATCAGTTGCACCAGTTAGTTCTCCGTTGCAGAAGTGAACGCACAGACGGTTAATTAATCATGGTAGTTAGATCTGATAGAGCGAATGTTCGCGAACTTAGACCTAAGGGTAAGGAGTTATGGTGGAGTCTGAGAACTGAATGAATTAGGATTGAAAACCGCTGGTCTTGTGATTGCCAATGCTCTGGTGATCTTAGGGGGATTCGAAATCTAAGCTTGTCTGTCATCTTGTTTAGTCAAACCAATCAATCAATCTGTCTTTTATTTTCATTTCAATTTCCTTGCATAATAGATTAGAAGTCGTGGAACTCACACCATGCACAAAGTGTTTAAACCTGAATAGATTGCCAGCTTCTTTGAGTAGTCGATTAGAAGAAACCTCGAGAGATTTGATCTAGTCAACTTCTGTAGATTAGTTATTTGATAAACTTGTTTACAACGTTCGCAAATTGGCACCGTTGTCGGTGACTCTTCTATATTGTTTGAAAAAAGAGTTGGCATTTTATTCTTCTACCTTTCCATCTTATCATTTGTTTTTCCCCCATCTTTTTTCATGATTTACCTGGGTAGTGCTCTTGAGTTTTGAGATGCAGGATAATAGGTGGGATGGCCAGTACCAAGGATGGTACACCAATGAAATACCATATGCTGAGTTCAACCAAGGATGGTATACACCAGAACAACCACCAACGACAAGCTGGTATGAGGAACCTTCACCCTTTCCGTCTTGGCAAGAGCCAGAAGCTACACACCACCACCAGGATTACAAAGTGGGATATCTATAGGTCCATCAGTTTCAACAACAGGCGTCGAGAATAGAATCCCTCTTGGAGAAGCTCACTTCAATGCTACAAGCTCCTGATGCGGTGGACGGCGAGTTCGAGCAATCAAATCAACTGATGGAAGAAGATGCTCAAGAGTTGTTAGAAGACGAACATGATAATCTAGCCCATGACTATTGTGATCTAGAGGTATCTGATGAAGAATCACTAGCAGACGTGGCTGATGAAGGCATTGAGCTCATCCATCTTGAAGTTGAAGCTGAAGAGCATCATGTGGAGATTGAGGAATCATTCTTATTTAAGCTTTCGCCGAACCCGCCTGTAGTTCAAGCTAAAGATGAGCACATAGAAATCGAGGAGGTCATAGATTTGGGCGCATATGTGCTCACCTCTGAGAGCATCCTTGATGACCATGGGGTGGAGAAGACTGAGCTCACTGGCCACGACAAACCGTACTATCTCTTTCCTCCTCCAGTAAGCCACAATCTACTTGAACATCACCGGCTGCATCTTCATCCTTCTGGAGCTATTTGGCACTCAACCGCTAGCCTTGAAGAAGCTGATTGACTTCAAGGAGCTCTTGAGTTGGGGTCCATAACCAGGTATCATCCGACTCAAGGACGTTAAGCAAGAGCGCTTCGTGGGAGGCAACCCACGGCTGAAGTCCGTTCTAAATTATTGAGTCAGTTTTTCGTTGTTCGACTTTGTTTTGTGTGGATCAGGGACACTTGTCCCAATTTCCTTTTGATCTTTTATTATTTTTGTTTTTGTTGGAACTTTTGTAGCTACTCCGCTCCACTCCGGACTCTCCGTGTTCATCCTCTACATCGACCATCTCGTACCAGGTTCTCCGAGCATCTCTACTCTTATTTTAAGTCCTGTGAGGACACAGAACCGTTTAAGGGTGGGGTAGGATGTTATAAACTGTGCATGATCTTGTGTGAATTTCTGTGATTTCGTGGCTTATTCAATCCCTCTAGCATAGAATTACTCGGTTCTTGATCTTTGATGTTAAGTTGTTTTCAATCTTTTACAATGATACTTAGATCGCTTAACTTAGAACTTGTAACCAATTTTCCTGCATTGATGCTAAATTGCCTAGTTAGAACAGAAATTTTCATCACACTTGTAGTTTTTCACCTTGATTGCATGATAATGATCGAATCCGACTAGCAAACCGATTGTGAGCTTTTGTTCCATTGCACATAACTTGCAATTTCAATTCTTTTTGAGTGACTTTCTCGTTTCTTGAATGAGTTAGAATTTGCATGAGACCTATTCGAGATCACACGATGACACGAGTACTAGGATGATAGAGGCACCTAGAATTTGCTACTAAACTAGAAGCCATCCCAACGATAAATCCTCTAGGTGTAAACCCTTGTGCTTGGCCCTTCTTTCGGTTCGTTAATACATTACAGCCATTTCCCATGTTTTTCTTTCCCCCATTGATCCCCTGTGGTAGTAGTTTGAGATTAGCCTACCGGAAGTGAGTCTGTGGTAATTTTCCTATAGCCATTAAACAGGTGGTCTTAGCTATTATGTCCAGACGTGTAAATCCCTCTAGCAACTTAAAAAAAATTAGCACTAAAAGAAAATTAGAAAAACAGAAAATTCAAAGAAAAGTCAAGTCAAAGTAGTAGTTCGATAGTAAAAACGCAGAACGAAGTCAAAGTAAATGTAAAAGAAAATTCAGAAAATCGAAGAAAATTTAATAAAGTGCTAGGTTGCTTGAGGGTATCACAGGACGAGCGTACACTATTCCACTCGTGTTGGTTAGACGTTAGGAAGCCATAAATCTTGATTCGAGGGAAGTTAGTCGATTGCTACGCCGCACCAAAGCCATTATCATCATTCATCCCTTCATCCATTCATCATAAACCCTTATAGTGTAGGATCGTTACAGTCCCTTGCAAAGTCCTCTAGACTAGTTTCTCGTGTTGTCACAGTGGTGGAGATGTGGTCGAATTGCAAACATATGACATACTTCGGCCGAGAAAGTGATTGAGAGCATAAACACGTCCCTAAATACAGAATGCGAGAGCCCCCCGTGTACTAAATATTATCTGTGTGAGGAGTCTAGTCGGTTAGGTCGGATTCGTGCATGATGTGTGATTGCTCCTTGTTTGTGTGCAGATAATTAGTGAGACCAGGTTGTTTGTTAGGTTACTTGTTCTAGATGTAGCTGTTTAATAATTCATTATGGAGGCTTGAACCTCACCTTGATCGATTTTGTCATTTGTGAGTCTGAGTGCGTTCTAATTCAGTTTGCTTGAGGACAAGCAAAAGCTTAAATGTGGGGTATTTGATGACAATCGATTTGACGTGATTATCAGCCTCATTTAAGAGACATTTCCCTGCTTGAGACATAGTTTTTGGGTAGTTTAGGGTGTTTTCACTCGATTGCTCTATTTCATATCGTTTTGGTTACTTTGGCCCATTATGGGCCTATTTGATGTGTTTTCTAGTGCCTTTGTGAATGCACAGGTTTTTGCCATCAATTACGTAGTCGCGGTCATGTCGGGAAGTAATGGAGCCTCGAGGAATTGCTCGGAATCGATCCAGAAATCAAACAAGTCAAAGCTAGAGCATTCCCCTGCCAGCACTGAAGAATTCAACAAAACTTCTCATATGTTCTCGCCGAATAAACATGCAGAAATCAAGAGCGTTTCTCGTTAAAGATCCAGCTGAATTACACTGAAGTTCTCGGTGAGAACTTCCAAAGTTCTCGTCAAAAACTATTGAAGAATTACACCGGGAGTCTCAGCGAAATAAACATATGGATTTGCACTAAAGTTCTCGCCGAGAAGTCACTCCTTTTCCGGCGCAACTTTGGACAACCCTATATAAGAGGCAGCCGACATATTCTCCATGGACCTTTTTTATCACCACTTACGACATCAGTCGAAACAAAACTTTTTCCCGTAATACAATTACAGACTTCAAAGAAAATAGATAGAGTTTAGAGAGCGTCCTCGGAGTTCCCGGAGAGATCCTGACACCGTCTTTCCACCTCGGAGCGCTCGGAGCTAGGAGTGAAGATCACCAGAGATCGGAGCTTCGCTAGAGTCGTCAGAATTAGGGTTTTCAGTTCCTATCTGTTCTTCCTTTGTATGATGAACTCTGTTATTGTCTTCAATTCTTTTGTTATCAACATGAGTAGCTAAACTCGTAGAGCTTAGATTAGATGAATCCTATGTGACCCGGGGATTTAAAGCGATCACGGATCGGTGGTAATTAGATTCAAATTCAGATAGTTTCTCTTGCATGATTGTTTTGTTCTTCGTTTCCCGCGTTTCTTGGCTACTTGACGTCTAGATTATATTCGTGTTAAGCTAAGGTTAGTCGCTAGACGTTAGTCGCTACACGTATTCCTTAATTTGGAACTTCAAATCAATCAATTAACCTATTCAATGGAGTGTGCCTTTCGTAGGAACCATTTAGGGTTGATTCGCTACTAGAGTAACTCATTATTCTTAATCAATTGCACCAGTTAGTTCTCCATTGCAGAAGTGAACGCACAAATGGTTAATTAATTGTGATAGTTAGATCCGATAGAGCGAACATTCGCGGAACTTAGACCTAAGGGTAAGGAGTTATGGTGGAGTATGAGAACTGAATGAATTAGGATTGAAAACCGCTGGTCTTGTGATTGCCAATGCTCTGGTGATCTTAGGGGGATTCGAAATCTAAGCTTGTCTGTCATCTCGCTAAGTCAAACCAATCAATCAATCTTTTATTTTCATTTCAATTTCAATTTGCTTGAAAACGACGTAAAACGATCCAAAGGTTGAGAGGGAACAAAACTCGTATAAAATCCTCCAAATGAGGCCAAATAGGCACGAAAATTTTGTCTAATGAGGGAATGAATGCGTTAATAAAAAGGTGCATCATATACAACATTTCAAGACAAATTTTCACACAAAAAAACCCTAATTTCGCATAATTGAATGAAATTAAAAAACCCCCAAAACGTCATTTGAAATTAAAACGTCACCATCTCAAAACCATTTCAAAATTTCATAATATTAACTAGTAAATACGCTAGAACATTAACTAATTCATACATACCTACTTTATGCAAAATAAAATGGGCATTACTCACCTTAATTCATTTAATTCCAAAATTTACAAAATTGAATTTGTCAAATTCCAAAATTTAAGGGTTTTGGAGTATATTTTGAGCGAAATTTAAGATTCCTACTAAACACGACCAAAAGCCTCAATTAAAGAAATTAGGGTTCATCTAAATAATGATACAAATCGTAACATGTATGAGTATTCGTATGATAATTGTAGTAATCGAAGGTCTTAACACCAATTTTATACCCAATTACATGATAACCAACTTATATCTAACAAATCGTAAAATCACAAAAACCCCATTTTTCAAAATTAGGGTTTACCTTAGTTGACTATTGCAGGGGAGAGGGAGAAGGCTGGCGTGGCTGCGACGATGACGTGAACAGGCATCGTCATCGGCGTGTAGATGCAGCGGTGGTGGCGGTGGCGTGAAGGGGAAGAAGGAAGAACAGTTCAGAGAAAGAAAAGTGAGAAAGGGAGCTAGTGTTTCGCGAAATGAGGGTGAAGGAGATGCTGCTGGAATTTATATCATAAATTTAACAGCGTCCAAGTGGCCGCTGTTAAATTAGTTCATTTAACAGCGGTCATCTGGCTGCTGTTAAATATCCGCTGTAAATTTGTTTTTTATGAAAACACTGTAAATTTATTTTAACAGCGGCTAAAAAGTGGCCGATGTTAAACCTCCGACGCTAAATAGTGAGTTTCTTGTAGTGAAAATTTGAGGTTTTGTAAGCCCATGAACTTTGCAAGGCTCAATCCAAATATCATCTCTACTACTCAGTGGTGTTGCTATTCCCTGGCTTAGCGAAGTGTTGGGATACCTTTTGCTAAAAGAAAATATCGTCCATTCTGGCGGATACATCACTCGTTGTTGTGAATATTCCCCTAACTACAGTTGTCGCATATGGCAGATTCGTGAGAACGGCTGGCCACACACAATGAGGTCTATCACGGATCTATCATCCGCGACAATGGGCGTGGTCGTGGATATATCCCCGAAAATGGTCATCACAGATGTATCCCCTAAACTTGAACCCTAAACACAATTGTGTAATACTCTATGCGAGTTTCTTAACATGATTCCCGCCATGAGCCATTTTGTCTGGAAGCTCTATCTTTGTATAGTTGTTAACATTTTTCCCCTATATTTTCTTGTATGCATCCTTCTACCACGAAATCGGCAAAGGCTTAAGACTTCATCGACATTTTAGGAGTGTAACAGATGTCGTACTTGCTAAGCTCGATAGCCCACTTGGTTATCCATCATGTTATGCTCAAGGCGCGAAGATCAGACTTGATTGGAAGATTTATTACTACATGTATTACGTGGGCTTGAAAGTAATGATGTAGCTTGTATGAGGTGCACACTACCACGTAGGTGAATTTTTTGAGCGTTGAATACCCGCAAGGGTCTTTCTTGTGTCGTAAACTGGTTTTTCATTTTGATTATCTCACCTTAACAAAGTGCTAGAATCCAGTATAGTAGGAGGAACAAAATAGGTGGAAAGAATTTGCGCAAATCAGAACACTGAAATATATCAGTAAGTTTTGCGGGAAAAATAAAATATCAGTAGGATGAATTTTTTTCCGAAATATCTTACCTTCTCCTTAATCTTCTCACAATCCAAATAGATCCACAACTATCATTCTTTGTTCCCCATAGGGCGAAGATTTGATCAACCTAAGAAACCCTCAACCCTTCGTTTCTCTTCTACCAACAAACCTATCTCAGGGTCGATAATGATATTTTTTTTCTTGTATGTTAACAAATTTTTTCTCGGTCCTACTATTTAAATTGTGTCCAATTCAAATAGGTGGCAGTCACATTGAATGGCTAACTAACTGAATTTCGGGAAACTACAAAAAATTAACGTACTCGTGTAGATGAATAGTACTTTAGTGTCACATCTTAATTATGGTAACTTGATAAGATTATAATGTTATGGGCTACATTTTACTTATAATGTAATATCATAACTCTAAACGAGTGTGATATGTATATTAACAGGTATTACCAATATAGTAAAATTAAAAAAAAAATCAAATTCAACCGTTTATTGGTTCATTTTCTGTCAGTGATAGAGTTGGTACGTGATGTGTTAAAAAAATAGAGTTGGATGTTTATACTGAACTTATGACTCTGTAATTTTCCCTGTTCTAAGAATACTGATGAAACAAAATATAAATAAAAGGAGAACAAAAATCACATCAGCAATGCTTCCATAGCATAGTGGTAGTGCGTTCCCTTCGTAAGGGAAAGGTCGTGAGTTCGATCCTCACTGGGAGCTCTTGCCATATTTTTGTGATTTTCATGTTGAGTTGTCAGGAAAATGTATACAGCATACTGTTTATTATTATCACACTCACAAGCTGCAAAACACCCTTCAATGTCGTGCTACATAACATAAATATTTAAATATAGATCTTCTGATGAATCTTTTAGTTCAGGTGTCCATTTTTAAACAGTGTCTATGCTTCTAACCCAGATGTCATGACCCAAACGAGCTGCGGTTTCAGGTATGCCCTCCATCACCACTTCCTGCCCTATCAGGAAGTATATCCCCGTCCGAGGGTCAGGCACCCAACACGGCGTCTTGGTGGAAGATCCCTCCACCTCGACGCCAGCCAACAGATTATATTGGAGCAGTTTTTCTTGGTGCAGGTGGTTGACCACTGCAGAAGTACCACTGCTGAAGTGACGTCTGCCTTGTACTTGTCTGTGTTCAGGATAAATCATATCTTACGTATTAAAAAAGAAACCCGTGAAATTTTGGGGCGTAGAAGGGAATGAAATGAAACTATAAGTACCTTAAGAAAAACAAGCCGTTTGTTCTTGACATCATTATATGCCCTACTGCTGCAGCTGATCTTGACATTCTTTAGTGTTAATAATAATAATACTATTCTATCTGCTGAAAGCTCTACTCACAGTTGTACTTGTAATTATTTGGTATTGATGTTCATTGGTAACAGAGCAAGGGTATTTATAGACGCACGGTAGCAGGGGACTCTGTTATTCTGTTTGAGAATGAGATGATGATTGATTCCCAATGCTAATGGTATATATTGTCGTTGTTGGAGAATTAGAATAAGTTCACATATGGGAAATGAAAGGGGCTTATTAGGAGGATGGAGTTTAAAAAAAAGGTGAGTCTGAGTTTTGAAAAGGCAGATTAACATTCCAACTAGTGTTTCATTTTATTATATTATACATATTAAACCATTTAGCAGATTCCGCATTTACCCCGTGCCTTGCTTTTATTATACATACATGTTAATTAATTTTAAAAGAAAAACGAGTGAAATATCAGATATCATTTATCAGGGAAAAGCTAACATCTACTGTGTGTAGGGTAGCTGGAATTTTCGACCTCTCTGTAAGGCTACTGTTATTATATTTACACAAATGATATATATGGGGAAAGGTAATGGGATTCTACAGAAAACTAAGAAGCACAGCTCAGTTGGTGTGTGACAATTAATTTTCTTTAGAGAGAAAGGTGCTGCCAAGTTTTTGAAGGCAGGAAGACAAGTGTGTTGGAGCTGCGTGAAAGCATGTACAAATTACAATGAGCAGAAGGCTTTTGCAGAAAACAAAGAAGATAGAGATAGCATTTTGGCTTTATTTTGATAAGTTGTACAATTCATAGTCTTCTCTACTCTTCTTTGTATTTATTGACATTTTGTTCTTTATGGCTTTTTGATGGTATAAACTTATTATTCATAAAAATATATATATATATATATATTTATATACAAAATATGAAACATATAAAAATTATTAGGAATTCATAGTCCCTCTTAAACACACGATCGCCAGGTAAGATATATAGAAAGAAATAAAAAAAATTATTTAACCAAAATTAGTAATAAAACTTATCATAGATTAAGTAAAGTCAGTCACATAACTCTCTAGTCTCTTACCAAACTTTCGAGTACAAAATAGTGAAAGATAACTTAAAGGAAAAATAGTATGTTGTCCCCTCTACTTTGCCATGTTAACAAATAGGCCACTATATTACAAAACACTCGATTTACCCCCTCCTATTATACCAACCTAACAATCAAGACATTTCATCCAAAACTCAGTTAAGTGATACCAATATGAATCATTCATTAAAGATGACATTACATTGCCACATCAGCATCTTTCATTCATATTTGTTGTTGACTCAACTAAACTAAAAATAAGAAAAAAGTCATAAAATTTTTAATTATAATTTATAAATAAATAATAATAATAATAAATTGGATATATATATATAATATATATATATATATATATATATATATATATTTTTTGGTATTTTAAATTTTAATTATGTTATATTCACAAAATAATATATTTTATAAATAAAAATAAAATTTCGTAAAAATACTTTAAAATTTTTCATGATTATAAAAAACAAAACAAACTAATTTTTAAATATAATTTTTTTTGAAAAAAATTAGAAATATACAAAAATTATAATACGGGAAATTAATTATTAAATAATATTAATTTTTTATTTTGTTAATTTATAATTTATATTTTTTTTTTAAACAATAATTTAATTTATTTAGTTGAGTCACTAGGAAATATGTATGGTATTCATGAGCACAATTCCGGAGACAACAATAATAATGCTGTCTCCAATGCAACATTAATCTCATCCCTTCATTTAATCTAACAGTCAATATTTCTTACTTGTTCTTTTTAAACTTTTCATCTCATATGAACGGGATCTTTTTTCGGCAAACTATTTTCTCGGTCTAATAACGAGTTGACCATAGAGAGATCCTAATTTTTGGAACATCATTTATGTATGAAAGCGTCAATGATGACATACTGAATTTTTTCATCTCTACAGTCTGTACGAATTTTATATGTCATATACAGGTCGTACAATGACATACAAAGTGTACGAATTTTATATAGAATGTATACAATTTGTATGAACTACTTACAATCCTAATGTACGAAAAAACAAATTGTATAAAAATAAATACAAAGTGTACCACTCTCATACAAAGTGTATACAGTTGGTATACAAATTGTACACAAATAAATACATAGTGTATAATTCATGTAAGTGTATACAGCTCCCCTACAGACTGTACAACAATAAATACAGATTGTACAACTCTCGTACAAAGTGTATAAAATTTGTATACAACTTGTATAAACAGTAATACGAGATGTATATAATGTGTATAGACCGCATACAAACTGTACAGACCGGCCAACAAGAAATTTGTCAAGGAAAATATTTTTTTAAGAAAAATAAAATTTTTCCAGAATCATAGATCTAATGACGACGATCACGTGGGTGGAAAAATTTTCGTCAACGGAGGCTCGTGTGATCGGGAAACTCGTCGAAAAACGTTTCGGGATGGAAAATGAGAGGAAACTCCAACAACCTAAAATAACTTGTAGACATAAACATAGGATTGAGATCACATGATTAAATACCTTAGATCTAACGGTGGATAATAATTATTGCATTGGATGCAACAAAATTACACCATTGTCATGGGAATTGTAATCTGGTATTCATAAAAAAATAGATGAAAGTCGCTAATGTGGCAAGATAATGTCATTAATTATGTACGAGTCATATTGTTGAATCATCACTTAACGGAGGTTTGGATGGAAGATCTTGATTATTAGGTTGGTATAGTGGGAGGTGGTAAATCGAGCATTTTGTGTATAGGGAGCTATTTGTTAACTTGGCTATATAGAGAGGGGGCAAAGTACGACAATTTTTGTGGTGACTACATATTTTTGTAGTCAAATTTACTACATTACTAATAGCCAATATAAATGACAGAATTGATTAATTTTCCTCTTTTGACGCCTCATTAAGTTTTTTTTCACAAAATCCCATCAATGAAGCCTTTTTTCTCTCTTCTTCTCCAACCATCTCTTTCGGTTGCTGCACATCCACAATGATGGTCGACGATGGCGACCGACGCTTGTTGCTCATCGACAACAACGGTATATGAACCACATCTATACTAGTGCTTCTCCAGATCGGTATTAGTACATGTAAGATCTCCATTGTTGCTATAATTACATGTGTTAAGATGTTATATTTGTGTACTAGTGCACTAAGTGGTGGTGCTCAGACGAAGCAGGAGCAGCAATGTTGGTGCTTCGACGGAGCAACGATGTTTGCGCTTTACTTTTGAACGGAGATCTATTTTCCTTCATTAAAGACATTTGTTTCCTTTTTTATGTTGTGTATTTAATGTTATTAAATTATTTGTATAATAAACAATTAAAATATATTTAATCATTCATTAATTATCTTATTTAATATTAGCATTTATATCAATATTATCATCTTATGGTTGATATGAATGTAGTATGAATGACTACAAAAATATGTAGTCACCTAGGAAATTAGCGGATTAGGAATGGTGACAAAAGTTTTATTATGTCTAGTAGACATAATTCATAAGGACCCTTAGATCTCCCTATAAACAATCCAATGGTGGATGGATTTTATGAATAAAATAATGAGATCCCCTTATTTATTACCCAAAATAAATGTAGTTATTACCCAACATTCCATATCATAACTTACCTTTACTAATTTATTACCGTTGAACAAAAAAAGAAACCGCAGCCTTTCTCTCCCGATTCTTCTCTTTCGTCAATTCGTTTTCTGCTGTTAGTCGCCGATTGAAGGAGTATTCTCTGTCGACGAATCTGTCGACTGAATCCATTCTTTTAGGTAAGCACTACCGAAATCCATCCCCACTGGCGTTTCATCACTACTCTATTCGATTTTTGATTCTGTTTCCTTTGTTAGGTAAATCCGCCGTCGGCTCATGAATCTCGAAGAACCCATACCCACGTTCGGATTTCTAGCTCTGCATGTGCAATCAGACCAAGTTTTTGTTTCGATTGTGTGTTGGAATTAGGTTTTGTAACCAACATTATTCTCTGTTTTTATGTTTTGTGTGGTTGATTGGGAAAGGTTTCGATACTATTATTAGGTTAATACTAGTATCCCACATGATTCGTGGTTGTTTCGTCTGATTTGCGTTCTAATTGTCTTGAATCAGCATTGTGGTTACGATTGAGTTGGGAAATTAGGTTTTTTAACCAGCATGCATCGTGGTTTTATGTTTATGTGTGGTTGATTGGGAAACGTTTCGATATTTAGTGGCCTGTGAGTGAAAATGGTGTTATACATGGTTCCTGCAACGCTGGTTTTTGTGTGTGATTTGTTGCTGCTAATAATAGTATGTTATGCTTACTATTTGTTCATGAAAGTTGCTGCTAATGTGATTGATTGTAATGATGTGTTTCTGTTTGCTAACAATAAGATAGCAATAATAGTATTGTAGTATTACTGTTATTGCTTTAGTTATACCGAGTTGGTTGGTTTGTAGTTTGGTTGATCAAATAATAGTATTGCTGGAATACTATTATTCACAATTATACTAGTTATGTACTGCTGTTATTACATTGTATGGTTTGATTTGTTTTTTTAGGGCTGACGTCCTTGATTGTGGTGTTTGTTGTTATTGAAATGCCTTTATCAAATGCAGATAACAAGATGACTAAAACTCCAATTGAGAAAAGGGGCAAAAGGATTAAGTTGGCTGTATCCAAAAAAGTCGAATCAGAGAAAACCCGTTGCCCCAAAATGACCTGTAGACAGGGCTGAACCGGTGAATCAGCCTGATGAACATCAGAATTGATAAAATACTATTATTAGATATATAACATTATCGGTTCTTTGAAACTAAAAAGGAACAATGAATGAAATATCAACTGAAGATGATTATGAACACAAAACATAAAAAATAAATCATTTATTATCGTATTGATAATCGAGTTGATACTGAGTAAGTAAAAAATGAAAGTTTAGAAATAATAGTATTAGCTACATACTGTGTCCTTGCAAAATTTCGAGATTGCCTGACGATGGTACAGTATTCTTAGTCGTTTCTGAATGATTTTCGTCGATTGGATCATCGGGTATGAGATTAAGATCAAAACCTCCGCTCTTAGGCTGCTGGTTGGCTTCATCGATTACAACATGAGACTCCATGAGACAAGCAAACAGCCGCAGGCTAGGAAAATGCGAATATGGACTGAATAATGAAAAAAATAGGAAGTAAGAAAGAGGTTTTATCTCGGATTTGACTCGGAATAATATTAGTCATAATATGGTAACTGATATAAATGATTGATTGCAAAGAATAAATATAATATCCTAATATAAATGCCGCCCCTAATAAATGCAATTAATTCCATTCATTCCATAAATTAATCTGGCCAAGATATATACCCAAATCCTGGGTTGTGGTTGATTATGTTGATCTGACATAATTGGCATTATGTCACCATCCTTTGGGCATCATCCCTAACTGGGCATTTTTTCAATGACCAAATTTATATTTGGTTTACTAAACCAAATGAATCCTAGCCAATCATTTAATATAAATATATTCATAATATAATCATTATCTAATCCTAATCATTTAATGTCCAACCAATGGATAATTATGGCTAATTATTAGGAGAAATCAAATTATCATTGTTATGGTTATAATACATGTATATATATAACCAAATCATAGATGGAGTAACGAATTTAATTGCACTAAAACAATACAAAGTCGTTTCAATTGCACTAGTACAAGCTAATTCAAGATCTAGGATTGTTGGTCGGATCTGAATTGTCATTGCCGGATTTGAAACCACCAAGAAGAAGTACTTTACCACCATTAACGCCAAAAGGTGGGGCTCTCCATACGGTGATTAAGGCGGAGGATGTCACCGAAGATGGTCCCTCCGATGATTATGCTCCTTGTTCCGTTGATCGGAGCTAACAAAATCTGGGATGATTATGCACAAATCAAAATAGTGGATTGAACAAAACATATCATGGAGCGAAGGAATTGAATAAAAGATGTATGAGGTCTAACCAATAGTGCAAGAAGAACAACAACACCTCAAATTCTTAACTCAACCCACACTACAGTACTACACAACTCTGCACAGACTAGAAAGAATGAAAATAATAATATGATATCATATACTCCACACATGATCAACTATGAAAATATATATAAACTGTCCTAGTACAATTAAACCACATTTCGAAACGATAATTCACTCAACCCACATTCGAAATCAGAGTAATGGCTTCATGTACCAAATAAGTTAACTTAACCAGTTTATTGTCACTAGTACATGTGTTATCCTAAGAGTGTTCTAGTACATGCATTAGGACAATAAATCAGAGTAATTGTTAACACTACAAGAAATCCAGTTTTCTGAGACAGATAATTTGTGAGGATGGACAGCCGTCGCTAATTGTCCAATTTTTGGCGACGATTTTTTTATATCCGTCGCTCTAGGCGCTTATCCTACGTCAACGACATATTTTGTCGCCGAAAGATGGTTAATCCGTCGCCGTAAGGTTCTAGCTTTTTGTCGACGGTTCTCTTCCGTCGCCGTAGGGTGGTAATTGTTTTTCGACGGTTCACATCTGTCGCCGTAGGAGGTATAAGTGTTTGTCTACGGTTGTTATCCGCCGCCGTAGGCTATAATCTTTGGTCGACGGTGCGCTTCCGTCTCCGTAAATGAGATAAATGAAATGTCAATATCCGGATTCGAACCCGAAACCAGATGCGCACGCCACCTTGGATAAAAAAAATAATACATTTTCAATTATTTTATTTTATTTTATTTTATTTTATTTTTTGCCGAAGTCAACTCCCGCAAGAGAAAAGGAGATAACCAAACAAAAGTAGATATTAAGTGCACATCCAAGCCGAGAGGTTAACCACACCCTGGCTTGGAAGGCAGCGAAGCGCTTGGCGAGCCACATAATGGGCTGCCATATTGGATTGACGAGGAACCGACTGCAATCTAAGCTGGGGAAGAGCGTCCAGGTAGAAGAGGATGTCCGCAATTATGGTACCTCCATCTCGAGCGAACACCTGTCGCGCAGCGGCCACATGCTGAACTTGAGTAGCATCCCCCTCGATATCTACTTCGCGCCATCCCTTCGAAAAGCACAGCGCACAAGCGTCCCTAGCTGCCAAAAGTTCCAGAATAAAAGGAGAAGTTATACCAGGATAGGATATACCTGTAGCAAAGAGCTGTCCGCTAGATGAGTCCCGAACCACCAAGCCAATTGCGCCCCCGGATCCTGCTGCGACCGCTCCATCCACATTAATCTTTAGACGAGGGAAGAGGGGTGCTTGCCAGGAAGCAAGTCGAGGAACATTGGCCGCCGGCGCTTGGGGAAGGGGAAGGAACTGGAGCTTGTCTTGATCGAAGAAGAAGTGTCGTTCAAGCGCCGCCGCCGAGTACTGAACTTTCTCAAAGACTACCCAATTTCGAGATTTCCACAAGCGCCACCAAGCTAGAACCCATGACGCTACCTCTAACGGTCCAGTCTGAATGATAAACCTCCACATAATTGCAGGATGAGAATGTGGTATCGAGCTCAAACTCAAGTTCAAGCCCCTGAAAAACGCTCAGTAATTAAACACGAGAAAAGAATGTGTTCTACAGTTTCTGGGCCGTTAGGCAGACTGGGCAGAGGGGATCCAGCTCCATTTTCCTAGAATTTAATCCCTCAATAGTTGAGAGTATTCTGTGACAAAGGCGCCAAAGAAAGAAGGCAGTTTTGGTTGAACTCTAAGGGACCAAACTGAACGCCACAAAGCCGGATCTGTAGCAGAAGCCAAAGACGGAAGTGGCTTCTTTTTCTTCTTCTTTTTTAAACGACTAGCAAATGCATATCCTGAGGATGTGGAATATTGGCCGCTAGCAGAAAAAAAAACCAAATAGGTTTACTAGTGTGTAAAGTCCTGGGTAGAGGGATGCTCTCAATTGCATGTACGGAGGATGGGTCGAAAAGCAGACGCGATCTGTCCCAAGCTTGGTGGAGTATTATACTAGACACCTGAACGTCTCTTAAATTTAATACCGGCACTCTAGGCATGGGGAAAGAAGGCCCTTGGGCCCAAGGAACCCATGGGCGCTCCAAGACACCTAGCCGGGTATTAAGCCCTACCTGCCACAACAACCCCGGTAAGAGCAAGTCTCTACCATGTAGAATACTCTGCCAACCCCAAGAAGGGTTTGACCTCTTAGTAGCATTTAAAAAGTTAGCAGAAAGAAAGTAACGACCTTTCAATACTCTAGACAGAAGGAGCTCTGACTGAGTTAGAATACGCCAACTTTGCTTCGCTAATAAAGCCTGGTTAAAGGATTGGAAATCCCGGAAACTCAACCCACCCTTGTCTAGTGGAGTGCATAGCTTATTCCAACTTCTCCAACAAATCTTTTTTGTATCAGCTACTTCTCCCCACCAAAATTTGCTCATCAATGAGTCAAGGGATTCACAAACTGTATTAGAGATGCGATAACATGACATTATATGAACCGGGAGACCGGAAATAACTGATGTTAAGAGTGTGTGCATGCCTGCGGGTGTCAGGCTCTGCCGCTTCCAGCTGTGAAGCCGGGTGGTTACTTTATCCTCCAAGAAGCGAAAAGTTTCTTTTTTTTGATTTCATGACTACACAAGGCGCCCCAAGATAATTGGGAGATGCATTCAAATTGTCAATCTGGAGATAATTAGAAAATTCCAAGCGTAGATGTCGGGGGACATTTTTAATGAAAAGGATTGAGGATTTAGAATAGTTAATCCGTTAACCACTGATGAGCTGGTATCTAGTGAAAAGGGCTCGAAGGTGAACTAATGACGGGCGAGACGCTCGTAAGAAAAGCATGGTATCATCTGCAAACATTAAGTGAGTAATCATCGGGTAGTGACTATTAAGCTTTATCCCAATGATAAGTTTCCTTGTCACAGCTGTCTGAATGAGGTGAGAAAGCCCCTCCGAGCAAATAGCAAATAAAAGGGGAGACAAAGGATCTCCTTGACGCAAACCACGTGAAGGAGCGAAGTAACCGAACGGACTCCCATTCAGGAGGACTTCCATAGTGGCCGAAGAAAGGCACGCATATATTAAGGAGATCCAGTCTGGACGGAAACCTAAGATATGCAGAAGTGGGAAGAGATAATCCCATTCAACACGGTCGTAGGCCTTTTCCATGTCAACTTTCACAACCATTGAGTGAATACCCCCATAAACATAGGTTTGCAAATGATGAATCATTTCATGAGCAATGAGTATATTATCCGTTATACATCGCCTCCGAACGAATCCATTTTGAGCTGGATTGACAAAATGGGGTAGCACTTTCCCCAAGCGATTGGATAGAATTTTAGAAATAATTTTAGAAAAGACCGTACAAAGCCCTATTGGGCGTACATGTGACATGTTCTCCACATTTGAGACTTTCGGAATTAATGTCAACCAAGTGTGATTTAACGTGCGAAGCATGTGCCCTCATCTGAAAAAATCCTTCACCGCACAGGTCACGTCATTGACAATGATGTGCCAATAACGTTAGAAAAATAATCCTGTGAAGCCATCTGGCCCAGACGCCTGGGTTGGCCCGATAGCAAAGACTGTAAGACGAATCTCCTCCGTCGTCACTTCACCCATTAGGTCTGAGTACATTGACGCAGTAACAACAAAATCTAAAACCCAATCTTGTTCGTCTTCTTCTCCAGCATACAAACGTGCGAAACCTCATCTCCTCCGCGCCAAACCCAAATCTCTCGACTGAAGCGCTTAAACCCTATTCGAACTAACCACGATTCAGCCGTCGAGTCCTATAATCCTCACCGTCGGGTCCATCCTCAGCCCTCTTCGAACTTCGCAACGTTATTTGTTCCATTTTCTGAGTTTCAGGTATGCGCTTAAACCCTATTTGTTCCATTTTGTGAAGTTACTGATATGCTATTTTCTAGGTATGCGAGGAACGATTGAAGGTTGGAGCAACGACTAACCACGATTCAAGGTCTGATATGCTATCTCTGTTCTGTTTTGTTCGGTTCTTCTTATCTTTCTTCTACTATCGGAGCAATCTATATCTCTGTTAAGGAACATGTATTTTGTGCCGACATTGTTTGGCCTTGGTGCTTAATTCCTTGTCTGTTTATAACCATGACTGAGAAACAACAACACAAGGGAGGGGTCTAGTATTATTTCTGCTATTGCTACTTGCTTTCTATTGCTGCTATTGCCTTTTACAAGCAATCTGCATATTGAGTTTCTAAGTTATCCCACTAGGCACTAACCTCCCCTGTGCCTCAGGTCCTTTTGTGCTTCTGTTGTGTTCTTTGATTTGTGATGGTGTTCAGAACTCTGAGTCCATGATTTCACTCTAAAATTTGCAAATTGTATGTGCTCTTACTTCTTTTTCTGTTTAGCCCTAAGTTTTCATTTCTCATTCTGCTTGTTGTGGTTTAAGGATTGGTTAATTTCTCTGCCCATGTTTTTTATTTGGCATCCAATTTGTGTATTTGTTCTGAGATTGAATCAGAAAATTATGACCAAGTTGGTCATCAGATATACAGTGGTTCCAATTTTCTGGAAGTAGTTATAGGCTTGGTTAATGTTTTACCAGTAATTGAGTAAATGTATTGTCTATGCTTACTGTATGAACTTGGAAATTGGAACATGGTATGAGTTTTCAGTTCATGCATTGAATTTGGCTGTGTGAAGTGCCTATTTATTGTATGGGTCATACACTGTTTACTTTGTCTTAAAAGACCTAGAACCGGACTATTTTGTAAGATTTCTTACTTTTGGAATGTGTGGCTGTTTACAGAGCAGACAAATGCTTATTAGCTTCGTCAGGATTTCAAGCTGACATGAAGGCTCTACAAAAAAAATTAGCTGCCAAGCACCTGGTGAGTTAAGTTATTGCAGAGATGATTGAGAATCAGGTGCATCTAGGTCATTGCTTATTTCTGAGGTTTTCAGTCAATGCTACTAAACTCAATGTAATTATACAGTTATAGTTATGATGAAAAGCTGTGAGAAAACATAAAAAAGCGAATGTATGTATATATATGATATATGATATATCTTCAAGGGTAGCTAGTTGTAAGGTGGCTTAGGGCAAATGAGGTCATTTCTTAGGATGAGCTGCGAGTCTGGTTGCAGCGTTGGCATGAGTTGCTTTGATCCCGGATGACTTTTACATCCAGGAGAGTGGCTTGTATTTCTTTCTGTTTTGCCGGGATTCTTGGTGTGCAGGTGGTGCTGTTGTTTTGGTTTATGCCTTGGCTTTAGGACAAGGGTGGGTTCTTGGGGATGGCTGCTGTGATATAGCTTTTTTGGGGGAGACAACCGGTTTTTGGGTTTGATAGGAGTGGTTGGTCTCGGTCTGATTTCTGACTCTTGGCATTTTTTGGTTGCCAGTGATGTCTTTTTGTATGGAGGTGGAGACGTTTGGTGCTCACACAAGTAGTGCAGGTCTTATTCTATTTTCTTGGGGGGAGTTTTGTTCTGACCGGTTGGGTGTTTTCCTTGTTTTTGGCTGATGTATTTGTTTGTTGTTTTGCTCTCGTTTGTTCATTATATAATATATCTAAGCACCACAGACCCTCAAGGATATGGGCAGGAATTATGGAGGGTAGAGACATTCTGTTGAAGGGAATATGTAAGAGAATCAGAAATGGTCTCGACACTTCATTGATGAGGCGTGGCTACCGGAAAGGGATGGTTTTAGGTATGAGATCCAACATACTGCAAGATATACAATTGCAGAGTTCATTGTACAGCCTAGGGGAGAATGGAATAGAGCAAAATTGCAGAGTGTGTTTCCTTGGGAGGTTGTTAAGCAAATTCTGACCATCCCAATAGGTCCTGAGAACTATAGGGATACGTGGATATGGCACCTCGAAAAGAGGGGAAACTTCTCGGTTAAATCTTGCTATCGTATGTTGAGATCGGATAACAACGAATCGAGGGAAGCGGCAGCAACACAAATGAGTTTCTGGCAGTGGCTGTGGCATCTTAAGCTCCCCCCAAAAGTCAGAATGTTTATGTGGAGGTTATGCAACAAAGCGTTAACAACTAAGGTTGAATTAAGGAGGAGAAATTGTGCACAGGACTCAATCTGTAGTTGCTGCGAATCTGAGGAAGAGTCAAGCATACATTTGTTCTTTAAGTGTGAGGTTAGTAAACGTTTTTGGGAGGAGATTTTACCTCGAATCGTCACACCTGAGGAAGGAACAACTATGAAGCAGTGGTTGACAGCTCTTAAAAGTAGCAGGTCGGATGAAGAAATGACAGGAATCGGCTATGGTTTATGGACAATTTGGAAGATCCGCAATGATATTGTTTTCAATGGTAGATTTCCCCAACAAGGAGAAACTGAAGCTCGTTGAGGAATGGAGCTGAGAAAGTGGCAAGCTTGCCAACATTCTGACCATTTTACACCTACTAGCCCTATTACGCCACGTCCTACTACCACTCAAACCCCGGCGATCTATCCGAGGAAGATCGTGTGCGATGGAGCCTTTCGAGACAACATCCAGAAAGGGGCTTACGGAGTTATCATGTACAATTCTGAGGGTCGTGTATTGGATGGCAGAGCTAGGAGCTTCTTTTGCAGAACTCCACTTAGGGCTGAAGCAGAAGCGGTGTTGGCGGCTGTGGAGCTGGCAGGTGACGTAGACCGCGGCACGGTTTTAATCACAGATTCGTTAATACTTTTCAACTGCCTCATTGGCCCCACGATCAATGGCCTTGGAGGTTGCAGCAACTTTGGCTAGAATTCACCTGGCTCTGAACCATACGAGGAATCTCACGATCGAGTATGGAGGAAGAAGGGAAGTTTCACAAGCCGATCGAGTTGCTAAATTGATCCGTGATGACCGTTTACCTTTAGATTGGTTGACCTCGCTTTGAGTTTTGTTCGACCTTTCCTTTAGGTTTACTCTTTTGTATTTCTAGTCAGACTTCATGTTCGAAACTGACTTTGTCATGGTGGATGTTTTGGATTTTATCTTAATGAAATCAACCCTTCTTTCAAAAAAAAAAATCAAAAAAAGTTAGTTGTAATATCTTTCCAAAACGTGAAACTATTTGTTGAAGTGTAGTGATTCATTTATCATTATAATTAATATATGAAAAGAAAAATGGAACATCAAAATTGTTGATTTTCTAAGCACAGAAGAAGCAGCAGCTTGTTCAATCATCAAAATCATGTGTGATGTGATCCGCACTAGGCACTAACCTGCTTTCTCTCTAATTTTCTGCCTAATTATCTTCTGCTGCTCACCTTCTACATTTATATATTATTGAGATATTTCTAATTATTTTATGGTTTGTAATGACGGTAGTCGGAAGTTTATGAAGAATGTTGATACATTATATAGGGTCAAATACATAAATAGTCCTGAAACTATAGACCGGACTACAAACAAGTCCTGAAACTTTAATTCAATACAAAGTGGTCACCCTTTTATTCAACGAGTTACGGGATGGTACTGTTCACGTCGGCGGTGAACTTTTCCGTTCGTTTTGCCACCTCGGATGAAAAACAATATTTAATTCACCTCCTGCCCAACTCGAATTCCCTCTTCACTCAATTCGACCTGGTTGGGTTTGGTTTTGAATCACCCGTAATCCCCTTCCCCAATAACAAAAAACCTAACCTAATCCATTTAATAAAATATTAAGACTTTCGGATTTCCACTGGCGCATTCTTCTCCTTCTCCATTGAAATTGGCCGACTAAGATTTCCTTTCTTCGACAATGGCCTCCATCGGCTGTAATCAACTCCAAAAACAATAGGCAAAGTCAAATCCAAATAATCTATCTTCTTCTATTTTGTATATCCCTTATCCTCATCTCCATTGGTAAAACTCCTTTCTTCGAATCTGCAACTGCGACTAAGGTAAACCATATCTGCATATCTGTTCTCCATCTCTTTGAATCGCTTGTTCTAACTTATCATGTCATTTTCTTCCATAAAATCGATTCATATTTTTCGTATGAATTTCAATTGATTTCTCTTGGTTTCGGTTGGCAACATTTTCAGGTTTACGAATCGACGAATAAAGAAAGATTCATGGATTGTAATCTCGAGTATCGTAGGTGTGGGTGTGGTGAAAAAGTGGTATTATTTACTTCATGGACTGAGGCGAATCCAGGACGAAGGTTTTGGAAGTGTCGGAGTCGTGATAAGGTTAGAGAAATTTGTTCAATTCTGCATAATCAGTTTAGCGTGCTTACTCGATTGTTGATGCAAGAAAATGACAGAGAATTCCGTCACTACTTCGAGTGGCACGACCCCCCCCCCCATTGAAGACAGGTCAAAGCAAGTGATAAACGGTTTACTTCGACGATTGAACAAGATTGAATGAGAGTCGCGAGATGAAGTAGATTCTGCCAGTTCTTGGTCATCTACTAGAAGACTTGGTCCAGGGGAAACGAGCACCGTTAGAGTCAACGAGGATTTGCTTCGAAAGTATTCGATGTTGATTAGAGGAATAAAATGTTTATTTGTTATTTGTATGGTTTTATTAGGAATTGGAATTGGCAAAGTAATGTAAGAAAGATTGTGTAAGCATTTGTGGTGATTGTCGTGGGTTATTATATGGTTTCACCAACTATCCCTCAAAGATGGTCCTATTAATACCAACCTCACAACTATGTTTCATGAACTGTTAAATAACTCAGACACTAAGATCAATCAATAATGAACCACTTTCATGTGAGCTTTTATCTGAAATCATAACAGAAGTTATAATAGTTGCAATAATGTCACAATAAGATCAACCAATAAAGGAAGTTACAGTAGTTGCAAGCAAGATTTATACTGAAATCATAACATGTATTTCAACAAGAGCAAACGGATCTAAAATCATAACACCACCCCATTACGACTAGCAAAAGCCTCTCATTCGGAAGAATGGATACGCTTCACACAAAAATATTTTGCCAATCCAATACAAGCGGAGTTCGTAACATCGTCTACCCTTTACTGAAAACTCCATAAACATCCATACACTATGGTCTTCACTTGTTCGTCACCAAGGGTGTTGGCATGAAATTCATTTGCGGAGCTTCAGTTGATAACTGAGAGAGTCGAGTAACTTGCGGGGACACTTGAAATGCATCACTATGTTCTGGTTGAGTAACCTGTGGAGCTTGTGGAGTAGCCTGGGAAGCCTGTCATTATGAACAATGTAATGTAAATTAATATTAATGAACAAGAAATACTTAACGAGTGAAGTTCTAGTTTCTTACCGTTTGGTTTAACATGGGGCTTCTTCTTCTGTTGTGTCCTGGATTCTTACAAATTGAGCATTTCATTATCGAACCCTTCCTACGTAATGTCTTCGTAGGACAACCTTCTTTATTCTTTGTTTGTACCTCAAGCTCCCAAGCTTCTTTCCTTCTTTTCAACTTCTTTTGACCCCTCTTTGGTGCATCAAATTTTGGGGCTTGCAAAGGCTTTTCGGTACGTAATTCCCATTGGGTGGAGTCATTTATAGGATGAATGACATATGAATAACTTCGGATACCAGTTGAAACATGGTAACATTGGTCAACTTACTCCTCAGGTACCTCTTTGTTGAACAATATACAAGCCACTGCGTGAGAGCAAGGAATACCTGACAACTGCCATCGTCCACAAGCACAGGTTCTGTTCCCCAAGTCGACGACAAACTGTCTGTTTCCAAATTGAACTTGGTATTCCTTCGCACCGTTGTAAAGGACTGTTGTGCACATCCCCACGTATTTCTTGTACTCATCTAACTTTTTCTGAGGTTTCTGGCATAACAACTTTCCTCCCCATTTTTCCAGTTCAGCTTTCTTCTTATAGAGTCTTTGCATCACCATCGACCGAATGCCTTCTAGGCAAGACAATATCGACATACTTCTTGGTTCAAGCACATATTTGTTCCAACACTCACATACATTGTTAAGTGCTATCTCACATTTTGTATGAGTGCGGTAGTAGGCTTTACTTCATTGTTCTGCATTTTTTGACACAAGCCAGTCATATGGAGTCAGTTGTCCTTGTTGATATTTGCAAGACTCCTTGTTAATTAAGTCCATCCAAGAGTTGAATTCTGCTTTGTACGTTGACCTCACTGCTCCCCAAAGCAAGTCTTTCAAATGCTTTGACCGACCGAATTTACCACTAAAATTCACATAAAGGTGTCTCACACAACACCGATGCTCAACCAGTGGGAACATTTGGTGTATCACGTTTAAAAGACCCCACATAACAAGAACATATGCACCAACAACAACAATTAATCTACTATACAAACAATAAAATAAAAAAGGTTACATAACAGTAAATCAACACCACATCTCCTACCAAAAACAAAGTTTAATTTATAGTCTGTCCACAACAATCAACAGTTAATTGAACATCCATCTTCCTGCCACAATAAACCAGCAAGAATGAAACAAACCTACCACCCAAAAACACATCCCTTAGACCTAGTTTAATAATTAATACAATTGTAAAAACTTAACAAGAACATAAGCTATATAAAACTAAACGAGAGCATATGCAAAAGCAGTTAGTAGTAGTTAATACCTTTTGTTTGTCCGACATGAACGTCCAATCCCAACCTGCCTCGATATCCAGGTCGGTAGCCACTAGAGCCATAAACCATTCCCAAGTTTCTTGGCACTCCGTTTGCACGATGGCCCAAGCTATCAGATACATGCAATCATTGGCATCAAGACCAATACACTAAGCAGTTGCCATCCCGACATTCCTCTAAGAAAACATCCATCCACACATACAACTTTCCTGCACCCATCCTTAAATCCACGCTTACAAGCATATAGGCAAATATAAATTTGCTCAAATATGCATTGTTGATGCATGATGACCACAGTGCTTCCTGGATTCTTAGCTTCGATTTCACCCTTGTACTCATAAAGCTTGCCGAATTGTTGGCCATCTTCCCATGAACCATTTCCAATGCAGCTACCTTTGAACGATATGCCTTTACACGATTGATGGACAATGCCAAGTCAGTTTGTACGGTATGAATTAGGTTCTTTGTGGACCAACCCGGGTCAATCCTAAAACGCTCCAAGTATTTTCGTGCAATGAATGTTGGATTTGCAGCCCGCAAATCTTGTACAACTCCACACGAATGAGTTGCGTTGCATTGGACTATTTGCACTTGATCAACATTTGGCTTATGACGTGCATGAATTCGGAAGCCACAATTTCCCTTGCAAACACAATACACACGCTCATTGTCGTTCTTGGCAAACATGATTGCCCTTCGTTCATTAATAGAGTGCCTACGACAAGCTTCTCTAAACAAATCAAATGAACCAAAGTACATACCGACTTCAAACTCAGGTTGTTCCATGTCTGTCCTTTGATTGAAATCTCGAAATCTCCTTCGATGATTATCAGCCTCACGTGTGTTAGCACCACGCATCTCATATTCATTGTGTAATTATCGGCTCTTTCCTTTACTTTTACTTCTCGTAACCCGAGAGTTCATAATAGGAGCGGGCCGATCAGTATTGTCAGAAGGTACATCCTTGTATAACCTATCTCGTATGTCATCATCATCAAAATGATCTATTTGATCATCTTCGAATACTATGCTTTCATCTGAATCAGTTTCCGGATAATAATCATCATCATCACCCTCACTTCCATCCTCATCCTCTGCATTGCCATGGTCTACCCTATCAACTGAACCATCAATTCTCCATGCATATAACTGAACTATCTTCTCGATTGGCACTTTATTGAGCATTTGCAGCACATCATTATCGCAGTTCAATGGGATTAGACCATAACATACATCCGTATCTGGTCGAAGCCAATACACCAAAACGGGTTCAACTTCCCCTAATTGCACAACCATTTGCTTCAATTCCACCAATGAAACCATATCTGGATCAACATGGTCAATCCATCCAACTTCTCCACCGTAGTATCCAAACTCTCCAAGTGATCTTTTGATTTTGAAATTTAAACTGAGTAAATTTGTGTCCCCTGTATAGAGAAAAGAATTGAATAAATAAAGCTGATATAATTTGTATCCCTGCACAAATCGACAAGATAAGAGTGATATAATTATTGACGTAGATAAGGACAAAACACAGGGGCCTACCAAACACTAAAATTGAATTCACCTTTTCTTGACAGTACATGATTATAATATCAAGTTCGTTTGGGACCACTAACCATAATCAGGCATTATATCTCCTTCTTTTCGTCTTTGTCAACCACCTTCGTCACTTTCATGGGCTGACATCGTTAAAGTTTAACTTCACCTTCGCCTGCAACTTCGCTGCTTCTACCGTGAAAGCTTATAGCTGGAGTTGATGCACCTGTGAACGTCGACAGTTGTTGACTTTGCCTATTGTTTTTGGAGTTGATTACAGCCAATGGAGGCCATTGTCGAAGAAAAGAAATCTTAGTCGGCCGATTTCAATGGAGAAGGAGAAGAATACGCCAGTGGAAATCAGAAAGTCTTAATATTTTATTAAATGGATTAGGTTAGGTCTTTTGTTATTGGGGAAGGGGATTACGAGTGATTCAAAACCAAACCCAACCAGGCCGAATTGAGTGAAGAGGGAATTCGAGTTGGGCAGGAGGTGAATTAAATATTGTTTTTCATCCGAGGTGGAGGAGCTGAGGTGGCAAAATGAACGGAAAAGTTCACCGCCGACGTGAACAGTAACATCCTGTAACTCGTTGAATAAAAGGGGGACCACTTTGTATCGAATTAAAGTTTCAGGACTAGTTTGTAGCTCGGTCTATAGTTTCAGGACTACTTATGTATTTGACCCACATTATATATGTAGTCCGTTGGATATATATAATTGAAGGTATTCCTTTATATTTGTTTTAAGTTTAATGGATTATCGTTATAACCAACCATCACCTATTAGACAAATGGAATGGAACAGACGTTGTCGACCATGAAGACAGCGGCGACGGTAAAAACTGTCGCTAAATGCGAAGAGCAACAGCGACGGTAGGGGCTGTTGACGAATATATAGACAGACGGCGACGGTTTAAACCGTTGTTGAATGTAAAGCCCAACGGTGACGGTTAGGACCGTTGCTGAATATAAAGACCAACGGCGACGGCTTGGATCGTTGCCGAATGTAAAACCAAACGATGACGGAACTCTCCGTTGCCTAATGTGAAGACCAACAACGACAACCAAAACCGTTGCAAAAAGAATCAAACATTAGACGACCATCTTACCATCGATGAAACGTCACCAATCGACGACAGATGTTCCCGTCGCTGAACATGATGGTAATGGCGACGCTAATATCCGTTGCCGATAGTGTTACCTTCGATGACGGATTTAAGCTTCCGTCGTAAGGTATTTTCGGCGACACGGTTTAGGTGACGGACGTTGCGACGGTTGGAATCCGTTGTTGAAACCCTTTGGCGACGGTTAGTGGGACTTTCGGCGACGGTTTTGCCCGTCGCTGAATATCGATTTTCTTGTAGTGTAATAAACTAAGAGTGTCCTAGTACGTGTTCTAACATAGTTAATTGGTTTGGTTTAAATGGTTAATGAACCCCAAACAAAATTAACACAATTGCAGCAAAAATCAGAGTAATGGCTTCATGTACCAAATCAGTTAACTTAACTAGTTTATTGTCACTAGTACATGCATTATCCTAAGAGTGTCCTAGTACACGCATTAGGACAAGAAACTCATCCTAAGAGTGTCCTAGTACATGAAGCACCAACAACAAAACTAACATAGTTGATTAATTTGGTTTAAATGGTTAATGAACCCCAAACAAAATTAACACATTTGTAGTAGAAATCAAAGTAATGGCCTTTCAATGAAGCTCATACATCACATCAATGGTGACCAAATCAGAGTTCATATGAACTATCAAAACCTTTTTCTTTTCTTTTCAGAACCAACAAAGTGCTATTAAAAAAATCAAAGACTCACTCAACTGATTGTCAACTTCCATTGCTAAGCCACAAAAATATCGATCTCAGAAAGTCAATAATTTACCAGCACAATGTGCAAACACAAGTACGGTTTGCAAATAAAATGGGGTACTGCATGATTTAATCGAAATAGGACTTACCTTACTGAAATCGTTTAAGGTTTGTCCTGCGGGGGTCGTTGTAGGGTCTGTTTGTTCAAGAAACACCGGTGGAAATTGGTGCAAATATGCAATGGTGGAATCGCGGAGCCTCTCGATTTCATCGTGTAGGGGTTCCTGTTTCGGTGTGCAATCAACAATGGGGTCACAACTTTGAGAGAGAAATCGACAGTGAGGGGAGATCGAAACGGTGAGGAGAAATCGACGGTAAGGAGAGAAATCGATGGTGAGGAATGAGAGGATGATGTTTTCTAAGAGGGGAACAGCTGTAAAATCGGCGGAAATCGAAGGTGGGGTAGGGGGAATCAATGGTTGGGTGAGGAAAATCAGCGGTGAGGTGAGAGTTGAGAGAGTAACAGCGGTAGGTGGGAGGTAATTAGCGGTGAGATGCTGGAAATCGGCGTTGGGGTGTCAGAAAGTTACAGCGGCATGGGGGGTGGGGAAATCTTTGGTAACTGATAAGGGGTTTTGTCTGATTATGTGGTGGGGCTTTCAATATTAGTTTTTTTTTCCTCTTAACTCACTTTTATTAATTAAATAATGGATGCAATCTCAACCATTAGTTTAGATCTAATGACTATTGTTGATTTGGTCTACTAAACCAAATAAGGGTTTGATCCCTGTATAGGCTTCCGCAAGAACAAAAAGATAGTAAATTTCCTGACATTTCAATACCTCTCTTACATTGCATTTTATTTATAGTATTTTCCCCACTCATGTCTCCTTCACCGAATACAAGGTTCATGATATGAATAGGAATAAATAAGAAAATCGAATCCTTGAAAGTCTCTTCATCTTCCTCCAATCATATGAAGAAACAAAATAGTGAGTGGCAGAGTAAGAAACAAGTTTAATGAAGATCAGGGTTAGACGTACGTTAGATTGAAGGTCGTCGTCTAGAGATGAGTATAAATAATAAATAGCTGAAATTGAGGTATTGGATTCCATTCCATGATATGAACTACGTTAAAGTATGAGCTTCAACTCTGCTTATTTAAGTGATACAATTATTATTTCTGTTGTTCATAATAAGCTATATATGCTCGGATCCTTATGATCACACCTTTACCACAGATTTTAACAGAGTAGTAAGATACTCCGGCCGACCACACCAATTAGTTTTATCCAATAATATAATTTCAAGTCCCATAAAGTCCAAAACGGTCCGCATTGGCAAAGTGGTCCGGGTCGGGTTTTTCAACACCGTCAACGTTTCTAAGCCAGTAACTCTGCCCGAAACGAGCTGCCTTCTCAGGTACATCCTCCATCACCCATTCCTGCCCTCTGGGAAAGTATATCCCCGTCCTAGGATCCGGCACCCACATAGCGGCTGCTGCCGCCGGCACCACCGATTCTTCCTCATGATTGTTAACACTACTGCTACTCCTCCTCCGCCGCCCTCCCGTTGTTGTTGTTGATGAGTTCATGTTCCTTAATTTCCTCGGAAACCCACCGCTCAAATGTCGCCTCATCATCATCCGCACTACTGATGCCGTGGTTTTTTTCCCTAGAATTGAAACTCACGTAATTAAGTTAAGTAATAATAAGCAAACAATGTTAATGTGTAGTATATGTACCTAGAAGATAATATATGAAGCAGATTTGTTATGGAAATCCGAGCTAGCTGTTGGTGTTAATTATTGAGATATAGATCTTAAACAGAGTGGGGGGTTTAAATAATCTTAAGTTGTGATGTTACGTTACATTCGTCTCTTTTTATCACTAGTGGTGCTTATTAATTATTCCTTTGGATATGGGGTTTTCAGATATCTAATTTCATACTTTCATTGATTTAATTTGTCGTCTCAAGAATAAGTTCCCTTATATAATTAAGTCTCTGATGGTCTCATCATGTCGCTTTTTCACTAGTTTACCACTGTACGTAATTGTCTCTCTAATATACTTTTATGTGACAGCTACACTTGTTTTTTGTCTTAATAGTTTCTAAGGAGTCACGGTAAAAAGAAAAATAGGGGTGTTAATCTAAACTGAAAGATTTTTCACGCATTGACCTGAGAGATGACGAATAGTATGAGGAGCAGATTTCTTTGGGGGTTGTGATATCGTCGGATTCCGTTGGGGATTGCGGTGGTAGATTTCATTGGGGGTTGCGACATCGTCGAATTTCGTTGGGGGCTTCCGCAACAACGGTTTTCCTTGAAGCGACGACGGAGTCCCTGGCGCGGAGGCGAGGTGTGGAGCATATCAAGTTTAGGGTTGTTGGGAGGATGGAGATTGGTGGCTGAGAAGAAAGGAGGATGAAATTTAGGGTTCATTAAGATGAAGTTAATTTAGGGTTTGATTTGGGCTACCATTATACCTAATTATTAGTTTGGACTGGGCTTGGTATTCAACATTGTGGTAGAACCGGGTTCAGGTTAGACAAAAATTATGGTTGAATTAGGATAAAATATTTAAATCAATAGATTAAATTAGTTTAACACAAATTTTTAAATAATTTGATTTGGCTCATATTAGGCCAAATAACTGTAAATAATAATTTCCAGTAAATTTTAAATTTATTATTAAATTAGCATTTTTGTGTATTTACTTAATCATTTATAAATTTTAATTGTAACAAATAAGTATTAATTTTTGCAAGTAAGGTAGTTATCGAAATGGATCCAATGGATTCTAATGATGCAGAAAAGGTATATGCTAGATTATGTTATTATTGTATTTAATCTTATTATTTAACATAGATGATTTATTATTTAAGGAAGTCCAAGCTGTTGCCTAGAGGAGAAGGACCATTTACCTTGCTAGAGAGAATCAACAATAATGCTTACATTGTAGATTTACCTAATTCTTGTGGTGTGAGTGCCACTTTCAATGTTGCTGACTTGACTCCTTTTTATGATGAATACAGAGGTCCAGATTCGAGGTTGAATCCTTCACAAGAAGAGGGGGATGATGCGCGTGCCGCCGCGATACACTATCCGGCCACTGATACACGCGCCACGCCGTGGACACGTCCAGAGAAACCGTGGACCAGAAGCCAAGTCAAAGACTTCAAGACCAGGGTGACCACATACGTGGAAGCCTGGAGCCTAGGTGGCCACGAGGAGGATGACCACAGGATGCAGCGGACTGGATACACGATGCTAAGGAGGTTCACACTGAGTGTCGTGCCACCTGGAACCGAGGGCCGCACCGAGCCAAGTCCGGACCGAGGAATATCACTAATGATGCATGCCATAACCGAGTTGAAGACCCCAGAAGGAGCAATACCTCAACCGAGCACGGAGGACATACAACCACAGGGGGTCGGGCTAGATAAAGGAGTCGAAGCGCTACAAAAAGTAACCGGGCCGACGGATGCTGGACCACATAATTGGGTCAAGGGTCGAGACGCAAAGTCCGAGCCATAGTCGGACTCCCACGAATCCATCTGCATCACAGATTCGTCTGAGAACCACGGATCCAACCGCATCCAGGACTCCTTGCCGAATAAGGAAAACTGAAGACCGCACCTTCAACCTATGTTTTCCAAGTCCTTATGGCAGTAGGAAAATTGGGGAATACACAGTCCTTGCAGGTTCAAGATTATTTTTGCCGGATTAGGGTTTTCACCCGGTTTAGGGGTTTTCCTTACTTTTATTAGTTTCCTTGTTAGGATCGGAATTTTCTTCCTAGTTAGAGAGCTTGTCGAAGTTGTTTATTATTTTAGAAGCAGAATAGTACAAGGATTCAGAGAACCTGTTCACCGACCCTTGTACTATAAATATAGGCCTTTGTACCACGATTAAATGAGACTTTGAATAATAATTTTGATTACAGAACTCAGTTCTTTTTCCTTCAAGCATTTGCTTTTTGTTGCTTAGCTTAAGGTTGGTTTATCATGACTCAAGGTATTCCCCCTGACTGCATGGTACCGTTCGATTCTTGATACTTAGGGTTCCTAGCTCATTATAGCTAGTGGGTTCAAGTCCTTTCCATCCATTTTTCTGGTTTGATTCGATTGTTTTTATTACTGAGCATATTGGTATAGGGTCGCGCCCATGGTTGCAGATCGGTTCATATTAGTTTGGTATCAGAGCGTTGGTTCAACACTCGGGCCACATGTATCCTATTTTTACTTTTTTTTTCAGAAAATATTTAAAACCTGTGAAAAGTTTCATCTTGGTTTTTGTTTTCGTTTATCTTTTGATTTCAGTTATTTCAATTCAAGTATAAGGTGCAAAATGATGGTGGCCAAGAAAAATTAAAAGAAAAGAATACAGAAAATACAAAAAAAAGAAGAGTTCAAGAGGTCAAAAGAAAAATCGACCCAACCAAAGCTAGGGCATCTCACCAAGATTTTTAGTAGGTTTGATTGTAAGAAGAGGGGTAGTAGTATAGCTTTCGTTGCCTTATAAGTTTTGAACCAAACCCTAAAGTTTTCATTGTGTGCTCTTTGATTGGGTAATCGAATCATAGAGTGGATATGATTTGGCCCTAGAGTCAACCCTAGGTTAAAGGTTTAATTGTACAACACGTCATGGTTTTTAACTTGGTAGCTTCGAAGAAACTTGCAACTGTTTGAACTGATTTGAGCTTTTGTTCTGTTTTTTTTGATGAATAAGTATTTTCATTCCATCAAAATGGTCACACATCCAATCTGAATGCTAACCGAGATAACAGCAGTTCCAAAAAAAAGGGAATGACAGAAATAAGTGGGAAGGCACCCAACCTATCAAAGGGAGAAGAGAATTAAGCTAGAGAAAGTTTCTCAAGCTCAATATTACAAATAGAATTAGAAGAAAAACTATAAGAAAACTCGGTGAGCTCCTGAATCGTTTGCCTCGCTATCCAAGCCTCATCATGCTCTATATCTCCAAAAACTCGTCTACACCGTTCTCGCCAGATGTTACTAATCACAGCATTGCAGATGAGACGTTCTGCCATTGCATAACAGGAGTCGCCGCTAAAAACAGTAACCGCCCTGTTCAGCCAGCATTCCCAATCTCCTAATCGCGCAAAAGGGGAGGCTTTCCAAACCTGTTCTGCGACAGCACTAGAATAAGGACAGCTAAAGAATAAATGCTTTCTGCTGTCAATACCTGACTCACAAAACACACAAGATGTATCAGTGATACACCCCCACTGAAAGAGCTTATCTCGAGTAGCAATCCTATTAAGGATAACCAGCCAGGTAAGGAAAGAATTCCGAGGGATGATAGGTCGCTTCCACAAAAGGTCACACCAGGGAGCTCTCTGAATCGGAGTTCGTAAGTCAGCTAGAATTCTCGAAATAGAGAATTTCTCCATCATTTCACCTTTCCAAAACGGTGTATCATCCACCATAGTAATACAGTCAAAAACCACTGCTCGTAACTTGAGTAACTTCCTCCAGATCCATGATCCTGTTTGCGAGCCCTGCAAATCCCAGAAATTACGACTCTTAATTCTGTAACTTCTAATCCAAGCGACCCATAGCGACCCTCCTTGACAGAATAGATTCCAAATGTGTCTCACACTACAAGCCATATTCCAACACTTCAGATCACAAACTCCTAAACCTCCTTCTTCATAAGGTCTAGCTAGCTTCTGCCAGGAAACTTTAGCTTTCTTTGAACTTTGATCAGAGCCAGTCCAAAGAAACTTACTGCAGAGACGTTCCACTTCAGCAATAACACCCTTAGGGAGTGGAAAGTCCGACATCCAGAAATTAGCCATGCTGTAGAGTACCGACTTGATAAGCTGAACTCTTCCGGCATATGTTAAGCACTTCGGTCTCCATCCTTGGATACGTTTGGTTATTTTATGAACCAAACTTCTGCAATCAGCACTGCTAAGCTTACCAGTTATCAAAGGTACCCCCAAATACCTAACTGGCAGAGAACCAATAGGAAAGAAATCCATAGTAATATCATCCTTAATTTCATCAGTAACTCCACCACATAAAATCTCACATTTTTCAGGGTTGAAATTGAGTCCAGAGACATTAGCAAACTGAGCTAGGATCAACCAGATACTCTGTATCGCACTACGAGAAGCAATAGAGAAGAATAGCAGATTGTCTGCAAAACACAAATGTGTGATTCGCAGCCTTTTACATTGTGGATGATAGAGATACTCTCCTTTCTCAGCAGCAGTGTTCAGTTTGCACGACAAGTACTCCATAACAATTGCAAACAAATAGGGGGAAAGGGGGCTGCCTTGACGCAACCCTTTCCTACCTGAGAAATAACCTACTAGACCACCATTCACACAAACACTAAACATAGTAGACTGTAGGCACTTAGCAATCCAGTTAATAAAGACAAGAGGTAGATTCATGGCTTCCATTACCTTTAACAAGAACGACCAATCAACTGAATCAAAAGCCTTCATTAGATCAATCTTAACTGCACATCTAGGTGTAATACCCTTTAAGTGATAACCTTTTACCAATTCGTGAGCCATAAGGACATTGTCACCTATCCTTCTTCCCTTAACAAAAGCGGTTTGATTATCACTTATAAGAGATGGCAAAACACTACTAAGCCGATTTGCAAGAATCTTAGAAAGACCCTTATAAAGCACATTGCAACATGAAATTGGCCGGAACGCCTTCATAGAATCTGCATTGGGAACTTTAGGGACCAAAGTAATAATAGTAGAGTTAATTACCTCAGATAAGTCACCCCCTGCCCAGAAATCAGAAAAAGCATGAAAGATGTCACTACCAACAGTCCCCCAAGCATGTTTATAGAACTCTACAGAAAATCCGTCAGGTCCAGGAGCCTTATCACTAGCCATATTAGTAAAGACTTCCGAACATCATCAAAAGTTAGAGGTCTACAAAGCTCACTCCATTCGGACATAGGTAGCGCATGCTTCATGACCCCTTTCATCTCATCAACACTGTTGTCCATAACTGAACCATCCACTGAGCCAAGTAATTTTTTATAAAACGAGACCGCAATATCAGCAATAGAGTCTATGTCAGTAACTAGGTTACCTTCACTAGACTTCATTTGCCTAATTGTAGCCCGATTATGTCTAATTTTTACCGAATCATGGAAATACTTAGTGTTGGAGTCGCCACTTCCAACCCTAAGAACTCTTGACTTCAACCTATAGAAATCCTCCTCAACAGACTTCAAAAGAGAGAGCTGACCAGTTAATTCTTTCATATTCCGAAAAGAATCAGAAGAGGGATTATCAAGAGCCTCTAGTTGAACTGCTTGAATATGAGAAGTTAAAGCAGAGACCCGAGCACTAACATCTGAGTACTTCTCCCTATTCAGCTTCCTCAAATGCCCTTTCAAGTCCTTAAGTTTCTTATGAATCTTCAGGAACCACCCATCAGTAAACCGTAAGGACCAAGACTTGGCTAAGATTTTATCGAACTCCGGGTCCAAGTGCCAGAAACCGAAATATTTGAAAGGCTTAGGTAATGACCTCTGCCCCAAATCACTGTGAACAACAACCGGACAATGATCTGAAACCCCAGGAGGCAGAATACGAACGGATGAATTCCTGAAAGTCGAAAACCACCCTCCGTTAACTAAAGCTCGATCAAGCTGACGCGAAATAGGGTGGTAAAAATCAGAGTGTTGTGAGTTTAGTGCATATTTTTAGGTGAGAGATCTGTAAGGCCTTGTTGTAGAACCTTTATTTGATTAAAAAATGGCAGATGAGCGGATGGATCACATCGAGGCCGCACTGGCCGCACTCATGGAGTGAATGAATCGTGTACCAAAAGTAGAGGCCGACCCGCATGATGAACCACGCCAGCCCCGGAGGAATGTTCATGAGCCGGATGATGACATTAGTGGCCTGAAGCTGACTGTACCTAAACTTTTAGGAAGGCCAACGCTGACCTCTACCTTGATTGGGAGAGGGACATGGAAGCCTTTTTTTAGTGCCACAATTACTCAGATCGTAAAAAGGTAATAGTTGCTACTGTGGAGTTTACTGATTATGCTGCTCTATGGTGGGGATAGTTGATAAAGCAGCAGATTCGGGATGAGATGATGCCACTTCAGTCATGGAGAGAGCTGAGGGATTGATGCAGAGAAGGTTTTGATGTGATTCTGGCCACCAAGACCGGCGTGGACAGGACATCACGAGCACCAGGCCTGAACCTCCCCATGTCAACATGGGATGGCGGAATAGGTAAAGAGAATCGGAGAGGATTTCCCTTGCTGGAAGTGAAATGCCCCATACTAGGAGCCCCAACATCAAGCCCAAGGCTGATGCTGAGCCGGCCCCAACACTAATGTCGGGCCGAGAGTACATTGGCCCTAGGCCTACACCAGTACCACCCCCGGAGCCTAGGAGAGCCCAAGTCCCGTAGCTAGAAGACACCCTTGGGAGGATGCTGATCCTCAGCCAGGCATTGATTCCAGCCCCTACTCCAGCCAAAGTCAAATTCATGACCCGCTAGGAGCTGATGCTGACACCGAGCCCTGACCTGAACCCCGGCCGAGCCTAGCACCAAGGCTAAGCCCCAAACCGACTCCCACGAGCCCCAGAGCCCAAATGGCACCAAAAGACACTTAGGAGGCATCCAAGACAGAAGTCAAAAGCACCAGACAGATTTGAAGAAGGCCCCAAGCTAAGCCTGCCACATGCACCGAGCCCCTATCCGAGCACTACGCCGGAGCGATTTGGGCCCAGCCATGGCCCGTGCCTTTTAGGATTTTCTTGAGGAACTAGAATACTTATGGCCCCGGGATGAACCTCCAAAAAGCCTCGTTGGAGTTGGAGAATGACGAAAGAAGATGCAGCTAGACCAAGTCCTAGGGATGCATGGCCGGAGCATCAAAGAGCGCAACACAGATGCTGATCCTAGGAAGCCCATGCTAAGAGCTACGACCAGGGCACCACCTGAGCCTGATCCAAGGAGGGATGGCTGACCATCGAAGGCCCGGGATACGAAGAGAAGATGCCAAGTACATCCAAACAACAAATCCTAATCAAGCTAGGATTTCCCGGGTTGGACAGATTCATAGTCTGACAAAGAGTGACGGATTTGGGGTACATGGAGACAGAAATTGGGCTGATGTTCAACATGAAAGTTGAAGCCCATGAAGTCTACTAGTGATCTGCCAAAGGGCTTAATGTTACGGATTTGTTTGGTATTTATTTGGCTAATTTTCGCAGAACCCGTTTTAGCTGTTTTTTTTTTGGGAAATTTGGCACCCAAGTTTGGAGTTTTTGTTTAGGAAGGAGTCCTTTCCTTTGTAGGATTGTGAGTCCGAATTTTTCCTCTTTCTTAGGTTATTTTAGGATTAGTTTAAATCCTTTTTAGTGGCTTTATTAGGCTGCAGATCCGGCTCCAACCCTTTCCAAGGGTTGGAAGCCTTCCAACCTTTTCTCAACCATTAGATCACACTTTGACTCTTTGACCAATCCAATGATCTAGATTGTTAGGGGTATTTAGGACTTTACACATACTATTTAATTTTTATATTTAGTTTAAATATATTAAAATTTAGCGTGACCAGCCGGCGACTTTTCCGGCGAAATATTTTTTTTGAAATTATTTTTTTAATAAATTTTTTTACTTAAAAAATAACTTTTTTGATAAAACTTAAAAAATAACTAGTTAACACTTTTTTTGCTGTTAACTAGTTAACAATGTTTTTTTAACTGATAACTAGTTAACATCGTTTTTTGTTTGATAACTTGTTAACAGATTTTAACTTGATAACTAGTTAACAATGTTTTTTTATTGATAACTAGTTAACATGATTTTTTTATTGATAACTAGTTAACATGGTTTTTAAACGGATAACTAGTTAACAATATTTTTTATTAGGTAACAATGTTTTTTATTGATAACTACATAACATCTTTTGTAAAAATTAGTTAACTAGTTAACACATTATTTTGCTGTTAATAGTGTTTTTTTAACCGATAACTAGTTAACATTGTTTTTAACTGATAACTAGTTAACAACGTTTTTTGTTTGATAACTTGTTAGCAGATTTTAACCTGATAACTAGTTAACAAGATTTTTTGTTAACGGGTTATTTTAACTAGTTAACATCATGATTAACATAACTAGTTAACATTTTGTTAAGATGATAACTAGTTATCAAATTTAGTCAATGTTGTCAAGACCGGACCGGTCATCGAACCGGTCCAGCGAGAGGTTCAAGGGTTAGAGGTTCGACCGGGATCAAACCGTAAAAACCGGCATAAAGAACCGGTTACACTATTACTTAAAAAGATTAGATATCATTCTAGTAATTACCTAAAATATAGGTATCAGTTTGTAATAATGTTTCATATATATATTTATAATAATGTGAAACCCTAATTGTTTCCCTCAATCCCTCCTCTTATTTCCTAACTTCCAGCCGCCACCACTTATTCCTTATCTTCTTCTCTCATCTCTTCTTTCCTTCTCTTTTCCATGACTCCATGCCATTTATCCTCTTCTCATTCTTTCTTAACTAGTCCATCAGTACATCATAATCCTTTTCTTCGATATGCTCGAATCCCAAACCAGATCTAGACTCGAGTCTAAGCTTGAGGATGATTGAAAACTCGATCTGGACTCACTCCAACCCAATGAGGATGTTGCTGCCGTTGAAGCTGCTGTCGATAACAAAGGAGTTTGGTTGTGATGGTCGGAGGGGCGCCAGACGTGATTGTGGGTAGGAGGCGACGATTCATTCCTCTACTTGCTACATCCATTGAGCGAACGATTTGGGGATGATAAGATAAGAACAGACGATTTGGGAATGAGTAATGAACGATTTGGGAAGGGAAGAATGATTTGGAGTATGAGACTTAGATACTCGGACCATTCATCACAGTTCAGATTCACTTGGGTCTACTTTTTCTTCTCTCTATCATTAAACCGCCAGAAACCGTCCAACACGGTTCGAACGATTTATACGGTTTTTACGGGTCAGACCAAATATTTGAGCTAATCGGACCGTTGTGATTTTTTACTCTGACCGGACCGGAAAGATGGCCGGTCACCGATTTTACGGTCCGACCGGCCGGTCCGGTCCGGGTTTAATAACACTGAATTTAGTTGACTAGTTAACATCACGATTTGGTAACTAGTTAACATCACGATTTGGTAACTAGTTAACATCACGATTTGGTAACTAGTTAACAAGATTATTAGATAACTAGTTAACGAGATTATTTGATAACTAGATAACATCATGATTAGTTAACTAGTTATACGAACTAGGTAACTAGTTAACTAATCGGGTTAACTTGTTAACAAAATTTTTACTCGATAACAGTTATTTTTGTTAACTAGTTAACCAACTGAGTTAACTAGTTAACCATCCGAGTTAATTAGTTAACATATCAAATTGTTAACTAGTTAACCATTCAAGAAATTAGAAATTCACATATAATTTGAAGGCAACCAATGAGCTAAAAATTATGTCAATTATTTTTAGCTCATTTAAAGGCCATGTTTTTTTGTTTGATAACTAGTTAATATGTTTTTTATCTGATAACTAGTTAACAACGTTTTTTGTTTGATAACTTGTTAACAGATTTTAACCTGATAACTAATTAACAAGATTTTTTGTTAACAGATTATTTTAACTAGTTAACATCATGATTTAGATAACGAGTTTACAATATTTTTAGTTGATAACTAGTTATCAAAATTAGTTAATTAGATAACTTATCGAGTTAACTAGTTATCAAGTTGTTAACTAGTTATCTAATCAAGTTAATTAGTTAACTAATCGTGTTAACTAGTTATTTTGTTTTTAATTAGTTAATTTATTGAATTAACTAGTTAACATTATGATTGGATAACTAGTTAACGAGGATATTTAGTTCGTGACTAGTTATCAAAACTTGTTAACTAATTATACGAACTAGTTAACACGTTATTCAACCACCGGTTTATATAGTTCAAATATTTATTCCAACAATGTCAACAACAAAAAAATAGTGACTGAAATTATAATTATGAATACTAAAAAGTCGAACTTTCTATAACTTAAAATAGAGTGACTAAATTTCAATTTTTAATAATTATTAAATCCTTCTCTTCGTGTTCGTCTTCAACCTGGATGCTCCCGTCGCCGACGATGCTCGGCCGACGATGCTCTGCCGACAATGCTCGGCCGTCTATCACCGGCTGGGGAGAGCTTGACCGATGAGACGAGCAGCCACTAGAACAGAGCAAAAGCAGTTCCTACGACTGTGCAAATGGGAATCGGCGGGATTGGCTACGAATCGGCGACAACGGTAGGATTGGCTGCGAATCGACGACAATTGGCAGGAAGAAGACGGAGATTTGTGTTCAGCTGTTTGGTGGTGGTGACGGGATTTCGGCAAGAATATAGGCAGTGAGAGGTTATTTGGCAGAGAGAGGAGACGGTGAGAGTGAAGGGTTTAATGATTTTATTAGAATGCCGAATTTTCCCTCCCTGTTTTTGGTTGGAACCGGTCCAACCTTTAAAGGTTGGGTCCGGATCCTGAGCCGCTTTATTAGGACTCTTTTTATTTATTTATTATTTTAGTAGTTAGTTTCGTAGGAGGAAAAGGAGAGCCTGTTCTCTCTTCCTCACCTATAAATAGAGGCCTTCGCCTCTCTTGTAAGACACACCTTTGAATCAAATAAACTCTTAAACTTTTGTTTTTCTTTTGCATTGTTATGCAATCCTCTTTTTTACTTTCATGGAATTGATTGTCGTCTAGATCGGTTTATCGTCAAGAGCATTCATCTCTTGAAGTGCCGTTTTCCACTTGATACTTATGGTTCCTAGCTCCTTTATAGCTAGTGGGTCAAAGTCCTCTCTCCGCCCCGGTTCCGAAGGTTTCTACTCGTTGTTCTGAAGATCAGCTTGTGGTGGTTAGGGTCGTCTGCCCACGGTTACGGTGGTTCACATCAGGTTTTTACCGGCTGCATACACTTGTGACATGTATACACGGTTACAGGCCTTGAAGCAAGGTGGATTGACTGTGGAGGAGGTCCGCAAGGAGATAGAGATCATAGCCACACGGTTGGGTATGAAGGAGGATGAGGAGGCCAGGGTTTCTAGGTTCACTAGTGGGCTTAGGAGGAAGATCCTACACTAGGTCAACCTCGTAGGGTTCATGGACTACGATGACCTGTTTGCACTCCGCGTGGAGAGAGAGCTGAAGAATGGCATGGGAAGGAAGGTCACTCCCCCAGCGAGCTGGAGAGATGATGCCATCGCACACAATTCATCGTGGAGGAACAATTACGTCAAGAAGGTGGATACTTGTTTGAGCACCCCCGAACCGCGGCAAGATCACACACGGTACGCCCAAACCAGGTGTAGTTCCAATAATAATACTAACCATCCTAGTGGTGTTATCTGTTTCAAGTGCCAAGGGCGTGTACACATGGCACGGGACTATCCAAACAAATAGGCCATGGTAATTCGAGATGGAGAAGTCGTGACCGATGATGAGGCTGACGAGGAGGTGGACACCGGATCAGATGCTGATGTAGAGATGGTACCAGACGGCTTGGAGAAGTTTTTGGCTATGTACATTAAGGTACCGAGCCCGAACTCCGGATTTGACGTGGTCACACTGGCCGGCGCGGATTGTGTGTCCGACACGGACATCCTGTTCGGCGCAGACACCATGGATACAGACACCGACATGGATACACTATCCGACGAGGATATTGTACTTTACATGGAGGCTAGACTAGATGAGGGTTATGAATACGGAGATCCAGAATAGGAGAGTGTCAGAGTGAGAACTAGAGCTGATACGGAGGCCGATACACGACCCGGTACAAAACCCAGCGCAAACCATGGTGCGTACCGCAATGTCGGATCGCTACCGAACCGAACTTGGAAGTTTACAACCGTATCCAGGAGAGTACTGAGTGCTCAACCAGTAGAAGATGGATGGGAGCAATGAGAAGACCTGTTCTACACCAAGTGTGTCATCCTAAACAAGTTGTGTTGCATGGTAATCAATGGAGGAAGCTGAACCAACGCGGTGAGCCAAGCACTGGTGAATGGAATGGGGCTTCAAACCCTAAAACACCCAAAGTCCTACATGTTACAATGGCTGAGCAACAGTCGTGAGCTAAAGGTGACCGAACAAGCACACGTGCCGTTCAGCATAGGCAAATATGCCGATGTCACACTCTGTGATGTTGTGCGAATAGAGGTTGCTCACGTTCTGCTGGGGAGACCATGACAGTTCGACCGATTCTCAAAACATGATGGCCAAACCAATTGGTACGAGCTCACCCATGGAGAAAGGAAGTTCAAACTCAAACCAATCACTCCCATAGAAATCTTTCAAGATCAAATGGCACGCCAAGCTGTAAAGGTGAGCCGAGAAAAAAAAGAGTGAGCTAAAAAAAAGAGTGAACCCTCGAGTGCAAAAATAGAATTAAATGATCCACAAGATCACATAGCTCAAAAAACTCAGGTTGAGATGAGAGAAAACCTATTCATGATGCCAACTGAGATTAAACAAGCCGTGGTCACGAAGAAGGCATTGGTGGTCATCTTGTACAAGGATTGTTTAGATTCCAACCCTATACCCTACTGTTCCTAGTGTTGTTGGTCCTGTTTTGCAGGAGTTTAGGGATGTATTTCCAGAGGAGACCCTAAGAGGATTGCCTCCGATCCGCGGCATTGAACACCAAATTGATTTGGTGTGGGGTGCCTCACTACCTAACAAAGCAGCATACCGGACTAATCCGGAGGAAACCAAGGAGCTCCAGAGACAAGTTGAGGAGATAATGGAGAAAGGCTATGTGAAGGAAAGCATGAGTCCATGCGCAGTATCGGTCATCCTGGTGCCCAAGAAGGAAGGATCATGACAGATGTGTGTGTACTGCTAAGCCATCAACAATATCACTGTAAAGCATCGACACCCTATACCTCGTTTAGATGATATGTTGGATGAGCTCTATGATGCCTCTATATTTTCTAAGATAGATTTTAAATCAGGCTACCATTAGATCAGGATGAAAGAAGGCGATGAATGGAAAACCGCATTTAAAACTAAACTCAATTTATATGAATGGATGGTCATGCCCTTTGGTTTGAATAATGCACCTAGTACTTTCATGAGATTAATGAACCATGTTCTTAGGTCTTACATAGGTAAATTTGTGGTGGTTGATGCGTCTTATTATTGACGTATTCATTCCCTCATTAGATGAAATTTTGGTGAATTATCTGTCCAATTTGCATGATTTTGTGAAAGTTTCGTACTCCTTGGCCCTTGGGGTCATTTTATGTCGTTTTGCATGTTTTTAATGCATTTTAGGATATATACGACATTAGAGATCAAGGAAGAAACATTGAAGACATGGAACTTAATTAGCCCGAAGTGTGATTAAAAGTAATTAAATTACTTTGGCCAATTGGTGTTGAGAGGAAAGTTGAAGAGTCTCATCTCCAAATTATCATCTTCATCTGTCCGCCACCATCATCATTAAGTAAAGAGTTGGATTAATTTGGAACATCAAATTAGTTGGTCATGTTATCTAATTTGGCCCATTAATTATGAAAAGAGGCGGTGGCTTTAGAAGGAGCATTATCATCAAGTGGGCTTGGGAATTAAGAGGAAGAGAAATAGGCCTGCTGAGTTTGGTTCACATAAGCAAAAAAAAGAAGGCAACAGAGGGAATAAATAGAGGAGACGGGAAATTACATGGGGTTTTTGGTTCAGCGAGAAGAGCAGAGACAGTCGGGATCATATTTTTGGCCTTTGGCCATTGGATTTGGTTTCGGCCAGAAGGAGATAGAAGGCAACGTGGAGGGGATTGGCAGCGAGAGAAAGACAGTAGAGCAGCTCAAATAGCAAAGGAATCAAGGCCAACCTTGATGAATCGGTGATTTGCAGCATTCTTTCTGATTTCTCTAATGAGTAGCTAGGTTTTCTTTCTTGTTTGGGTTTTGTTGAATTCTTTGAGATTATGAGTTGATACTTTGAATTGGATTGTGGATTAATGATGATTGATGATCAATTTTATTATCTTGTCGCCCCGTTCTTAGACTTCCCTGTAATTCGAGGTTTTCTGCAGTTCTCCTGTTTTAGGTTTTCTGTTCAGTTTGCTATTGGATTGTTGGTTGAATGCGAGTTAGGGTGTGTTACAGGTGGTTCTTGATTGTAGAGTCGACCGACCCAACGTTAGAACCTGAAACTGATCGTCATCCATGTCCTGCCAGTTCTGTAGCTGTATTTTCTCACAATTTCTTAGAAGGATACAAACCCAAGCAAGACCTTTCCCCACCGTTGATCCTACTTGTTAATTTGTGTTTTAGTTGTTAGTTAGTTTTTACATTTTCTAAATTAATCAAACCTTCGATCAAAACGATTTCGCTGACTAGCAGAACTAAACTGAGTAAGGTAGCTCAAGTAGACCCGTGGGAATACGACTTTGAGAACTCTCAGGTTTATTTGGTGTTGAGGCCTAAAAATCTCGTCATCAAATTAGCGCCGTTGCCGGGGACATTACTTGACTTCAGGAAAGGTTTAGGATTACTAGCTCAGTTTTTGCTTTCTTGTTTGTACATATTTGATTTTTTAGTTTGCTTCATACCTCCATCTTGTTCATATTTCATTTTCTACTTCACCCGTTGTGTTGTTTGTTTGCTTGGATTTTTCTACTTTGTTTGCAGGACAGGGTATGGATACTGAAGCAAAACTTGCAGCTATTCTTGGGGAGTTAGAAAAATCACCGTTCTCCATCGGTTCAAGCCTCTCCGCCAGCCTTTGTTGGTTCTTATGAAGAGTATAGTGGTGATTATGGTAACTCTGGCAGCTGGAGTATGCAGGATCCATGTTATTCAGACCAACAGGATCAGTCCTGCTATTATGAAGAACCTGAATCTTATGGCTCAACACACCAAGTTAGTCCTTACACAATTGAGTTGATCAAGAAGATTAGTACTAGTGTAGCTGAAAATGCTTCTCTTAACGCTTCTCTCAAGAGAATAAGTGAGAACATGGATCTCATCATATCAAAGCTAAAGGAAGAAAATGATGATGCTCTTGGTTCTCAACAAAAAATTAGCGATCATCTTAATCAAGCCTCTCAGCCTGACAAACAAACATCAAGTGTTTAGGAGTTATTTAGTAGTTTGACGAAGGTGATTCAGACTAGATTTAACGCATTAGAAACCACTACCAATGCAAGATTTGATATGTTGGAGGCGTATGTGCGAAAGAAGAAAGAAGTATTGGAAGATGGGTTGCACAAGCAGAAAAGAGCAATTGAGTACTTCTCTAGCAAGGTGAAAGAACTTAGTGATGGGTTGTGAGACTTGGAATTCAAGTTGACAGTGAAGACAGTTGAACAGCAGTGCAAGGAACTTCAAGAGGCTGAAGAGGCATATCAGCATATTAAGAAGGAACTTCCTTTTTATCCAAGCTCGGACAACGATGAGTTTTTCACTCCTTTGGTGGGTACGGTCATCACCACTCCTACCCTTCTGATTGAATCTGTGCCCCTTCCTACCGAAGAGATTAAATTTGTTAGTGCTTCAACTAGTCAAAATGTAAACTCCATACTTTCTTCTGATGAGACTACTACGGATGACTCGGAACCTATTAAGACAACAAAGCGAAAGCGCCTCAGTAGGAGAAAAAGGAAGCAGCGTCGCCAAGAGTTGATGATGGTTGAGCAAGCAAAGAAGAAGGAAGAGTTACCTAAGCTTGACAACCAGATCAAGATTCATGCCTCTCCTATTGGTGTTATTCCATTCACTCATCCACAATGGAGAAGTATTCAAGTTCAATTCCCAGATCACTTCTACTTGAAGTCTGGAGATGACATGAACTACAAGGAGCTGCTTGGATGGGATGGAGACTGCTAATTCTCCAGGTATCGTCTAGCTCAAAGACGTTAAAGAAAGAGCGCTTCATGGGAGGCAGCCCATGTCTGGAGTCTGTTTTGATTTTTGAGTCAGTTTTCTATGTGCTGTTTGTTCCTTTTGTGTTTGTTCATTGTGTAGGTCGTCATCATTGGTGCTCACCTTGTCTCCTTTACCCTCCGACTATCCAATTCAAGGTACACTGTATCATCCCTATTCTGATTTGGTCCATTGCGGACAATGTCCATTGTTTAAGTGTGGGGTGGTCTCGTTGCAATGCATGCATGTTGGTTAATTGAGTTCTTGTCGTTAAATGGGTGGTGATTGTGCTTTGTTTTTTTTCACTCTTTCACTGCTTCCCATTCTCATTGGCAATTAACTTTTCACATTGCTTAATATCTTCTTGGATTTCTTACCTTCTTCCATATGGTGAGATTGATGTGGTGCTTTTGCTTGACCAAATGTGTGTGTGAGAACCTGTATTATGACCATCTCCCACTCTTCTTGCTTGAAGTATTCTAGGAACTTGCCCTTATCGTGTTAGTGAACAGTTGACTTGTTAATGTGTAAGACTTGGTCTGTCTGATGCTCGAATTCTCTAGTTCAATGCCATGATCGAGTCTAGATAAGGGATCTTTTAATTTCGTGTTGTTAATGTTCCCAATCAGAGAAAATCTAAAAAAAATGAGTGGTTCGGTATTGAAGTTGCAGGTTGATTCACGAGCTGGCATACGTGCCTGCCCATTGCTGTAGTCCCAAAGGGAAGTCTCAATGTGTCGTTTTTCTTCTCAACCTACTCCCAATCGTGGTCAGGGTTTAGGATAACGCGGAATTCCAAAGGTTTCTGGCTGCTCCATACCTGATGTGATTCTCAACTGTACCAGCCATCATCATTAAGTAAAGAGTTGGATTAATTTGGAACATCAAATTAATTGGTCATGTTATCTAATTTGGCCAATTAATTATGAAAATAGGCGTTGGCTTTAGAAGGACCATTATCATCAAGTGGGATTGGGAATTAAGAGGAAGAGAAATAGGCCTGCTGAGTTTGGTTCACATAAGCAAAAAAAGAAGGCAACAGAGGGAATAAATAGAGGAGACGGAAAATTACATGGGGGTCTTTGGTTCAGCGAGAAGAGTAGAGACAGTCGGGATCATATTTTTGGCCTTTGGCCATTGGATTTGGTTTCGGCCAGAAGGAGATAGAAGGCAACATGGAGGGGATTGGCAGCGAGAGAAAGACAGTAGAGCAGCTCAAATAGCAGAGGAATCAAGGCCAACCTTGATGAATCGGCGGTTTACAGCATTCTTTCTGATTTCTCTAATGAGTAGCTAGGTTTTCTTTCTTGCTTGGGTTTTGTTGAATTCTTTGAGATTATGAGTTGATACGTTGAATTGGATTGTGGATAAATGATGATCGATGATCAATTTTATTATCTTGTCGCCCCGTTCTTAGACTTCCCTGTAATTCGAGGTTTTCTGCAGCTCTCCTGTTTTAGGTTTTCTGTTCAGTTTGCTATTGGATTGTTGGTTGAATGCGAGTTAGGGTGTGTTACAGGTGGTTCTTGATTGTAGAGTCGACCGACCCAACGTTAGAACCTGAAACTGATCGTCATCCATGTCCTGCCAGTTCTGTAGCTGTATTTTCTCACAATTTCTTAGAAGGATACAAACCCAAGCAAGACCTTTCCCCCACCGTTGATCCTACTTGTTAATTTGTGTTTTAGTTGTTAGTTAGTTTTTACATTTTCTAAATTAATCAAACCTTTGATCAAAACGATTTCGCTGACTAGCAGAACTAAACTGAGCAAGGTAGCTCAAGTAGACCCGTGGGAATACGACTTTGAGAACTCTCAGGTTTATTTGGTGTTGAGGCCTAAAAATCTCATCATCAGTGGTGTACTTCGATGATATACTGATTTACTCACCTAGTTTAGAACACCACCTAGGACACCTAAAAACTATCTTAGAAACCCTAAGAAAGGAACACATGTATGCTAACATGTCCATGTGCAATTTTTGCACGGATCACCTTGTGTTTCTTGTTTTGTTGTGAGTTCTACAGGGATCAGGGTTGATGAAGAGAAGATTGAAGCCATCAAGTCTTGGCCCATCCCTACTAGCATCACAAAAGCAAGAAGTTTCGATGGACTGGCCAGCTTCTATAGGCGGTTCGTCTAAGACTTCAGCACAGTTGCTTCCACACTCACGGTAGTGATGAATGTGTCATTCCACTGGGGAGAACCTCAATAGAAGTCCTTTGAAGCTCTAAAGGAGAAGCTGACTCATGCACCCATACTGATGCTCCCGAATTTTACCAAGACCTTTGAGATCGAGTGTGATGTAACATGAGTTGTGCTTATGTATGAGAAGAGGCCAATAGCCTACTTCAGTGAGAAGCTCAATGGAGCTACTTTGAACTACCCAACCTATGAAAACAACTGTATGCCCTAGTTCGAGCCTTGGAGACATGGCAACACAACCTTTGGCCAAATGAGTTTGTCATCCACACGGATTATGAGTCACTCAAGTTTTTGAAGGCTCAACATAAGCTGAACAAGAGGCATGCCAGGTGGGTGGAGTTCAAATAGTGGCTGATGCCCTATCCTGGAGGTATGCATTAATTTCAACCCTAAGCACTAAGTTCATTGGGTTCGAATACATTAAAGATTTATATACTATTGATGATGACTTTGGAGTTGTGTTTGAGGTTTTTGACAAAGGTGGATTCGACAAGTTCTACAAGCAAGATGGATACTTGTTCAGGAAGAACAAATTATGCTTACCTAACTCATCTTGTAGGATTGTCTTGGTGCGAGAAGCCCGTGGAGGGGGCTTGATGGGACATGGAACATCCATCCCGAACTGACCCGAGTTGAACTCGTGGTCGAATCAGCATGAACATCACTCGAATATTCAGCAATAAAATAAAGGAGAAAACAACATTGAAATCGAATTAAAACATAAACAAGAGTAAACCGGAAGCGCTTCCATTATTCAAATCCAAAATCTGATTGCACAAAACCAAGATTTCCTTTACAAGCACAAAGTTCAAATCCACTAATACAAAACATCCCAACCCAAAATAGTCAACATGAATCAAAAGATGGTCACTCCTGGTCTAAGCCTTCGAAGATCCTCTCCACGCTTCCTACCACCACCTAGATGCCAACAACACTCCAGCACTTGACACCCAAATGAAACACCACTCACTCTAACCACACAAACCTGAAAAGAGAGAGTGGGGGGATCAATTTCCTATTGAAATTGAGTGAACCCACTGGATTTAACTATGCGTTGAATCTAACCAAAAGAAGCGATTCCAAACTCCTCATGACACTAACAATGGAATAAGACTCAAAGTTTACTAGCTTTAATTCCCTAAAATAGTCTAAGTGATCACGTAGGTGCAGTTCTCAGTTCTACACTTACCAACTACGATAACATCCATAAATACCAGAGGATCATCATTCATACAGTTCAACATTACATCACAATACAAATCACAATCACAAATAACACTACCATACACAACAATCACACGCATTCACATTGCACACACGCATCATCCACATTTCAATTCACTAAGAGAGTTATTCGATAACCTTAAGCAGTCTAAGCTATCACCCAAGAGTAATTCTCCCCACTAACGATTCACAATTCATGACTTCGACATGATGATAAGCCATCCGTCATCAATCCCACAGCTCAGCACACCAACACAATTTAGTTCACAGATTAATCCAACACAGTCCACAATACATCACCTATCAGTTCACAAATAAGTCCAGCACAACACGCACACATAGATCACATCATACTTCATTTAACTAGGTGAGTTAATTAGCCGGCATAAGGAGTTGTTCCCCCCCGGCCTGACGCACCTCCCTACCGCTTGAGAGGTCCTCGTTCTCCCCAATCGCATGGGGAACACGTCACAATTTCCACAATTTCACAATTCCACAATACCACTCCCCATCAGGAGACTAATCTACCAGTCCGTCAGTAGGCCCTAACCACCATTCCGTCAGTAGGCCCTAACCATCAGTCCGTCGGTGGGTGAAACACAATTCCATGGGGTAGTGTTGGCTCCTTCGATTTTATCATTTTAATTCTATTTAACACAACCACTACAACTACACACATCAACCAAACAATTCCATTTCAACAATTCCATTCAATTAATTCCACTTCCCAATTCCGCAACATAATCACACGACACAACTACACAACACAATTCCACTCAACCAATTCCACGTATCAAAACCATGTTACAACTCTACACTAAACCACAACCGACAACGATAGGTACAATTACAGAAATTCAGCTCATCCCATCCCATTCTATTTCACACTTCTAGTTCAAATTCATTAGCCATCCTATTTCATACTCACCACATCACACACCAATCATCACACATCAATCACAGTTATTCAGTTTTACTCTCATATGTTCATGCAAGATCTAATTTTATTCTAAGTCAAGTTTCAGCTCCTCACGTTACTCATAGTGTCCTATCGACGCTAAGGTAAAATACAATCACATAACTTAAGCACGCTTTGGAAATGAAATCCCAATTCTAGCCCCTAGTCAACCATACATTCACACAAGTCAACCATACGTACTGACAAGTCTATCATCCATTCAAACCAGTCACTCAACAACACATAACAACAACCATCACAACAACATCCATTTACCGTTTTAACTCCCCAGTTCATGCTATCCTACATTTAACTACATAATCCATCTATTTCACATATTTCATTTAACACGATTCCTAGCCACAATTCATCTAATTCCGACATCTTCATTCTCCTCAATCATTCCCAATTCACATTCAAGACTCCAACCTTATTACAATAATGTAACATCCCGGTTCTGATTAACCGGCTTGTTTTGAAAAGTTTGGTGGGTTCCTCGTTGGTTAAGAGCTTTGGAGAAATTAAATTTGAATTAAAGTATTTAATTCGTCGGTTTAATTTATCCCAAGCGTGGAGAGTTGGAATTGTGGGTTAATTAAATTTTGATTTAATCGTTGGGTCGAAGTCTTGAACCAATTAATTTTGACCGAGTCAAAATTAGCCAACCTTTAAACCGTAGCTCATAAATTGGATCGGAGAAGGTGGGGCCCACAACCCAACTGGCAAGTTAAGAGGGCTGTGCCCGTGTGTGTGATGTGGAGTGGAAGGAAGCATTTGGGCTTGAGTCCAATTGTGTGTCTTGGAGGGAGGGCAGCAACTAGAGAGGAGTGAGTAGTGTGTTACTCTGTTCAGCTGCAGTTCGGCTGTTAATCTGAGAGGGGAATCTCTCTGATCAATCTGAGAGAACGTGGATCGTTGGATCAGCCTTCCTCGCATCCTACGGTTGAAAATAAAGAATAATAAATAAGGGTAATAATGACAATTCACAAAAGTGATTGGAGGAAAAAATAAAAAAAAATTATAATCATTTCTTTCAACTTTTTGACTGACATGTTTTTTGTTTTTTATGCAGAAAAGTGTTCCTTCTTCTACACACTTTGCAACTTTTATTATTTCCTCACTTTTTAATTTAATGTCTATAACTTTTTTTACAATGATCAAAACAATTATTTTCCTTCACAAATGTTGTTTGTTTTATTTTTTCGAGTATAATGACATCAATTTTGATACGTTTTATTCACTTTCGGAAGAAAAAAGCTTATTGTTTATGTGTATATATAATTGGTACTTTCATGTACGTGAAGCTTATAGTTTTAGTACAATGTGCCAAAACGCAAACTTGAACAAACATTTCAATGTCGTAATTGTTATATCACTGTTATGACATTGTTATGTTCCTATTACGTCATTGTCATGTTGTTGTTATGTCATTGATCCCAACATATCATTGTAAACGTGAACTCTATCAAGTCTATAGTTCAGTAATGAATAACATGAAATAATATATCATGAGTTTGTTATGTCAACGTTTTTTTTTTATTGTTAGTTTCTATTTATGCCATTGTTATGGTCATGTTATGTTGTTATTATGTTTTCTTCATTACGCCATTACATACACATAACACTAACATAACAATTTGAAAACTATGGTTTTGCGTATAACCTGTACAATTGTGTAAATGAAACTTATGGTTTTAGTACAATGGATCAACACGTGAAACCTTAACATACTTTTTATGTTAGGTTGTTGTTATATCACCATTATGTCACTGTTATGTTCCAAATACATCATTGACATGCTATTATTATATCATTGTTGTATTCTCAATATACATTTGTAATTGTGTTGTTACATAATGTTATTCCATTGTTACGTTCTTAATATGTAAATGTCAGTTCTTGTTATGTCATTGGTATGTCCTTGTTATGTTCATCTTAACAATCTTTTAATAGTTTGGAGGAAAATATATAAATATATACAAACACATATGCATTATATAAATAATGATATATTTGTGTTATAATAAAATCTTCAACAAAAATACATATCGATAAACAAAACATCTTCATATGCACGTGTCTCTCGTTGATGACTTCTTAGTTGACTTTATCGTCTTTATATGAATCTTCTTGACTCGTCAAAGAAAATTTACTTTTATCCCTGCTTCTTATTCTTTTGCACCTATGAAGACATATATAAAATACGTATTAGTCACGTATTACACATATAATAGTTAAAAAAACAGATTATATATTGAACCGTCATAACACATAAATAACCCTTCCGTATTATATACATAACACATACGACAAAAAATACCATATAACTTAATGACATTACATATATCATATACGAGAGGCAAAAAACATACATATATCAAACATGTATTATACATATAACATGCATAACACAAACACAACATGTATATAAAATGAAGATAAACCATCTGGTATGGGAGACAACAACAACAACATATATATAGATCTGGTATGGGAGACACAAAACAACAACATACAGATCTGGTACAGAAGACATAAAACAACAAAATACAGATCTAGTACGGGAGACAAAACAACAAATACAGATCTGAATAACATAATTTTTGTTTCGAACTTGATAGGTTTAGACTTTTTTTTTAAGAACGATGAAGGTTTGAGTTAAAGTTGAAGATTGTTTTGAAATTTCTTCTTAGTGCATCAGAAGATACAACAATGAAGAAACTAGGGCAAAAACAAACATGTAACATAAATAAGTACATAGGTACCATTTTTTGTCAAAAATGAGGACTCTTTGCTGACTTTTTTTATTGTTTCTTCTGAATAGCATCTTATTTCGTCTTGGACAGCTTCTTCTTTGGTGTAGAGTTTGAGGTTGAACTTACCTTCTTTGATAGTGGAGTTAGAACATCCTTTGGAGCTTGAGCTTCAGCCGTAGAAATGGTGGTGATGTGTGAAGAAGAAGAGAAGAAGTTAGAGAGAAGGGAGAGGATTGGGTGAGAGCAAGTTTAAGGACATTGATTTTGAAACTAAGAGAGAGAGAGATTAAGTTTGTTTCTTTCAATGTACTAAAACCATATTTAAATTTGAAAGTAAATAAAAATAAAATATGGATAATAAAATTCAAATCATTCCAGTCTCACCCCCGGATAAGCCTCAACCATTGGATCAAACGAAAAATTGATGACTCATCACAGCCGTTGGATCGGCCTCTCAGATGAATCTGAGAGAAAAGGCTCTTAGAGCCATAGCCAAATTGGTTCAGCTAAAGTTAAGTAGGGTTGGGTTGCAAATAGATTGGGGGGAGTTAGCACAGAAATTGAGAAAAGTGGCGGCGGCAGTTACAAAGCTCGAGAGACGAGGGAAGTGGTTGATTTTGTACACCAATGGAGGAGAAGTCGGAGTTACGATGGTGGGTCAACTTCGATCATGGATGAAAAGGTTGTCATGATTTTGGAGAGGTGACGGTGCTGCAGATCTGAGGAAGAGGAGCCAGAACAGCTTCGATGGAGGTCGAAGCTTCCTCGGACGACAGGCCGAAGCCAGATAAGAAGAAGAAGACTGTCGGAGGAGCGCTGGAGTCAGAGGCTGGCTGCCGGCAGGTTTAGAACTGAAGACGATGATGAGTTTGATGCGCTCCAAGAAAATATGAGACGCGGCGGCGGCGAGGTCTTGCCGACGGCGACGAGCTGAATGAAGAAGAAGGGTGACCCTTTTGTATTTGTGGGAAGTTCAGTTACTCTATCATTTACCTGAAAAATGAGGACGTGGGTGGCCTTTGGCAACTTTCTGAAGTTATGGACCTCGTTTAACTGGAAAAATTGAGGGGCTGGTGCTGGAAATCGTGGGAATTGGCAACCTCAGTCACTGAAGTTTCAGAAAGCTGCAGTTTGCTTTTTTTTTTTTGCATATTTTGTTCGTTTGAAGTCCAAACGAAGCACCATCAGGACCGGTGGAATTAGGACGACGAGGCAGACGTTCTAGGACAGAATTCGGGGGTTGCTTCTAGGCTAAGGTGAGGGCTTAACGTCGATAGGTAGAGACGTGAGGAATTACAATCCGACTTAGTGATTAATAGGGATGCATGAATTGGAGAGTTGAAAATGGTTAATTTATAATGTTGTGATTGATTGTTATATGCGATGTTTGAGTTGACTGTCTGAATGTTTGATTGACTTGTTTGATTGAATGGTTGACTAGGTGGCTAGATGAGAGTTTAATTCCTGTTTGTGCAATATATATATTATTAGAACTGTGGAATGTTGGTTGCAGGAGGATGACCCTACCAATGTGGGGTCGTCCTATGAACGACGAACAGGAGGGTGGCCCTAGACCTTGCGACTTGATCACCCCTTGTTTTTACTATTACAGGTGGGGTGGTCGGTGAGGCTAGTAGTTCGCCCGTAATAAGTGTGGAATTGTGCTGTGCAATTATATGGTGGAATTGTGCTGTGGAATTGTGTTGGGGAATTGTGTAGTGGAATTGGTTAATGGGATTGTTTAGTTGATGTGGTAATTGATGTGGTAGTTTTAGATGGATTTAAAATAATAGAACTGGAAGGAGCCAATGTTACCCTAAAGAAATGTGATGTGATTGAGTCCGGTCTACAGGGGTAGATCACCTTGGTCGGATACCAAGGATTGTGGCTTTCCTCCGAGGGAGAAGATCCTACTTTAGGATATTGTGTATTGCCTCCATGGGAAGGGATTCGTTGAGGATGCGTCTGGATGTGATGGCCGACGGGATAGCGGGGGAACAACTCCTTATGGTGCCTAATTAACTCACCTAGTTAAATGAAGTTTGAACTGTTGTTTGTGTGTGTGTGTTGTTGTGTTGGATGTGACTGTGAACTGTTATGTGATGTGCTGCTGGATCGTGTTGACGTTAATTCTTGTATATGGAACGCTATGTGACAATGTTGTATTCAACTTATTAATTTATGAATCTGTGTTGGATTGTTTATGATTGTTGGGGTGATGCATGATAGGAATATAGGTAGAGGGTATAGATCGATCACTTAGAACTATATCTTACTAGGATGTTAAAATAAAATATAAGTATGAGTCCCATTGTTGTATTCCAATGTGGGAGTCTGGATGCTCCCTAGGTAGTTCGGCGCATAGTTATGCCCAGTGGGTTCACTCAGTTTCATTAGGAAACTGATCCCCTTTAGTCTCTTTTTTCAGTTAGAAGTAGGAGGTGAGCTTCGAGCGGTAGTCGTTGGTTGTTAGGAGTGGAGTTGAGCTAGAAGACTGAAGGATGGTGATCGAGGACGAAGATGTAATTTTATGTATTTTTTTTCGGTTGACAGCTTTGGGAATTTTAAATGAGATTTATTGATGTTGATGTTACAGAGATTTGGCTGTTCATGGTTTAAAAATGTATTTAAATGGGGATCCCCGTCTTTTATTTTAATGGGCTTATTTTATTGATTTTATTTTCACTGATTTCATTTTAGTTATTTCGGTTCGATTTATCACTAGTGATGCTCATAACTGGTTCGACCACGAGTTTATCCGGGTCGATTTGGGATGGGTGTTATAGTACTGTCACAGGAGCAAAAGGTGGGGAACTTGAAATTTGTTCAGGATAGGTGATGGCGGAGATTGCTTATGGGAGTACTGCTAGATGTCCATAGAGCGCATGGTAAGTTCATTCAGCTGCTGAATGACTTTGACTCCTCGAAGTTCACCAGAGTATTATGAAGGTAGGTTGGCGAGGGCTTCCTTCTAGGGGCAGCTATCAACGTCATGACCAAGGAATCCACAGAGGAAGTAGACAAGGTAAGAGTTTTCGTACTTTACTTCAACGGGATACACCTTGCGATTGTGGATGGCATTGATATCGATCTTGAACTTCTTAGTAGCATCGATGACCACACGAACTCGGACAAAGAGTTTTTCTGTGGAGGGGTCTTTACAGAGCATTGAGTCCAGCACTTGGCCAACTTGTGGGCCAAGGCGGAGACCAACTTTTGATGTGCAGAATTCACGAGGGAGCCCGAACAGTTGTATCCAAAAGGGCATATCAATTAGCCGGCCGACAACTTCCGGAGCAGGGGTGCACCAGTCTTCAAAGCTGAGAACAAACTTGTTGGTGGTGCAGGGATTGTTTGTCAGGACTCAGAGCTTGTCTTCAGGTTTTTAAAAGAGCAGTTGAAAGAGGCCAAATTCAAGAGCAATGATGGTAAGAAAGCCCTTCATCTCATATTTCTTTCTCATGATACTCACAACAAGTGGAGTTGGAGGGATGAGGCCAATGAAAAGTCCGATGAGACTGAGAGAGAAGCGTTCCTTGTTGATGTCGAAGTCCTCATCGAAGAACTCAACTGCGTTATCAATATCCATTGCCGCAAGATCAGAATCCATGCTTCTTGAGTGGGGGATTGAGCTCAAGAGATCAAGAATGAGAAGGAAGAGAATGAAGGAGGATGTGAGTATGAGGATGAGATCCATTGGGAGATTTCTCGAGTTTATATAGGGACCAATAATGGATTTGGTGCAGATTTTAAAGAAAGGAAAAGCACCCAAGAATGGGCGAGGGGGAAGTTTGAGTTGAGGATTAATGCTAGGACTAATAATCTGAAATTTTTCGGTCTAGGGGGTGTTCTTTCAATTTGTGGTTTTAATTTGTAGTTAAAAGTGTGATTAGCATTTGGGGGTGGGAGCAGAGAACGAGGATTAAAGAGAGAATAACAGATGGTAGTCTTGAGGATCTTCTTATGAATTTGGCCAATGCATTGAATCGGAGGAGAGAATTGATGAATGGGAAGGATAAGTGCTTGAATATTGGCATAAGGAAATTGAAAGAGCTTGTTAATGAGAATTGAATGGAGCCGAGAAGAATGAATGTATTTGTTATTGAAGAATGAACAGGACAGATGAGGATTAAAAGCCTCATACATTGGGAGGAAATAAGTTTTATGGATAGTCTGAGAATGGTTTGGGGAAGAGAGAAGATATTTGAGCATGGGTTGAAGATTTAGGTGAGTAGAAGAGGCAGGGGTAAACCGAATAGGATATCTGAAGGCGAAGCTATTGGGGTTCAAGAACTGACCAAGAAACTTGGTCAGCTGCAGTTCAATAGTCAATCTGTCCAACAAAGCAAAGGGGCGTGGTTTGAAGGGGAGAAACAAAGTTGCAGGGGGGAGAGCTTGAGTCTGAAATGCAGGGATGGAGGCAGACTCTGTTTTAGAAAGCTTCTGACGAGGTTGCAAGAGACTTATTTCGGTATCGAAGAATAACTTCCTTCTGTTTGGAGCACGTAGGTGCTGAGGGATGACGATTTCTGGAATGGGCTTGAGCTTCTTTTGACATGACAGAGGAATGACTGAGTGTTTCCTCTTGCAGGAACATTGAGTCTAGGGAGAAAAGGAACGGGAGACTGACGAAAAGGACCAAGATGGAAGGTAATCGTCAACAAGATGGGATTTGCACGGAGGGACTATGCTTGCACGAGGGCTGTTTGAATAGCACAAAGGCATAAAGATTGGGAAAGCGGGATCTGCGGAGTTGGCAGATTCTTCATCATCGAAGGCTTGCTGCCGTCGTCTTCTTCTGGTCAGATTGAGGACGGAATTGCCGGTGGCTGCATTCTCCCCTTGCTTTTAAAACCTTTTTCGGTCCCTTTTCTTCAACCAACTCACCGAAAATAGAGGAAACCGACTGCGTATTCCTCTCTTTCCCACGATTATCGGCTCAAAGTTCTACCGAAGTTCCTCCAACAACAACCATCATTCACAACAACCAGCATTACAGACAAACAACGGTCAATCACAGAATCATTATCCCCTTTTACTCTCTTCCATTTTCATGCAAATCCCTAAGCTCATCTAGGTCAGATTGTAACTCCTCACATGACCCAACACTATCTAACAATGCTAAGCCCTCACCTTAGCCTAAAAGCAGACTCTGAATTCTGTCCTAGAACTTCAGTCTTGTCGTCTTGATTCCACCGATTCTGATGGTTCATCAATCTGAGCTCTAACGAAGGAGATATGGCCAAATCTCAGAATCACCAATTGAAACTCCTAAACCAACTGTCAAATGAACCCTTAGAGAAAAATTCCTAGACTGATCCACATACTAACAGAAATTGCACAGAGATCACTTATTTTTCTAAAATTTCAGATCAACCACTAAACTTTCAAGAAGCTTCAAACGCACCCGTTGTCTTCTCCGGCGAGCTTTCCTACCGTCAACGAGGGCCGCCGCCGCCACCCGCGTGCTCCCACTTCCTTAGAACTTGGTTTCTCCGGGCGTCGTCACCTTGAAACTTGTGCGCCACGACCAACAAAGCCGCCGCCGCTCTCCACAGTATCGATCTCCGTGTCCACAAACCCATCCACCGCCTCTATTTCGTTTTCCACGCTGCCTTCTCTCCCCTCTCTCTCGATATCTGTTCCGCTCTTGTCGCCTGGAACAATGAGGGAGCCGACCCGGTCTCCTGAGTGACTCCGAATCGCCTCGCAATAAGAGAGTGAGGGTAGTAATCAGAACGGAGGATGAGGAATGAAAGGGATGATGATGTAACAGAGTGTACCTAGGGATTGCTCCCAGAATTTGATCCCGTCGTCAGTCTGTCCAATCCTTCTGCATTTATAGTCTGGCAGGTCTGCCAAGACCGTTGGACAATGGTACGGCGCCCAGCAAGTCTCGCCACGTGTCACCGAATCCTAACCGTCGCTTGGTGAAGACGAAACCTTCAGGATTGCTCCACGTGTCCTTCTAGGGTTTCCCAAATGGTAAGCGCATAACGTCGCCTCAGGGCCCTTCCTAGGCCGCGACTGGGCCCACTCAGAGCGGCCTTCAAGGCACCTAGCTGGTCAACCTTCGCTTGACATGCTGATTGCTTCATGGGCCATATCTGGGCCTGCTTTTCAGGTCTTCTAGACAGTCGCCTGGTCAATCCTCGTCAGAGGCGTTGACTTTCCTTTCTGGGTGTATCATATCGCCTACTGGGCTGACCCGACCCAGGGTGGCCCATCATGAGCCCCCCAGTCCGCTTGTGTGCTTGTCGCCAAGTACACTGGCGGACTACTCTTTCTCGTCGCCCGCCGCGTTCCTTGAGGAACCCTACTTTCGCCACAACCGAGGGGTCATCTAGTCTTTTCCTTCCTCCGTAGCCCCCTAACTCGATCATTGCCTACGAGATAGCCCCTTCTTTTTATATTCCTTTTTATGGGTCGTGTTGCCCAATCACCACCTCTCACGGCTTGCGTTTCCGAGACGCTTTCCTCTTCCCAATGCCAATAGCTCCATCCGTCCTTTCAACTGTCGCGTCGTTTCCGTTTCCGATGTAACCACTCAAACGTCTCCGCCTTTCCTTTATAAAATGCTCCGCTCTCACCACTGTCTTTCTCCTCTTTCTCTGTCACTTTGCCCCTACACTTGCCTCTTGCCTTCTTCCTCAACCGTTCCTGCCTTTCCTTCGCTTTTCCTCCTCCTCTGTCCGATCTCTCTTCTTTCTCCAGATGTCCGACGATCTTGACTACCTTCTCAGCTGTCCTGGTATGTCTCTGTTCTCTGCTTGAATTTTTCTTTGTTTTTCCCTTTTTTGCCTTTGCCGACTGCCCTCTCTGCTATCTAGCTTCTCTCTCCCTATAAAATTCCTTGTATATTAAGGCTCCAATGGCCCTGTCATCAACCAATTCAGAGAGAACTGCCTCCGACGCTTCTCAAAACTCTCCCGACCCTTCTGAACCCCGAGAATGGGGAATGCATCAGCTTGGATTTGTTCCCGGATTCCGCCCTTGGTCTGTGAACATGACAGCCCCCATCTCTGACCAAGGCTACACTGTCCGAGCTTGGAGAGACATGTGGTACGACGGCGTTGGCCGGGATCGCTACGTCATCGGGCCAGGCTATTTTCCCTATCTTTCTGCCACCACTATATGTTCCTTTCTTCCAAAACTCTCCCTTCCGACCTGTTGGGACTATGCTGCTCCCTCGTTCCTGTCGACCATTGGGAATTGTCCCGGAGGCTGGCATGGTGTGTGGTCAGAAAGCTTTACCAACGGCCTGCGCCTTCCCCCTTCTCCATTTGTTGTATCATTGCTTCAAAACCTCAAAGCGTCGCTTGGCGCCTATACCGCGACCTCATGGTCCGTTGTAGCCAGCTTTGAGATATCTTGCCAACGCGAGAAAATTACTCCTACCCTTCGCCTTTTTTCCCTTTTGTATAGTGCCAAAAATAACACCAACGGCCTTAGCTTTGTAAAGCGAGGTCCGTATAGGGATGTGGGGATGCGGGGAACAGTTAAACCGCATCCCACATGGTATCATGCCTTTTTTTATTTTAAACCCTCACCCGAAGACACCTGGACGACAGCCCTTCCGCCCTGCTGGTCGCGAGGCGATGCCAATAACTTCCCCCGTGGTCACTCAGCCACGGAGGTCGAACAACAGCTGTTGGCATTTATTAACAGGGAGAACTTCAACCTGAACGACCCCTTCACCCTAAAACAAGTCCTGGCGCAGCTGCCTGGAGGTAGATGGGACTATCTTCCCCTACTTTTAAATTTATCCCTGCTTTCTATTATCGCCTATTGCGTTCCCTTTCGCTTTCCTGTTTCTGACCTCTTTTTACTCCATTGTGCAGGGATGACAGATATTTCTAACGTGCTGATCAGCACGTCAGCCCGCGGGTCAATCACCACGACTCAACCGCAGCATGTGCCGCCACCGGAAGTTGGGCCACCACCTCCTTCGCCTCATGGGAAGGGGAAGAAACGGGGGACGCGCCGCTCCCGCGAAAAAAAGTCGTCGCCTGCGGCAGAGCCAACAAAGCGACGCAAGTCTTCTTCCGCCGGCACAGCAGATCCAATTATCGCTGTGGAAGACGATCGGGCCGAGACAGCGGATCCCCACCAATTATCACCGTCGCCGACCCTGAATTGCCTCCTGACACGGAGCATTTCGACGCTTCAATGCCTGAGCCCCCTCCTCGACGCCCCGGAAAGGAAAGCCAAGCCCCAGCAGAGCGGGAATTCATCTCCTTCATCCAGGATGACTCTCCCCTGTCGCCTCATAACGACGAAGAGGGTCGCCGTGCCTTATCCCATTGCGTCCTGACAGACTTCCTGTCGCCCAACTACGAGAAACCAGAAGGCTACTTTCCGGTTGTCTACCCCCAGCGATCACAGCTTTCAGCTGACGTGGCCCGGGATATCGCAGAGGAGCTGACTTCTGGGGTTCTAAAGGGTCTGGATGATGTGAAGGTTGGCGACTTTCATCCCGCGATGGGGAACGTGTATGTGAAGCATCACGAGGTATTTACCTTAATCGACTCTCCTCGTTCTTTCATGTCTTGTCTTTTATTGTGGAAGATTCAACCAATCATTGCCTTCCAACATGTATGGCTCTACCATTTATTCAGATGTTGCTGGCGCTAAGCATTGCTGACAAGTCACGTGACTTGTTGATGTGCAAGGCTCGTGAGCTTCGCGACGATCACGCAGCTCTTCAGCGCCGCCTGGACAACGAAGAAGTAAGCAAAACACTTCACTAGTGATGATGATGATGCTTCGTTTCTTCCCTGTCTTTGTTGTGTTTTTGTTGTATATTTATTTTTCTTGCCATTTTTGTTTTATGTCTTTCAGTCTGATCATCAAGCAACCAGGAATGAGCTTAGTCGCCTGGCGGAGGCTCACTCTCAGCTTGAGCAGAAAGTAAGCGAGGCCTCCGCGTCTGTGGAACGCCTGACTCAAGACTTGTCGGCTAGCCGGGCCTCTATTACTAGCTTGGAGAAGAGCCTGTCTGAGGCAAAAGAAGCTGCCTCCTCGTCCGCCAAGAAGCTTCAGGATCAAGATGTCCTTCAGAAGCAGATTCGAGCTCTGACAAAGGAGAGGGACGCTGCCCTTGCTGCGCGGAACCAAGCAGGCTGAGGAGAGGGATAAGGCGAAGAAGCTAGCTGAAACAATGACAACGGAGAGGGATCGCTCTTTGAAAATCAAGGAGGAGACCGAGGCACTCAGCGCTCGGCAGTATATGACTGCTGTGTCGCTGATCCGAAGGTCCATCCCTGTGATCATGACCGCCGTTCGTCAGAAATTCGTCGCCGTTGTTGGACCTTCCCCTCCTTTCGTTCGACGCGAATTTCTCTCGGCGTCCTTCAGGGCTGTGAATCGCTTGCTGAATGGTGTGCCCGATCCCAATACTGACGTCGACCCTGAGTACATCAGCGTGATGAAGGAAGTTCAGGCGGCGGATCAGGAGTATATAGCGGCTGAGAAGGCCAGAAGGGCTCGGGCCAAAGCTGAGGCAGCCGCGAAGGCGAAGGCAGATGGCAGAGGGGAAAAAGTGTTTGAAAAGAGCCTGGCATCCTCCCAAGGCGATCGTGGGCAAAGCTCGGGGCAAGGGAAAAATAAATGATGACTTTTCTCTCTTTTTTTTTGTTGTTTTTTTTTTGTTTTGTATTTATAAGACAAGCTGCCCGTGAACTGGGTAAGCGCCTTTTATTTCGCCCTGATCTTATAAAGTAGGCTCGTAAGCGATTGTTTTGAAAGCCGTAGCGCGATTGTTTGCAGCCGTCATAGGCGGCACCTTAGTTTTTTGCCTTAGCGATTGGTGATTGCTAATGAGCGATGTTTTGCCTTCCTATAATGCCATTTAGGCGATGTCGTTACCTTTAAGCCTTAGCGAAATTTGAAACTTAGGCCTCGTAGGCGAGATGAATCCATGTCGTACGGGAATTTTGTGGCGATTGAGCGACTTCTTAACTCATAAGTTTTAGGTAATATCGATGGCGATGGTGAGATATAAATGATAAAATTAGTCATCCAGCGATATAGCTATCGGACGCTTTTCTTTCATTAATTAGGGAAATGAAAAACCATACATGCTTCTCGGCGACTACTCATGGTATTTGCGGAGGTGCATCGCATTCCAGGTCCGGGGGATCTTTGTTCCGTCCAGCCTGGCTAGCTTGAAAGTGTTTGCTCCTATGACCTTTCTGATTTGAAATGGTCCTTCCCATCCAGGATCAAGTTTCGCGGCTCCCTCTGATGGCCTAAAGATCTTTCGTAGTACTAGATCACCCAATTTGATGTGATGTGGCCTTAACTTTTTGTTGTATCGCCTGGCTAGCATCTCCTTTTCCGCTATTAACCTCATCTGGGCGACCTCGCGCTTCTCTTCTACCATATCGAGATTATGGACAAGGTTTTGCTCATTGTCCTCTGGGTTGTAGCTATCCAAACGGACGGAAGGTATTGTTATTTCCACCGGAAGGACCGCTTCTGATCCATAGGTCAATGTGTAAGGCGACTCGCCTGTTGATGTCTTGTAAATCGTTCTATGTGCCCACAGCACATGATCGAGCTCCTCCACCCACGTGCCTTTCTTGCCTTCGATCCGTCGCTTTAATCCCCGCAATATAAGTTTGTTTGCTGCTTCAGCTTGCCCGTTGGCTTGTGGGTAAGCGACCGAGGCGAATCGTAGGAGGATTTTGTATTCTTGGCAGTACGCTTGAAAGCTCTGGCAATCAAATTGGGTGTCATGGTCACATGTAATGCTATGAGGAATGCTGAATCGTGAGATGATATGTTTGAATGTGAACTTCTCAATCTGCTTGGCGGTGATGCTGGCCGTCGCCTCAGCCTCAATCCATTTTGTAAAGTAGTCTATGGCTACAATCAAGTACTTCCGCTTCCCAGGGGCTTCAGGAAAAGGTCCCAAAATATCCATTCCCCACTGAGCGAAAGGCCACGGGCTAACAATCGCCTGCAAAGCGGTGGAAGGCAATTTATGAAAATCGGCATATTCTTGACACTTGTGACATTTTTTAACCAACTCCGTCGCCTCTCGTCGCATCGTCGGCCAGTAATAACCTTGGTATAATAGATTCTTCTCCAGACTTTTAGAGCCTAAGTGTGTCCCACAGACTCCTAGGTGTACTTCTCGGAGGCTATAATCAGCGTCCACTGGTCCGAGGCATCTTAAATAAGGACCTGCGGCGGACTTTCTGTACAGATCGTCGCCAATTAAAGTGCATCTGCTGGCTCGCCTCCTTGCTTTTGTAGCCATCGCCTGATCCTCCGGGACTGTTCCATCTTTTAGAAACTTAATAATGGAGTGCGTCAATCGTCTTGTATGCCTTCATCGTCCTGAGACCCGTCAATCTGAAAGCATGTGTTTAGCTTCACCTCTTTCTCCACCGTCACCATTCTTGCCTCTTCAAAATCAACTGCCGTGGCTAGCTTTGATAGCGCGTCAGCGTGGCAATTCTCTTCCCGGGCGATTTGCAAGATGTCTACTCTAGTAAAATCTGCCAGGGCTAGCTTTATCTCATCGAAGTATGGCATTAATGACTCCTCTTTAATTTCAAACTCCCCATTTAACTGGTTGACCACCACTGCTGAATCAGAAAAAATTTTCACATATTTGACCCCCATACTTCTTGCAATCCTGAGTCCTGCCTCCATCGCCCCATATTCGGCAGCGTTGTTGGTTCTAGGCGACGCGAAGTGCAGGGCGACTTCATGGATAGCTCCTTCCGGGCTTTTTAGTACTATGCCGGCTCCCGAACCATTTTTACTGGAGGCACCATCCGTAAAGAGTGTACAAGTTTGGCTCTCTCCTTTTTCTTCCTGCACTGCCCCTTCTACTATAAAATCAGCGAGAACCTGGGCTTTGATTGCTGTTCTTGGTTTGTACCGGATGTCATATTCGCTGAGCTCAATAGCCCATTTTGCAAGTCGCCCCGCCACGCTCATTGTCCGCAAAGCATTTTGTATTGGCAGGTTGGTTAATACTGTTATGGTATGAGCCTGAAAGTATGGTCGGAGCTTTCTTGCCGCGCATACCACAGCATAGGCCATCTTCTCGATGGCAGGATACCGAGTTTCAGCGTCGACCAACGTTTTACTCGTGTAAAAAATGGGCTGGTCGCTTCGTTCCTCCCGTCGCACTAACACCGCACTTACCGTTGTTGGTGATATCGCAACGTACATGAATAACTCATCGCCCTCCTTGGGTGAGGCCAGCACCGGAGGAGTGACTAAGAATTGCTTGAGTTCCTCAAATGCCTTATCACACCTGTCACTCCAGGCGAATTTTGACGCGTTTTTCAAAATAGAGAAAAATGGAGCGCATCGCTCTGCCGCCTTTGGAATGAACCGATTAATAGCCATTATTCTTCTGGCTAGAACTTGTACTTCTTTAACCGTTTTGGGTGGTGCCATGGCGGAGATGGCCTCCAATTGTGCTGGATTCGCCTCTATTCCCCGTCGAGTGACCAAGTACCCTAGGAATTTGCCTGATGTAGCTCCAAAAACACACTTTTGTGGGTTTAATCGTAACGCGAAGCGTTGTAACGTTTCAAACGTTTCTTTTAAGTCGCCTAGATGATCGTCGCTCTTCTTACTCTTTACCAGAAGATCGTCCACATATGCTTCCAGGTTACGTCCTCGTTGCTTAGTGAAGACCATGTCTATCATCCTTTGGTAAGTTGCTCCTGCATTTTTGAGGCCGAAAGGCATAACCTTATAGCAATAGTTCGCCATAGGAGTCATGAACGCCGTTTTCTCCTGATCCTCTTCATTGAGTGGTATCTGGTGATACCCAGAGAACATATCGAGAAAAGACAATACTTCGTTATTTGCTGTGGCGTCGACCAACTGCTCAATGTTCGGGAGTGGATATGCGTCTTTTGGACAGGCATCGTTTAGATTTGTGAAGTCGACACACATCCGCCATGCCCCCGATGATTTTTTAACCAAGACCACATTTGACAGCCATTCTGGGTATTGAACCTCCTTGATAAAACCTGCCTCCAGTAATTTGTCTATCTCTTTTGTAACGACTAGCTGTCGCTCTCGGCAGATATTTCTTCTCTTCTGTTGTACAGGGCGGCAGCTTTTGTCGATGGATAGGCAATGCTTCACAATCGCTGGATCTATCCCAGGCATGTCGCTGGGATGCCATGCAAATAGATGCGAATATTGCCTGATTAGTGTCATCATCGACTGCTTGGCCTCTTGGCTCAGGTAAGTCGACAGCCTCACTGTTTTCTCTTCATCGCCTTCCCACAAAGCTACAGGGACATCAGATTCTGCTGACTGTATTCTTTCTCTATTCTCCGTTCCCACCTCCAGGTCGATTTTGTAACATGCTCCTTTCGTCGCTGCCCGATAGCATCGCCTAGCCACCTCCGGGTGTCCCCAAGCGACTCCGACGCCGTCCTTGGTGACGAACTTCAGCACCTGATATACTGGTGAAGAGATAGCCCGGAAAGCAGCGAGCGCCGGTCGCCCCAAAATTATATTGTACGAGGATCGACAATCCAGCACATGGAAATCTATGGATTGCACCGCCTTGATCTGCTCATCGCCTATCATGACCTGTAAGGTAATGATTCCTTTAATGGACACCTGGTGGCCAGAAAAACCTGTAATAGTTGTCTTTGTCGGTCTCAGGCTTGAAATGGGGAGTTTCATCTGCTGGAAAAGTTCCCAGAACAGGATATCAGCTGAGCTTCCTTCATCCACCATTACTCGCTCCACTCTACTCCGGAGCGTTACAATCTGAATCACCATTGCCTCCAGGCTAGGCCCTCTACTTTTAATTATGTCATCCTCCGTAAACATGATGGGAGACCGTCGCGCCTCATTGTTTATGATCAACACCTCTTTACAATCGCTTGACTGCTTTTTTGTCGGACAACTTTCGCCTCCGAAAATAGTTTGATAGACTTTCTGACTTCCTCCATATCATTTGCCTTTTTGGTCGCATCGCCCTGCGGCTCTTGCAATCGGGCGAAAACTGTTTTCCTAGGTTGGTCGCCTGGGACTGGGCTAAGTTCTTTATCACTTGCACTCCTTTCTTTTCGCTTGGTCTGGAGAATAAAGTCTTTTAGGCGACCCTCCTTAATCCATCGCTCAATTTCATTTTTAAGTTGCCGACACTCCTCTGTGGTGTGACCGTGCGAATCATGAAAGTTGCAAAACTTCCGGGGGTTACGCTGCTCAGGGTCGCCTCGCAGTGGTTCGGGCCACTGAATGTGGTGATCCTTGTGCTGCATGTACAAGAATACCTCTTTCCGGGATCGGTTGAGCGGAGTGTATTCTCTTCTGTCTTCCTGATACGTGCGTCTATCATTGTTTTTCTTGTCGTCCCGATATTCCCTTCTTTCAGGAGATCGCTCCGTTCTCTGCCACCGTCCTCGCCTGTCAGTGCCGTCACGCGACGCATCCGCCTGTCCGTCCTTTCGTCCTTTTCGGCTGTCGTCCCCTCCAATTTCCGCTAACTGCTCCTCAATGAGAATGATATTATTTATTCTGGCTTCCAAGTTGGACAGAGTAGTAGGTTTTTTCTTTACTAACGCCTCCTTCAGTCGCCTATTGTGCGTCGCTTGGATCATACTTGCAGTAGCAATGTCTAAAGTCACGTCTTTAACGGACTGTACCGTGCTGATCCATCTCTCAAAGAAATCTTTTAACGACTCCTCCGACCACTGTCGCAAGTTAACTAGGACCTGTACTGGGACCTTTCGGTGTCGCCTACTCTCATACTTCATCAAAAAAACCCTGGCAAACTCATCCCATGTGTGAATGATTCCTTCTGGCAAGCTCATGTACCATTCTCTTGCTGCCCCTCCTAAAGTGGCCGGGTATGCTCTACAAAACGCTGCATCGCTGGCGCCCTGCATTTGCATGGCGATTTGAAAGTTTTGTAGATGCTCTTCAGGATCGCCCAACCCCAAATATTTCTCCATGTTTGGTGGGACCAAGCCAATTGGTAGTGTTTCGGCGAAGATGGCCCTTGCCAGAGGTTGCCGAATGACCCTTTGTTCGGCTCCGGTTTCGACTAGCGGTCGAAATGCCCGTAGCATTTCCGCGTGGGTGTCATTGCCCGGGGCCTGGACGTGCTGAGCTTTGGGCGCCTGCGCCTGCTGAGCGATAACCGTTTTTAACAATTGAGTAAGCTCCAAATTCTGCTTTTCCAGCACCTGAAAACGCTGTTCGAGGACTTTGTATGCCTCTGAGTTCGTGCTTCTTCCTGTACCACACCCTTTCCTCTGGTGTCACGAGGGATATATGAGGAGTCAGTGTCTGTGTCCCTAGGCACCCCTTCTTCCTCCAAATCATTTCTCAAGTTTCTTCCCTCGAGTGGTATGTTTTGGGCTCCAGGATTCACGTATTTCAATGGTGTTTCCTCCGTCTCTCCTTCGGGCCTTACGTTCGATGCTTCTCCTCTTATCATTCTCCCCATATTCCCATGCTCCATTGCTCAGTTTCTTCAATTCTTGATTAGTCCCCTATCTGGCGCGCCAATTGTTCCGCTCTTGTCGCCTGGAACAATGAGGGAGCCGACCCGGTCGCCTGAGTGACTCCGAATCGCCTCGCAATAAGAGAGTGAGGGTAGTAATCAGAACGAAGGATGAGGAATGAAAGGGATGATGATGTAACAGAGTGTACCTAGGGATTGCTCCCAGAATTTGATCCCGTCGTCAGTCTGTCCAATCCTTCTGCATTTATAGTCTGGCAGGTCTGCCAAGACCGTTGGACAATGGTACGGCGCCCAGCAAGTCTCGCCACGTGTCACCGAATCCTAACCGTCGCTTGGTGAAGACGAAACCTTCAGGAATGCTCCACGTGTCCTTCTAGGGTTTCCCAAATGGTAAGCGCATAACGTCGCCTCAGGGCCCTTCCTGGGCCGCGACTGGGCCCACTCAGAGCGGCCTTCAAGGCACCTAGCTGGTCAACCTTCGCTTGACATGCTGATTGCTTCCTGGGCCATATCTGGGCCTGCTTTTCAGGTCTTCTAGACAGTCGCCTGGTCAATCCTCGTCAGAGGCGTTGACTTTCCTTTCTGGGTGTATCATATCGCCTACTGGGCTGACCCGACCCAGGGTGGCCCATCATGAGCCCCCAGTCCGCTTGTGTGCTTGTTGCCAAGTACACTGGCGGACTACTCTTTCTCGTCGCCCGCCGCGTTCCTTGAAGAACCCTACTTTCGCCACAACCGAGGGGTCATCTAGTCTTTTCCTTCCTCCGTAGCCCCCTAACTCGATCATTGCCTACGAGATAGCCCCTTCTTTTTATATTCCTTTTTATGGGTCGTGTTGCCCAATCACCACCTCTCACGGCTTGCGTTTCCGAGACGCTTTCCTCTTCCCAATGCCAATAGCTCCATCCGTCCTTTCAACTGTCGCGTCGTTTCCGTTTCCGATGTAACCACTCAAACGTCTCCGCCTTTCCTTTATAAAACGCTCCGCTCTCACCACTGTCTTTCTCCTCTTTCTCTGTCACTTTGCCCCTACACTTGCCTCTTGCCTTCTTCCTCAACCGTTCCTGCCTTTCCTTCGCTTTTCCTCCTCCTCTGTCCGATCTCTCTTCTTTCTCCAGATGTCCGACGATCTTGACTACCTTCTCAGCTGTCCTGGTATGTCTCTGTTCTCTGCTTGAATTTTTCTTCATTTTTCCCTTTTTTGCCTTTGCCGACTGCCCTCTCCGCTATCTAGCTTCTCTCTCCCTATAAAATTCCTTGTATATTAAGGCTCCAATGGCCCTGTCATCAACCAATTCAGAGAGAACTGCCTCCGACGCTTCTCAAAACTCTCCCGACCCTTCTGAACCCCGAGAATGGGGAATGCATCAGCTTGGATTTGTTCCCGGATTCCGCCCTTGGTCTGTGAACATGACAGCCCCCATCTCTGACCAAGGCTACACTGTCCGAGCTTGGAGAGACATGTGGTACGACGGCGTTGGCCGGGATCGCTACGTTATCGGGCCAGGCTATTTTCCCTATCTTTCTGCCACCACTATATGTTCCTTTCTTCCAAAACTCTCCCTTCCGACCTGTTGGGACTATGCTGCTCCCTCGTTCCTGTCGACCATTGGGAATTGTCCCGGAGGCTGGCATGGTGTGTGGTCAGAAAGCTTTACCAACGGCCTGCGCCTTCCCCCTTCTCCATTTGTTGTATCATTGCTTCAGAACCTCAAAGCGTCGCTTGGCGCCTATACCGCGACCTCATGGTCCGTTGTAGCCAGCTTTGAGATATCTTGCCAACGCGAGAAAATTACTCCTACCCTTCGCCTTTTTTCCCTTTTGTATAGTGCCAAAAATAACACCAACGGCCTTAGCTTTGTAAAGCGAGGTCCGTATAGGGATGTGGGGATGCGAGGAACAGTTAAACCGCATCCCACATGGTATCATGCCTTTTTTTATTTTAAACCCTCGCCCGAAGACACCTGGACGACGGCCCTTCCGCCCTGCTGGTCGCGAGGCGATGCCAATAACTTCCCCCGTGGTCACTCAGCCACGGAGGTCGAACAACAGCTGTTGGCATTTATTAACAGGGAGAACTTCAACCTGAACGACCCCTTCACCCTAAAACAAGTCCTGGCGCAGCTGCCTGGAGGTAGATGGGACTATCTTCCCCTACTTTTAAATTTATCCCTGCTTTCTATTATCGCCTATTGCGTTCCCTTTCGCTTTCCTGTTTCTGACCTCTTTTTACTCCATTGTGCAGGGATGACAGATATTTCTAACGTGCTGATCAGCACGTCAGCCCGCGGGTCAATCACCACGACTCAACCGCAGCATGTGCCGCCACCGGAAGTTGGGCCACCACCTCCTTCGCCTCATGGGAAGGGGAAGAAACGGGGGACGCGCCGCTCCCGCAAAAAAAAGTCGTCGCCTGCGGCAGAGCCAACAAAGCGACGCAGGTCTTCTTCCGCCGGCACAGCAGATCCAATTATCGCTGTGGAAGACGATCGGGTCGAGACAGCGGATCCCCCACCAATTATCACCGTCGCCGACCCTGAATTGCCTCCTGACACGGAGCATTTCGACGCTTCAATGCCTGAGCCCCCTCCTCGACGCCCCGGAAAGGAAAGCCAAGCCCCGGCAGAGCGGGAATTCATCTCCTTCATCCAGGATGACTCACCCCTGTCGCCTCATAACGACGAAGAGGGTCGCCGTGCCTTATCCCATCGCGTCCTGACAGACTTCCTGTCGCCCAACTACGAGAAACAGAAGGCTACTTTCCGGTTGTCTACCCCCAGCGATCACAGCTTTCAGCTGACGTGGCCCGGGATATCGCAGAGGAGCTGACTTCAGGGGTTTTAAAGGGTCTGGATGATGTGAAGGTTGGCGACTTTCATCCCGCGATGGGGAACGTGTATGTGAAGCATCACGAGGTATTTACCTTAATCGACTCTCCTCTTTCTTTCATGTCTTGTCTTTTATTGTGGAAGATTCAACCAATCATTGCCTTCCAACATGTATGGCTCTACCATTTATTCAGATGTTGCTGGCGCTAAGCATTGCTGACAAGTCACGTGACTTGTTGATGCGCAAGGCTCGTGAGCTTCGCGACGATCACGGAGCTCTTCAGCGCCGCCTGGACAACGAAGAAGTAAGCAAAACACTTCACTAGTGATGATGATGATGCTTCGTTTCTTCCCTGTCTTTGTTGTGTTTTTGTTGTATATTTATTTTTCTTGCCATTTTTGTTTTATGTCTTTCAGTCTGATCATCAAGCGACCAGGAATGAGCTTAGTCGCCTGGCGGAGGCTCACTCTCAGCTTGAGCAGAAAGTAAGCGAGGCCTCCGCGTCTGTGGAACGCCTGACTCAAGACTTGTCGACTAGCCGGGCCTCTATTACTAGCTTGGAGAAGAGCCTGTCTGAGGCAAAAGAAGCTGCCTCCTCGTCCGCCAAGAAGCTTCAGGATCAAGATGTCCTTCAGAAGCAGATTCGAGCTCTGACAAAGGAGAGGGACGCTGCCCTTGCTGCGCGGAACCAAGCGGCTGAGGAGAGGGATAAGGCGAAGAAGCTAGCTGAAACAATGACAACGGAGAGGGATCGCTCTTTGAAAATCAAGGAGGAGACCGAGGCACTCAGCGCTCGGCAGTATATGACTGCTGTGTCGCTGATCCGAAGGTCCATCCCTGTGATCATGACCGCCGTTCGTCAGAAATTCGTCGCCGTTGTTGGACCTTCCCCTCCTTTCGTTCGACGCGAATTTCTCTCGGCGTCCTTCAGGGCTGTGAATCGCTTGCTGAATGGTGTGCCCGATCCCAATACTGACGTCGACCCTGAGTACATCAGCGTGATGAAGGAAGTTCAGGCGGCGGATCAGGAGTATATAGCGGCTGAGAAGGCCAGAAGGGCTCGGGCCAAAGCTGAGGCAGCCGCGAAGGCGAAGGCAGATGGCAGAGGGGAAAAAGTGTTTGAAAAGAGCCTGGCATCCTCCCAAGGGATCGTGGGCAAAGCTCGGGGCAAGGGAAAAATAAATGATGACTTTTCTCTCTTTTTTTTGTTGTTTTTTTTTTGTTTTGTATTTATAAGACAAGCTGCCCGTGAACTGGGTAAGCGCCTTTTATTTCGCCCTGATCTTATAAAGTAGGCTCGTAAGCGATTGTTTTGAAAGCCGTAGCGCGATTGCTTGCAGCCGTCATAGGCGGCACCTTAGTTTTTGGTGTGGTACAGGAAGAAGCACCGAACTCAGAGGCATACAAAGTCCTCGAACAGCGTTTTCAGGTGCTGGAAAAGTAGAATTTGGAGCTTAGTCAATTGTTAAAAACGGTTATCGCTCAGCAGGCGCAGGCGCCCAAAGCTCAGCACGTCCAGGCCCCGGGCAATGACACCCACGCGGAAATGCTACGGGCATTTCGATCGCTAGTCGAAACCGGAGCCGAACAAAGGGTCATTCGGCAACCTCTGGCAAGGGCCATCTTCGCCGAAACACTACCAATTGGCTTGGTCCCACCAAACATGGAGAAATATTTGGGGTTGGGCGATCCTGAAGAGCATCTATAAAACTTTCAAATCGCCATGCAAATGCAGGGCGCCAGCGATGCAGCGTTTTGCAGAGCATACCCGGCCACTTTAGGAGGGGCAGCAAGAGAATTGTACATGAGCTTGCCAGAAGGAATCATTCACACATGGGATGAGTTTGCCAGGGTTTTTTTGATGAGTATGAGAGTAGGCGACACCGAAAGGTCCCAGTACAGGTCCTAGTTAACTTGCGACAGTGGCCGGAGGAGTCGTTAAAAGATTTCTTTGAGAGATGGATCAGCACGGTACAGTCCGTTAAAGACGTGACTTTAGACATTGCTACTGCAAGTATGATCCAGGCGACGCACAATAGGCGACTGAAGGAGGCGTTAGTAAAGAAAAAACCTACTACTCTGTCCAACTTGGAAGCCAGAATAAATAATATCATTCTCATTGAGGAGCAGTTAGCGGAAATTGGAGGGGACGACAGCCGAAAAGGACGAAAGGACGGACAGGCGGATGCGTCGCGTGACGGCACTGACAGGCGAGGACGGTGGCAGAGAACGGAGCGATCTCCTAAAAGAAGGGAATATCGGGACGACAAGAAAAACAATGATAGACGCGCGTATCAGGAAGACAGAAGAGAATACACTCCGCTCAACCGATCCCGGAAAGAGGTATTCTTGTACATGCAGCACAAGGATCACCACATTCAGTGGCCCGAACCACTGCGAGGCGACCCTGAGCAGCGTAACCCCCGGAAGTTTTGCAACTTTCATGATTCGCACGGTCACACCACAGAGGAGTGTCGGCAACTTAAAAATGAAATTGAGCGATGGATTAAGGAGGGTCGCCTAAAAGACTTTATTCTCCAGACCAAGCGAAAAGAAAGGAGTGCAAGTGATAAAGAAGTTAGCCCAGTCCCAGGCGACCAACCTAGGAAAACAGTTTTCGCCCGATTGCAAGAGCCGCAGGGCGATGCGACCAAAAAGGCAAATGATATGGAGGAAGTCACGAAAGTCTATCAAACTATTTTCGGAGGCGAAAGTTGTCCGACAAAAAAGCAGTCAAGCGATTGTAAAGAGGTGTTGATCATAAACAATGAGGCGCGATGGTCTCCCATCATGTTTACGGAGGATGACATAATTAAAAGTAGAGGGCCTAGCCTGGAGGCAATGGTGATTCAGATTGTAACGCTCTGGAGTAGAGTGGAGCGAGTAATGGTGGATGAAGGAAGCTCAGCTGATATCCTGTTCTGGGAACTTTTCCAGCAGATGAAACTCCCCATTTCAAGCCTGAGACCGACAAAGCCAACTATTACAGGTTTTTCTGGCCACCAGGTGTCCATTAAAGGAATCATTACCTTACAGGTCATGATAGGCGATGAGCAGATCAAGGCGGTGCAATCCATAGATTTCCATGTGCTGGATTGTCGATCCTCGTACAATATAATTTTGGGGCGACTGGCGCTCGCTGCTTTCCGGGCTATCTCTTCACCAGTATATCAGGTGCTGAAGTTCGTCACCAAGGACGGCGTCGGAGTCGCTTGGGGACACCCGGAGGTGGCTAGGCGATGCTATCGGGCAGCGACGAAAGGAGCATGTTACAAAATCGACCTGGAGGTGGGAACGGAGAATAGAGAAAGAATACAGTCAGCAGAATCTGACGTCCCTGTAGCTTTGTGGGAAGGCGATGAAGAGAAAACAGTGAGGCTGTCGACTTACCTGAGCCAAGAGGCCAAGCAGGCGATGATGACACTAATCAGGCAATATTCGCATCTATTTGCATGGCATCCCAGCGACATGCCTGGGATAGATCCAGTGATTGTGAAGCATTGCCTATCCATCGACAAAAGCTGCCGCCCTGTACAACAGAAGAGAAGAAATATCTATCGAGAGCGACAGCTAGTCATTACAAAAGAGATAGACAAATTACTGGAGGCAGGTTTTATCAAGGAGGTTCAATACCCAGAATGGCTGTCAAATGTGGTCTTGGTTAAAAAATCATCGGGGGCATGGCGGATGTGTGTCGACTTCACAAATCTAAACGATGCCTGTCCAAAAGACGCATATCCACTCCCGAACATTGAGCAGTTGGTCGACGCCACAGCAAATAACGAAGTATTGTCTTTTCTCGATATGTTCTCTGGGTAACACCAGATACCACTCAATGAAGAGGATCAGGAGAAAACGGCGTTCATGACTCCTATGGCGAACTATTGCTATAAGGTTATGCCTTTCGGCCTCAAAAATGCAGGAGCAACTTACCAAAGGATGATAGACATGGTCTTCACTAAGCAACGAGGACGTAACCTGGAAGCATATGTGGACGATCTTCTGGTAAAGAGTAAGAAGAGCGACGATCATCTAGGCGACTTAAAAGAAACGTTTGAAACGTTACAACGCTTCGCGTTACGATTAAACCCACAAAAGTGTGTTTTTGGAGCTACATCAGGCAAATTCCTAGGGTACTTGGTCACTCGACGGGGAATAGAGGCGAATCCAGCACAATTGGAGGCCATCTCCGCCATGGCACCACCCAAAACGGTTAAAGAAGTACAAGTTCTAGCCGGAAGAATAACGGCTATTAATCGGTTCATTCCAAAGGCGGCAGAGCGATGCGCTCCGTTTTTCTCTATTTTGAAAAACGCGTCAAAATTCGCCTGGAGTGACAGGTGTGATAAGGCATTTGAGGAACTCAAGCAATTCTTAGTCACTCCTCCGGTGCTGGCCTCACCCAAGGAGGGCGATGAGTTATTCATGTACATTGCGATATCACCAACAACGGTAAGTGCGGTGTTAGTGCGACGGGAGGAACGAAGCGACCAGCCCATTTTTTACACGAGTAAAATGTTGGTCGACGCTGAAACTCGGTATCTTGCCATCGAGAAGATGGCCTATGCTGTGGTATGCGCGGCAAGAAAGCTCCGACCATACTTTCAGGCTCATACCATAACAGTATTAACCAACCTGCCAATACAAAATGCTTTGCGGACAATGAGCGTGGCGGGGCGACTTGCAAAATGGGCTATTGAGCTCAGCGAATATGACATCCGGTACAAACCAAGAACAGCAATCAAAGCCCAGGTTCTCGCTGATTTTATAGTAGAAGGGGCAGTGCAGGAAGAAAAAGGAGAGAGCCAAACTTGGACACTCTTTACGGATGGTGCCTCCAGTAAAAATGGTTCGGGAGCCGGCATAGTACTAAAAAGCCCGGAAGGAGCTATCCATGAAGTCGCCCTGCGCTTCGCGTCGCCTAGAACCAACAACGCTGCCGAATATGGGGCAATGGAGGCAGGACTCAGGATTGCAAGAAGTATGGGGGTCAAATATGTGAAAATTTTTTCCGATTCAGCAGTGGTGGTCAACCAGTTAAATGGGGAGTTTGAAATTAAAGAGGAGTCATTAATGCCATACTTCGATGAGATAAAGCTAGCCCTGGCAGATTTTACTAGAGTAGACATCTTGCAAATCGCCCGGGAAGAGAATTGCCACGCTGACGCGCTATCAAAGCTAGCCACGGCGGTTGATTTTGAAGAGGCAAGAATGGTGACGGTGGAGAAAGAGGTGAAGCTAAACACATGCTTTCAGATTGACGGGTCTCAGGACGATGAAGGCACACAAGACGATTGGCGCACTCCCATTATTAAGTTTCTAAAAGATGGAACAGTCCCGGAGGATCAGGCGATGGCTACAAAAGCAAGGAGGCAAGCCAGCAGATGCACTTTAATTGGCGACGATCTGTACTGAAAGTCCACCGCAGGTCCTTATTTAAGATGCCTCGGACCAGTGGACGCTGATTATAGCCTCCGAGAAGTACACCTAGGAGTCTGTGGGACACACTTAGGCTCTAAAAGTCTGGAGAAGAATCTATTATACCAAGGTTATTACTGGCCGACGATGCGACGAGAGGCGACGGAGTTGGTTAAAAAATGTCACAAGTGTCAAGAATATGCCGATTTTCATAAATTGCCTTCCACCGCTTTGCAGGCGATTGTTAGCCCGTGGCCTTTCGCTCAGTGGGGAATGGATATTTTGGGACCTTTTCCTGAAGCCCCTGGGAAGCGGAAGTACTTGATTGTAGCCATAGACTACTTTACAAAATGGATTGAGGCTGAGGCGACGGCCAGCATCACCGCCAAGCAGATTGAGAAGTTCACATTCAAACATATCATCTCACGATTCAGCATTCCTCACAGCATTACATGTGACCATGGCACCCAATTTGATTGCCAGAGCTTTCAAGCGTACTGCCAAGAATACAAAATCCTCCTATGATTCGCCTCGGTCGCTTACCCACAAGCCAACGGGCAAGCTGAAGCAGCAAACAAACTTATATTGCGGGGATTAAAGCGACGGATCGAAGGCAAGAAAGGCACGTGGGTGGAGGAGCTCGATCATGTGCTGTGGGCACATAGAACGATTTACAAGACATCAACAGGCGAGTCACCTTACACATTGACCTATGGATCAGAAGCGGTCCTTCCGGTGGAAATAACAATACCTTCCGTCCGTTTGGATAGCTACAACCCAGAGGACAATGAGCAAAACCTTGTCCATAATCTCGATATGGTAGAAGAGAAGCGCGAGGTCGCCCAGATGAGGTTAATAGCGGAAAAGGAGATGCTAGCCAGGCGATACAACAAAAAGTTAAGGCCACATCACATCAAATTGGGTGATCTAGTACTACGAAAGATCTTTAGGCCATCAGAGGGAGCCGCGAAACTTGATCCTGGATGGGAAGGACCATTTCAAATCAGAAAGGTCATAGGAGCAAACACTTTCAAGCTAGCCAGGCTGGACGGAACAAAGATCCCCCGGACCTGGAATGCGATGCACCTCCGCAAATACCATGAGTAGTCGCCGAGAAGCATGTATGGTTTTTCATTTCCCTAATTAATGAAAGAAAAGCGTCCGATAGCTATATCGCTGGATGACTAATTTTATCATTTATATCTCACCATCGCCATCGATATTACCTAAAACTTATGAGTTAAGAAGTCGCTCAATCGCCACAAAATTCCCGTACGACATGGATTCATCTCGCCTACGAGGCCTAAGTTTCAAATTTCGCTAAGGCTTAAAGGTAACGACATCGCCTAAATGGCATTATAGGAAGGCAAAACATCGCTCATTAGCAATCACCAATCGCTAAGGCAAAAACTAAGGTGTCGCCTATGACGGCTGCAAACAATCGCGCTACGGCTTTCAAAACAATCGCTTACGAGCCTACTTTATAAGATCAGGGCAAAATAAAAGGCGCTTACCCAGTTCACGGGCAGCTTGTCTTATAAATACAAAACAAAAAAAAACAACAAAAAAATAAGAGAGAAAAGTCATCATTTATTTTTCCCTTGCCCCGAGCTTTGCCCACGATCGCCTTGGGAGGATGCCAGGCTCTTTTCAAACACTTTTTCCCCTCTGCCATCTGCCTTCACCTTCGCGGCTGCCTCAGCTTTGGCCCGAGCCCTTCTGGCCTTCTCAGCCGCTATATACTCCTGATCCGCCGCCTGAACTTCCTTCATCACGCTGATGTACTCAGGGTCGACGTCAGTATTGGGATCGGGCACACCATTCAGCAAGCGATTCACAGCCCTGAAGGACGCCGAGAGAAATTCGCGTCGAACGAAAGGAGGGGAAGGTCCAACAACGGCGATGAATTTCTGACGAACGGCGGTCATGATCACAGGGATGGACCTTCGGATCAGCGACACAGCAGTCATATACTGCCGAGCGCTGAGTGCCTCGGTCTCCTCCTTGATTTTCAAAGAGCGATCCCTCTCCGTTGTCATTGTTTCAGCTAGCTTCTTCGCCTTATCCCTCTCCTCAGCCGCTTGGTTCCGCGCAGCAAGGGCAGCGTCCCTCTCCTTTGTCAGAGCTCGAATCTGCTTCTGAAGGACATCTTGATCCTGAAGCTTCTTGGCGGACGAGGAGGCAGCTTCTTTTGCCTCAGACAGGCTCTTCTCCAAGCTAGTAATAGAGGCCCGGCTAGTCGACAAGTCTTGAGTCAGGCGTTCCACAGACGCGGAGGCCTCGCTTACTTTCTGCTCAAGCTGAGAGTGAGCCTCCGCCAGGCGACTAAGCTCATTCCTGGTCGCTTGATGATCAGACTGAAAGACATAAAACAAAAATGGCAAGAAAAATAAATATACAACAAAAACACAACAAAGACAGGGAAGAAACGAAGCATCATCATCATCACTAGTGAAGTGTTTTGCTTACTTCTTCGTTGTCCAAGCGGCGCTGAAGAGCTGCGTGATCGTCGCGAAGCTCACGAGCCTTGCGCATCAACAAGTCACGTGACTTGTCAGCAATGCTTAGCGCCAGCAACATCTGAATAAATGGTAGAGCCATACATGTTGGAAGGCAATGATTGGTTGAATCTTCCACAATAAAAGACAAGACATGAAAGAAAGAGGAGAGTCGATTAAGGTAAATACCTCGTGATGCTTCACATACACGTTCCCCATCGCGGGATGAAAGTCGCCAACCTTCACATCATCCAGACCCTTTAGAACCCCAGAAGTCAGCTCCTCTGCGATATCCCGGGCCACGTCAGCTGAAAGCTGTGATCGCTGGGGGTAGACAACCGGAAAGTAGCCTTCTGGTTTCTCGTAGTTGGGCGACAGGAAGTCTGTCAGGACGCGATGGGATAAGGCACGGCGACCATCTTCGTCGTTATGAGGCGACAGGGGAGAGTCATCCTGGATGAAGGAGATGAATTCCCGCTCTGCCGGGGCTTGGCTTTCCTTTCCGAGACGTCGAGGAGGGGGCTCAGGCATTGAAGCGTCGAAATGCTCCGTGTCAGGAGGCAATTCAGGGTCGGCGACAGTGATAATTGGTGGGGGATCCGCTGTCTCGGCCCGATCATCTTCCACAGCGATAATTGGATCTGCTGTGCCGGCGGAAGAAGACTTGCGTCGCTTTGTTGGCTCTGCCGCAGGCGACGACTTTTTTTCGCGGGAGCGGCACGTCCCCCGTTTCTTCCCCTTCCCATGAGGCTAAGGAGGTGGTGGCCCAACTTCCGGTGGCGGCACATGCTGCGGTTGAGTCGTGGTGATTGACCCGTGGGCTGACGTGCTGATCAGCACGTTAGAAATATCTGTCATCCCTGCACAATGGAGTAAAAAGAGGTCAGAAACAGGAAAGCGAAAGGGAACGCAATAGGCGATAATAGAAAGCAGGGATAAATTTAAAAGTAGGGGAAGATAGTCCCATCTACCTCCAGGCAGCTGCGCCAGGACTTGTTTTAGGGTGAAGGGGTCATTCAGGTTGAAGTTCTCCCTGTTAATAAATGCCAACAGCTGTTGTTCGACCTCCGTGGCTGAGTGACCACGGGGGAAGTTATTGGCATCACCTCGCGACCAGCAGGGCGGAAGGGCTGTCGTCCAGGTGTCTTCGGGCGAGGGTTTAAAATAAAAAAAGGCATGATACCATGTGGGATGCGGTTTAACTATTCCCCGCATCCCCACATCCCTATACGGACCTCGCTTTACAAAGCTAAGGCCGTTGGTGTTATTTTTGGCACTATACAAAAGGGAAAAAAGGCGAAGGGTAGGAGTAATTTTCTCGCGTTGGCAAGATATCTCAAAGCTGGCTACGACGGACCATGAGGTCGCGGTATAGGCGCCAAGCGACGCTTTGAGGTTCTGAAGCAATGATACAACAAATGGAGAAGGGGGAAGGCGCAGGCCATTGGTAAAGCTTTCTGACCACACACCATGCCAGCCTTCGGGACAATTCCCAATGGTCGACAGGAACGAGGGAGCAGCATAATCCCAACAGGTCGGAAGGGAGAGTTTTGGAAGAAAGGAACATATAGTGGTGGCAGAAAGATAGGGAAAATAGCATGGCCCGATGACGTAGCGATCCCGGCCAACGCCGTCGTACCACATGTCTCTCCAAGCTCGGACAGTGTAGCCTTGGTCAGAGATGGGGGCTGTCATGTTCACAGACCAAGGGCGGAATCCGGGAACAAATCCAAGCTGATGCATTCCCCATTCTCGGGGTTCAGAAGGGTCGGGAGAGTTTTGAGAAGCGTCGGAGGCAGTTCTCTCTGAATTGGTTGATGACAGGGCCATTGGAGCCTTAATATACAAGGAATTTTATAGGGAGAGAGAAGCTAGATAGCGGAGAGGGCAGTCGGCAAAGGCAAAAAAGGGAAAAACGAAGAAAAATTCAAGCAGAGAACAGAGACATACCAGGACAGCTGAGAAGGTAGTCAAGATCGTCGGACATCTGGAGAAAGAAGAGAGATCGGACAGAGGAGGAGGAAAAGCGAAGGAAAGGCAGGAACGGTTGAGGAAGAAGGCAAGAGGCAAGTGTAGGGGCAAAGTGACAGAGAAAGAGGAGAAAGACAGTGGTGAGAGCGGAGCGTTTTATAAAGGAAAGGCGGAGACGTTTGAGTGGTTACATCGGAAACGGAAACGACGCGACAGTTGAAAGGACGTATGGAGCTATTGGCATTGGGAAGAGGAAAGCGTCTCGGAAACGCAAGCCGTGAGAGGTGGTGATTGGGCAACACGACCCATAAAAAGGAATATAAAAAGAAGGGGCTATCTCGTAGGCAATGATCGAGTTAGGGGGCTACGGAGGAAGGAAAAGACTAGATGACCCCTCGGTTGTGGCGAAAGTAGGGTTCCTCAAGGAACGCGGCGGGCGACGAGAAAGAGTAGTCCGCCAGTGTACTTGGCGACAAGCACACAAGCGGACTGGGGGGCTCATGATGGGCCACCCTGGGTCGGGTCAGCCCAGTAGGCGATATGATACACCCAGAAAGGAAAGTCAACGCCTCTGACGAGGATTGACCAGGCGACTGTCTAGAAGACCTGAAAAGCAGGCCCAGATATGGCCCAGGAAGCAATCAGCATGTCAAGCGAAGGTTGACCAGCTAGGTGCCTTGAAGGCCGCTCTGAGTGGGCCCAGTCGCGGCCCAGGAAGGGCCCTGAGGCGACGTTATGCGCTTACCATTTGGGAAACCCTAGAAGGACACGTGGAGCAATCCTGAAGGTTTCGTCACCCGCGTGCTCCCACTTCCTTAGAACTTGGTTTCTCCGGGCGTCGTCACCTTGAAACTTGTGCGCCACCACCAACAAAGCCGCTGCCGCTCTCCACAGTATCGATCTCCGTGTCCACAAACCCATCCACCGCCTCTATTTCGTTTTCCACGCTGCCTTCTCTCCCCCTCTCTCTCGATATCTGTGCCACCCCAAGCTGTTTTTCCTCTTTTTTTTTCTTTTCCCAGCCAACCATCAAAACCCCTAGGGCCCTCCTTTCTTTGCTGAACGGGCCTAGCCCTTAATTTCCTTCTTCTTCATTTCGTTTGGGCCGAGGTAAAGGCTGGAGCCCAAAACTTCCCTTGCTCCCTAAATCGTCCTCTGCTGCCCGGAAACTAAGGCTCGACACAGCCTTTCCTCATCTCACCAAAAGAATGGGCTTCCGCCCACCCCCTTCTCCTTTCTTCTACTAACACAAGATGGGCTTGAATCCATCATTCTTCTTCTCATTTCCCATGGTCGAAATACCAAACACGGGCGAAAGTCCAGCTACACTCTCCCTCCAAATTCCGCCCAGCACAGCTCCCATATTCTCTTCAAAATGGACAAAAGCCCAACCCCTTATTCCAACACCTTACTCATGGGTCGAAATAATTGGTCCAACCCACCGATTTAGACCTCAAACTCAATTAATTAACCCGAAAATGATTTATTCCGCCAACGGAATAAATTATACTCGCAAATTAATTAATTAAATTTGAATTAAAATTCTCGAAGTTTTAACCAATGAGGTTCAACCAAGAATTTTTAAATTCTAACCGGTGACTCAGAACCGGGATGTTACAAGTCTGCACAACTTCAAAAGAATTTGTCCTCGAAATAACAAACCAGAATTGGGTCGTTATCCAAACTTCATCTTCTCAGGAATCTCTCCTACAACAGGTTTTCAAAATCCAAAGACTCATTTTCTAAAAGGTGAAACGTTTCTAAATTCCCTTCATATCAATTCATAAATCAAAATTCTAACTTCTCATTTAAAAACCATACTGATGAAAGTCAAAATTACATTTTCGTTAAAAATATCAAATTGTTTACAAGTCCTTAACATAAATCCTTAATGAGAACAAAAACCAATGCTCAAAACGATAAAGCATTTAACAAATTGAAATCATAAAATTTCATCGCTAATTATCTTAAAGGCGAAAACGCTTGCAACGTCCTTTTAAATCAATGAAGAATTCGAAATACTAGCCTTCCATCTGAAACAAAAATTATTAAAATCAAACTTATATGAATATCTGTTATTAGATAAGGATTGCTAACTATGGATATTCATCCACTATTGAAATTCCAATGTGATCGGGAGGAAAACCTCCTTCAACAAAGATGCATGGCTTTTAACCAGGGCCGTATTCTCGCAGGCCTCTTCGTTCGGCTTACTTTGCTTTGAGAGAGGTGCTAAAAAAGGGGATGGAACTAACACAAGTAACACTTCACACAATCATAGACAAGAACAAGCTCAGGTTATCACGGAATCAACTCAAGCACTGGCGAAAAGAGCATCGAAAGTGGGCGTTCAACAACTCAATCGAAACGCGCACAATGACAAAATACAGAGAGGAATGAAATGGATGAGAGATAAGGGTCAAACAAGTTTCCCCTTTCAGGTTCATGAAAATCATGATTACCCAACCTTGGATAGAACAGTCCTAACAAGTCAAACACGCTCTTTCACACCATACCAACACGTATCCTAGGCTCATGGGTCAAGAAATTTAGGACCAAGTACAAATCATTAATCAATCGGGTATGTTCACCTCTAAACTGACTAATAAGAATGCACACAAAGCGTTTGATGAAATGCTTATGGGGTTTTCAACCTAAAAAGGCAAATAGCTAACATGCTCTCTTTCGAGGTATGATGCAACTACGCTCATTCCTATGATAACATAGAAAGGAAAGCTCATGGGTGAAGACAATTTCAAAATCAAAGAACAATCCTAATCATGCATCTAGGTCAAGAATACAAGAAGAGGAAAGGGAAGAACACATAGGTCTGAATCACATCTGAACTTGAATTAAACCAAACTAAATTTAAGGTATGAGAGTGTAATCAATCATCAATGCCCCCCCTAAGGTTCACTCCCTGAACCCTAGGGGGTTTAGTTACAACAGTACATAGTGGAATTCAGAAGAATACAATCTAAGGAGAAGAATGATGGAAAGCTCCGCCAATTTCTTCGCGCCGGATGAATCTCGATCTTCTTCTGTTGTTTTTGTTGTCTCTGGGATGAATGATGATGAAAGGTGGATCAGTTCTGGTCTCTAGAGATGGTTTTCCAAGTAAGTATGACTTCTGGGTTCATCATAATTGTGTTTGTAGAGAGACAAGACCGTCCTTTGATTTAGGGAAAAACTGCCTATTTATGCACCCAGCTGCCGCCGCGTTGCTGGCGCGCGCTCCCATGCGCACTGAGGGTGTTTGCCGCCTGTGCGCCGCCTGACTGTCCAATGGTAAAATTTTGATCCTTTCTTCGAGGTCAACTATGGAGTGGCCGGCGCACTGCTGCCGTGTGTGCCGCCTATACGGTGAACACTATGCACTTCCTTCAAACTTTGATTCCAAGAGCATCTGAACTCCAAATCGATCTCCATTCAAACCTATGGCTCCGTGATAATGCGCTCTGTCATTTTGTGACCTGAAAACTGAAAAAAAAACATCTTGGGTAAGATTAGAATGGACCACAAGGTTCCCAAGGTGCTATTTTAGCTCAATAATCGGGATTTAACACAAAACCAATCTAAAAGCGACATAAACCACTCAATTGCCAATCAATTATGTATAAGTCATACGAAATTAAAGTGACATATTTTGAGTCATCATAATGTTAGCATGTAAATTTCTTGTACTGAACTCTCAAAGCACCAACTCCTATTGACTGGTGATGCATTGATTTTATATACCCTTCCCCCCTCATTTCACCTCTATTTCTAGGTGTTTATCCCCCTTTCAATGCTCTTTTAGTGGTGAAAGTGCTTATTTCAACAAGTTGGCCATTTGCACCAACTAGGGACATTCGTGGTCCATTTTCATCTCTTTTGAGTTGTTTTCTATTTTATTTTAGGTCTCACCACTATATCTTGCTGAACAAGGAAGCCACCAGTCCAAATGGTTTCTCAATCGGAGGTCCGAGGCTCCTATTGTGCTTATTCAAACTAGGGGCTTGAAAGCAGTGTGTTGGGCGTGTCAGCATGCATGCAACCTGCACATGCATACAACCATCAACCTTCTCACTTTCCAAATGCAGGTTGAGGGCACCTTGGGCGTCTTTTTGGTAATTTTACGAGCTCTTTCTCTAGAGTTTTGGCCAAAGTAAGAGTTAGAGAAGCTCGCGCCCTCTTCACTACCATGTCAACCCACACCCACAATACATAGCGCGTCCTCGTCAGCCCTTCCCAACCCACGCTACACATAATAGCGCACCCTCGTCCACCTGCTTCATCACCTATATAAGCTCAAACTTGGGAATTTTGAATGGAGTTCGATTTTGGTTCATTCTAAGGGCGATTTTGAGGAAGGGAAGCTCTCTCCACCTCCATTGAAGCCATTTCCAAGGGTTCAACTCCACCTCCATCCACCCCAACATCACCCAAGAGGCTAATGATGCATCTCTCACTTACTTTCTCTAAGATGAGTGCTTGTATCCTCTCTTCCACTATGACACACTAGATCCCTAGGGCTGGGTTGAGGAAATCCTATGGGTTTTTGCTTGTTCTTATGATTTTCATGGTTTAATTAGTAAATAGATGCTAGCTTTATGTATCTCTTTTGATGTTCTTGTGTTTTGTACCCAAGATTGACCAAAACTTGGTAGTTGATGGTGTTGAATTTGAGATTAGACATAATGTTGACCCTTATTATTGGTTGACTGGATTCTTGAATGCATTAGATGTATGTTAGGATCTCGGGTTGAGGTGCTTGATAGCTCTTTGATGAGCTGTAAAATAGGGTATCAAATACTACCAAGCTAAAAGCAAGATAGATCGTATTCCACGGGTCTCTTCTAATCGTTTACTCAAAGGAACTAACAAATTATTCGGGTTTAAACAGTTTGTGCGTGGTGTGAGTTCCACGATTTCTAAACTATAATGCAATGAAATTGAAATGAAATTAAAAGACAGATTGATTGACTGGTTTGACTAACGAGATGACAGACAAGCTTATATTTTGAATCCCCCTAAGATCACCAGAGCATTGGCAATCACAAGACCATCGGTTTTCAATCCTAATTCATTCAGTTCTCAGACTCCACCATAACTCCTTACCCTTAGGTCTAAGTTCGGCGAACGTTCGCTCTATCTGATCTAACTACCAAGATTAATTAACCGTCTGTGCGTTAACTTCTGCAACGGAGAACTAACTGGTGCTATTACTAGTGATTAGTGAGTTACTCTAGAAGAGGATCAACCCTAAATGGTTCCTACGAAAGGCACACTCCATTGATTAAGTTAATTGATTGATTTGATGTTTTAAAGTAAGGCGGACGTTCGCCACTATCCTTAGCTTAACATGAATCTAATATAGGTAATCAAGCTAGACAAGAAACACAAACAATAAAGAACAAAACAATCACGCAAGCACTACAACATAAAGATGATTTACTCGCAGGCGAACGGGCTGCCTGCCACTAAGCTAGTGGCAGGCGGGGTGGGCTTAGTGGCAGGCAGCCTTGTGGGCTGCAAGTAACAGCAGGCCTGCCAGCTGTTAGTGGCAGGCGGCCTGCGAGTAAGCGCGGTCTGCCACTAGCTAGTGGCAGGCGGCCTGCGAGTAAGCCCGGCCTGCCACTAGCTTGTGGCAGGCGGCCTGCGAGTAAGCCCGGCCTGCCACTAGCTTGTGGCAGGCGGCCTGCGAGTAAGCCCGGCCTGCCACTAGCTTGTCTGCTCCTATGAAATTCACTTTCGCTGAAACAAATCCTCCCTCCGCGCCTCCATATATCTTTCTTTCCATTTTTCTTCTTCTTCCTCAAATTCCTCCACTTCACTTCCTTGATTCCCATCCTCTTCAATCAAAACTCTCATCTTTATTTTCTTCTTCACATCATTAATGGCGTCCCGCTACAATTCCTACCATTCTTCCCGCTCTTCCGCATCTTCTTCTTCCTCCTCCTTCTCAAGAGCCCTCGTTAAATCCAATAAACCATCTGATCTCTCCCAATTGAAACCCATTTCTTCCAAATCTAAGCCCACAACACACAATCTCTCTGCACTGGTGAAGAAGTTCATAGACTATAAAGATGGATTGTTAAGGCCAAAAATTGACATGTGAGGAGCTTTTTCAGGAAGGCGACTTAGTTCATGTATCTGAAACCACCATTGACATAGGGTTTCAAGATGGGGATGAAACGATTGGGATAACTAGAAATTTAGTGACCATATAGCAATGATAAAAAAGTTGAGTGACTACCTATAAACGAAAAGGGATGAAACAGAAAAGATCAGAAATTTAGTGACCAGATAACAATAATCAGAAAGTTAAGTGACTGCCTAGAAACAACGGGAATGACACATGAAAAAACAGAAATTTAGTGACTAGACAGTAATAATCATAAACTTAAGTGACTAATATTAGTGGCAGGCGGCCTGCCACTAACCACGCGCCTGCCACTAAGCTTAGTGGCAGGCGCCTGCCACTAACCAATGGCCTGCCACTAACCACCTGTCTGCGAGTAGCTTACTCGCAGGCGGGGCCTGCCACGTGTTGGGCTTCCTCGCAGCTGCTTTACTCGCAGGCCGCGTCGTGCTTAGTGGCAGGCCCCGCCTGCGAGTAAGCACTGTGTTTAGTGGCAGGCTGCCTGCCACAAAGCACGACGCGGCCTGCCACTAAATCGTCCGTCTGTTGTAGTGAAGAGAAACTGTTTGAATTTTAAATCTAATTACCGCTGATCCGTGACCGCTTTAAAGTCCCGGGTCACTTAGGGTTCATCTAATCTAAGCTCTACGAGTTTAGATACTCATGACTATCACAAAAGAAATGAAAACAACAAAAGAGTTCATCATACAGAGGAAAAACATATAGAAACTGAAAAACCTAATTCTGACGACTCCGGAGAAGTTCCGATCTCTAGCAATCTTCACTCCTAGCTTCGAGTACTCTGATGAGGAAGATGGCGTCAATATCTCTTCGAGAAACTCTGAACTCTATCTCTAGTTCTCAAATCTGGAAATTAATCCTGGAATAATTGTGTATTGAATGATGTCGAATGAATGATCGTCGGCTGCTTAAATAGGGATTCTCCAAAGCTGAACCGGAAAGAGGAGACTTCTCGGCGAGAACCTTGAAAGTTCTCGCCGAGAACTTCTGTGCAATTTACTCTGCCTCTTTGACGGCTTTTTCCTTTGTCGTTCTTCAAATGTTCTCGGTGAGAACATTGAAAGTTCTCGCCAAGATCTTCAGTATAAACTCCAGACTTGATTTCTTCAATAGTTTTTGGCAAGAACTTTGATCTTCTCGCCGAGAATGTAAGTGTTGGCAGGGGAATGTTCTTGCTTTAGCTAGTTTGATTTATGGATTGGTTTTTGGGCATCCCGTGAGGCTCCCTTGCTTCCCGGGCATGTTCATGTCTACGTCTTTGATGGCAAAAACTCATGCATTCAAAAAGGCACTAGAAAACACATCAAATTGACCCATAACGGACCAAAGTGACCAAAATGGTAAGAAATAGTGCAGTTGAGTGAAAACACCCTAAACTACCCCAAAAACCATGTCTCAAACAAGGAAATGTCGCTTAAATGAGCCTGATAATCACGTCAATTCTAGTGTCATCAAAATACCCCACACTTAAGCTTTTGCTTGTCCTCAAGCAAACTGAACTAGAATGCACTCAAATTCACAAATGACAAGATCGATCAAGTTGAGATTCAAGCCTTCACAATGAATTATTAAACCGCTACACTTAGAAAAAGTAACCTAACATGCATACACGTCAACCAAACAACCTGGTCTCACTAATTATCTGCACACAAACAAGGAGCAATCAACAATCATGCACAAATCCGACCTAACCGACTAGACTTCTCACACAGATAATATTTAATACATGGGGACTCTCGCACTTTGTGTTTAGGGACGTGCTTTTGCTCTCAATCACTTTCTCGACCGAAGTATGTCATATGTTTGCAATTCGACCACATCTCCACCACTGTGACGACACGAGAAACTAGTCTAGAGGACTTTGCAAGGGACTGTAACGATCCTACACTACAAGGGTTTATGATGAATGGATGAAGGGATGAATGATGTTAATGGCTTTGGTGCGGCGTAGCAATCGCCAACTTCCCTCAAATCTATCCTATGGATCCCTACCGTCTAACCAACCACGGGTGGAGTAGTGTACGCTCGTCCTATGATACCCTTAAGCAACCTAGCCACTACAACAGACAAGTGATTTGGTGGCAGGCCTCGTTGTGCATAGTGGCAGGCGGCCTGCCACTAAACACAGTGGTTACTCGTAGGCCGTGCCTGCAACTAAGCACGGGTGGGCCTGCGAGTAAAACACCCGCAAGGAACCACAACACGTGGCAGGCGCTGCCTACGAGTAAGCTACTCGCATGCGGTGGTTAGTGGCAAACGCCTGCCACTAACCACAACCTTCCACTAAGCACAGTGGCAGGCGCCTGCCACTAACCTATGCCTGCCACAGAGTACATCAGTGGGCTGGGTTGGGCCTGCTGGGCAGAGCTGGAGGGGCTTTGGGCCTAGTAGGCTGGCTGGGCTGAGCTGGTGCTCTTCTGAGCCCGGTGGGGCTGCTGGGCCTGATCGGCTACTGGACTGGGCCTGGTTTTGAAACTATGTTGGATCATAAATCATTCTGGGTAAGTTTTGATTGGATTAAGAACTACGATACCAAAATTAAAAATGATTTGAAATCGTTCAACAATAAACATGTACGAAATATCAAACACCACATACATAATACATTAATGATCCTACAACAGTAATAATACATAATTCAAACACCAAACACATATTGCAATATTAATACAATACAATAATAGTACACTACAAAACATTAACCGTACAAATACCACCACCCTCAAACTACTAATCCCAAGGATGCACATAAGTACTACCACCATTACCACCACCAATACCACCACCCTACACAGACAGAAAACAAATATGTGTGTGATATAACGTAAAACATTACAAAAGTAATTAATGACTTATACAATTACTGGAGTAAGCTGGGCAAGAAAATCAGGTCCAAGAATCTGAGCATCAAACCAATGAGAGAGATCATCTACAGCAACATGGGGGTTATACCCAACTGGAGGCACCATAGGAGGCACTACTGGAGGCACCACTGGAGATGATCCACTAGCTGATTAGGGCTGAGTCTGAGACTGGGTCATGAACTGCAAGACAAGCCGCTCCAGTGATGCCACCCTGCCAGTAGCATCAGCAAGCCCATCCTTTGTGGCACTCAGCTTTGACCCAGTGGCAACCAGCTCCTCATTCAGCTTGTCATATGTTGCATCATGCGCACGAGCTGGTGTGGGCCGGGAAGAGATACTACTAAAAAACATAAGCACACTTGGTGAACAACACAATTAAATTATCCAAAATAAAATATTACAAGTTTTAGTGTTTAAATACAATTACCTGGCTCTGAGTAACATGCCAGCCAATCATCCGTACGTGCCCTCGGTGTTCTGGCTTGTTGAGGGCTTGGCTTAATGGATCACGTGGGCCCCACTCTTTCGAGATACCACTACAAGAAACTGTCCATTTAACGGCGGAAGCTTAGCAGCGGCCACTAAACGGCCGCTGTTAAATTAATATAACAGCGGAAATTTAATAGCGGCTAAGAAGCCGCTGTTAAATTGAACAGTTTAACAGCGGTCGGGAAAATTTAACAGCAGCCAAATGGCCGCTGTTAAAATAATGCAATTTGATTGGCTGGTTTTATCTCACACGGATTGTTGAACAGTTTAACAGCGATCGGGATAATTTAACAGCGGCCAAGTGGCTGCTGTTAAAATAACGCAGTCTGATTGGCTGGTTTTATCTCACACAGCTTGTCGAACCCTAATTCATCATTCTCCTCTTTTTTTTTCTTTTCGTCGATCTTCTTCTTCTTCCTTCTTCTATTTCCCGCTGATTTTCTTCTTTTTTTCCTCTTCCTCTTCCTTCTTCTTCTTTCCGCCGATCTTCTTCTTCTTTCCGCCGATCTTCTTCTTCTTCCTTTTCCTCTTCCTCTTCTTTCTTCTTCTTTTTGCTGATCTTCTTCTTCATCATTCTTCATTTTCCTCTTCCTCTTCATGCTTCTTCTATTCTGGAGATGGGTACAACGACGGCAACAACTCGAAGTTAAGTTAAGTTAGGATTATGTGGATGAACGAGTTGAATCTGTTTGGCTAGTTCAGGAAACGAGGAGCAATTCGATTGAAGCGATTGAGAAGGTGAGGCGATCAATTGTTGAGCGATTGGATTAGAATCCTAGAGGATGAACTGAGAAGAGTATTTGATTTCTGCAAAGAGTGTGTCGCTGGACTTAGAGTAGCCGGGGTTGTTCCACGGGGATGCTGGGTGCCACCAGAGTTCTGGCTAATTTTTTTCCAGAAGAAATAATTTAACAGCAGCCAAATGGCCGTTGTTAACTTGAAATAATTTAACAGCGGCCATTCGGCCGCTGTTAAACTGAAATAAATTAATAGCAGTCGTATTGTTTAACCGCGGCCACTTTTGGCCGCTGTTAAATTTGTTTAGCATTGGAGAATTTAGCAGCGGCGTGTGGCCGCTGTTAACTTTAATTTCTGCCACTGTAGTGTACCAGCCTCCTCCAATCGGCGGATAGTCTCCTGTAATTCCAAATTACACCAACTAACATCAGTGAACACTCTAATTAAAAGTTCCACTTATTACTTCATTCAATTTTCTTACCATTATTGCTCCAGCATGAGCACTCTTCGGATCTCCATTTGGCCAACTATAGTACTTGATGAAAATCTGCCCCCGTGAAGGTCGCACACCAGTCTTTTTCTCCTCATCTTCTATGAACGGACCCTAGGGTCTGGACCCTCCATTGTGATTTTCTTCTTGGCATGCTCGATTAGCCTTGTTTCTTGTAACCGCTTCCTGAACCAACACAATGTGAACGGTTCAGTATTTAACGAATACGTTACTCGCATTAATTTGGTCAAATAAGTATGTATACCTCGAACTCCTTACTCTCCACGTGCCTCTTGTATGCCAACCAATCAGTTTTTGGACAGCCTGTTGGGGGATTTTGCTTAACCCACTCATACGGAAGGTTGTTCTCTACAACATACTTTTCGTTGCATAGAGACGGGTAAGACACTGTGTATCGCAATAGGTAATAAATCATGTAATAGAATATGCGAATCACGACTTTTCAACCTTAGCATCTTACGATTCTTCAGGTCCATACATCTTGCGATATTGCTAGCATATCCATCTGGAAATGACATTCCTTTAAGTCACTTCAGGACAACTTCAATTTTCCGCTTATCCATAGTGAATGAGGTAGCAGGACATGTTTTACCATCATCCAAAGGCCACAATTGGCTTCTAATCTTCATTTCTTTTATATCTAATCGAGCAACCAGGTGGTCTTTTCTTTTGTTCTTATCATTGATCAATGTGAACAAAATATTGTCGCATACATTTTTCTCTATGTGCATGACATCGAGATTGTGACGCAACAAATTGAATTCCCAGTACGGAAGATTCACTACAAAAAAAAGCTATTTGGTGTCGGTCATACACGCGTTTTAGCGTCGGTTATGACCGACCCCAAAATAAGTAGCGTCGGTCGACTAAAACGACGCCAGATCTGGTGACGCTAAATTTTAGCATCGGTCATTTGGTCGACCGACGCTAAAATGCGTGTCAACCGACGCTATAGTGTTCCGGTCGAACCACCAACCGACTCTGTGGTTAGAACATAGCGTCGGTCAAACGTTTGATCGACGCTAAACCGCGTGTGTCTGGTCAACCACGCGCTGACCTGAATTATAATTTAGCGTCGGTTGTGACCGACGCTATTACAGGTCCAACCGACGCTATTATAGGTTCCAGTGGGCAGAATTCTGCTTGCTTTTTTCGTTTTCTCATACTCTTCTAGTGCCAATACCTGCATAAATTACCCTGCATACATCAATTCCATTTTCACAATTCACTTTTCCAATCACTAAACATACTGTATATAAATGTCGAAAACATCGTCCTAAAACATTGTACTCAAAACATTGTTCTAACACATGCACCTTAAACATCCCCTAGAACATCTAAAAACACATGCTATCTACTCATCATCCTCCTCGTCATCGTACGAGTCCATGTCTGAGGGGGGCATACTCCCTTTTCCCTTAGAAGATGAACCCACCAACTGGCTGAGTCGCTGAACCTCCTCCTCCAGATGGCTCAAGCGCCGGATCTCTGCCTCCAACGCCCTCACTCGATCATCGGTGGGACAATGGCCGAAGATGTGAGTGGTAGTAGCTGAACTACTACCCTGGCTCGATCCACCAGCTGCTCCACCACGTCTCCTACTCATATTAACCTGAATAGACAAAGACAACAAATAATTAGAATTTGACTATTTTAAATTTACATATATCATATACTACATTACATTACATGGGAGGGGGTCACGCCAGTTCCCATACCGCGAACTCTACCACTGTGCTCCTTCGGATAGACAAGTCCGAGTGCATCGTTCGCAGAAGGATATGTCGGGACTGTGGGATCCTGCATCAGCTCCAGAATCCGAGGCTGCACAATGATGACACAAATGGGTTTCACAAACCAAAGTTAATTAAATAGACACATTGGAGATTATTTTGTTAGATTGGAATAGGTGATCAAGTACTTACCACATTAGGATCAGTGTAAGTCTGATCCTTCTTTGTGTGAGTGATAGCATACAACTCACCTCTACTGGGCGCATTTCCTCCCCTTTCAGCTGCCTACAAGTGTACGAACTAAACAATATGAATACACTTTCTAAAACGTACTAATACACAAAAAATTATTGGAAAGTTGAACTGGATTATTACCAACTCCAGTCCTCTAACTCGCAACTTCTTTGACCCTCCAGTGTGGGGTGAGGTGTAAGTCCTCCAGGCGACTGAATTCTTGCGAGATCTCGCCTACAAAATGTTATTCATTTCAATGATGTACGTTGATATAATATATTCACATAATGCTTAATTTGTAAATGACTTACCACATTATCGGGTCTCAGCCTGATATCCACAAACTGTGCCCACATAGGCGGAGAGATCCTGCCCGGCTTGTGTTCTATTGCCCACGCCCTAGGGATATCCACAAACTCATCCCAGTCAAAGTCTTGGCCCACTTCTTCAGCTTCCTTCTTCAATTTATTCTTGTATGTGTTAACCACATAATTTCTCCAAAGGCGGGTTTTGCAGTCCTTCCACTTCCTGCCAATATCCTCCATGATGTACTTAGTCGCAGCGTCTGTCAACTCTGGTGGCTCAATCATGATACAACGCTGCATCAAATTCAATGATTGCAAATTAGTAATTATTATTAAATTTACATAACACAAGAATGAATTTCATATTTGAATACTTACAAAAACAGTAGCCTTCAAATCATTCTTCTCTCCCTCCGTCACGTTGGGCCACTCCTCATACTGTAGTGGGATGAGGTTCTGGTCATTACCCAGCAGACCCGTGAACTGGCCCAACAGAGCGGTGGGGCCCGAAGCCGTAGGCCCTAGAGGCCCCCAAGGCATGATGACCTTCTTGCCATCACGAAGGCTCAAAAATCTCCGTCACGTAGGCCCTAGAGACAAATGTAATAATCTCCTCAGAAATCCAAACTTCTGCAATTGAACCTTCTGGCTGGGATCGGTTTCTGACAAAAGATTTCAGTTTTCCAAGAAATCTGGTTTGGACAAGGATTTTGTTATTAGTAAAATCATAAAGTGAACGCATAACAAATGCATGTAATAACCGATTGTTATATTGTACCTTTCTATAGGGTACATCCAACGGTAATAGACTGGTCCCCCAAGTCTAACTTCTTCAACTAGATGGACCACTAGATGAACCATCACTGTGAAAAAGGACGGAGGGAATATCATCTCCAAATGACATAGAGCTACCACAATGCATTCTTGTAACGTATCCAACCCATCAACATGAACCACTTTCGAGCATAATTGCTTCAGGCATGAATAGAATTCCACTAAGACGGATGAGACCTGTGCAGGCAACACATTCCGGATGGACAATGGTAGAAGTTCATGCATTAATATATGACAATCATGAGTTTTCAACCCTAATATCTTTTGGTTCTCCACATCAACACAACGAGATATGTTACTTGAGTATCCATCTGGTACAACAATGTCTTTCAAGGTTTCGAGCATTGTTTGAATTTCTCGTTTACCCATTGTGTATATAGCTGCTGGACAAGTTTTCCCATCTGGTCTTGGCCAAAGCTCTCTTCTGATTTTCATCAGTTTCAAATCCATCCTTGCTTTCAAGTGATCCTTACTTCGATCTTTCTCATTTATCAAAGTGTACAAGATATTATCACACACATTCTTCTCTATATGCATAACATCCAAATTGTGTCGCAACTTATTGAACTCCCAATAAGGTAACTGAAAGAAACAACTCTTCTTCTTCCATTGTTCTGCTTTTTTTTGTTTCCTCCATCACATCTTGCTTTCTTCCTTGGCGGTTCACTCTCCTTCGTCTTCCCAAAAGTAACATTGATGTTCTCAACCTGCTGTAAAATTTCAGAGCCAGATAAGAGTTTGGTTGCCTCTCTTAAATCAACATCACCATTGAATTTGGATTTTTGTAATCTCTAAGGATGTTCTGCAGGTAAGAATCGTCAACTTCCTATGAAACAATTCTTCCCACTCCCCGCCAAACGCAATGGCTCCTGGTCTAGATTACAAGTGGGGCATGCCTGTCCTGTATAAGTGTTCCACCCTGATAATAAACTCAATCCAGGGAAATCACTAAATGTCCACATTAATGCTGCCCTCAACGTGAATGATTCTTTCTTCACTGAATCATATGCTTCTACACCTTCCCATAACATTTTCAGCTCATCAAGTAAAGGTTGTAGGTAGACATCGATATCATTTCCAGGAGCTTTCTTTCCAGGAATGATACCAGACAATATCATACCTGTTGACTTCATGCATTCCCACGGAGGCGTGTTGTATGGCATTAGTACAATTGGCCATGTGCTGTGACTAAGGCTCATATTCCCAAAAGGATTAAAGCCGTCAGTAGCAAGGCCGAGCCTAACATTTCTCGGATCTGAAGCAAACTCAGGATACCTAGTGTCAAAGTCAACCCACGCTTGACCATCTCGTGGATGCCGCGACATTCCATCACTAGTTCTTTCTGTAGAATGCCACACCATACTCTCAACTGTTCTAGGGCACATGAACAATCTTTGCAACCTTGGAATTATTGGAAAGTATCGATATATTTTCAATGGCTTAAGTTTCTTCTCTTTGCTTCCATCAACTACGTCATCATCAACACCACCATCCTTGTATCTAGGCTGCTTGCAAATCCTGCAACTCATCCCATCTATGTCATTACCCCAGTACAACATACAATCGTTCACACATGCATGAATTTTCGTGTATCCCAGCCAAAGCCGTTTGATCATTTTCTTTGCACTATATCCTATTGGCGGTATGTTGGCAAACTCGAAAGCTTCATGCAGCAACTCAATGATCATTGATATTGCTTTATCGCTGATGTTATGCATCCCCTTGATATGATAAAGTCTCAGAATGAAGGATAATTTGGAGAACTTCTTACATCCTTCGTATAGTACTGTTTCTCCATCTTTTAGTAAATCCCTCAAATTTACATTGTCATCATCAACCGGCTCTTGTATTGGCTCAGGGATGATAGTGTCATTATCTTCGCTCATAGGAATTTCTTCATTCAATTGACCTTCCTCATTAACATCTTCATTAACAAGTACTTCAGTAGTAGTCTCGCGGACCTCCTCAGTAACGACACCAAAAGCATCATTAACCATTGAACGAAGTGATCTATTATGATCACTTCCATGCACTATTGTACGTGCAGTCCTAGAAGAAGATCCATACAGACGCTCTCCATGTCAATCCCAAACACTATATCCTGGCGAAAATGGCTTGCGGAGTAAATGCTCATACACATCATCTCTACACAACCACTTCTTGAATCCACATTTTGGACATGGACAGACTATTTGCTCTCCGTCGTTGTTGTTGGAGAAAGCAAAATTCAGAAAGCTTTCTAAGCCAATCATGTACTCCGGTGATAATCTTGGGGTGTTAATCCAAGATTTATCCATTAGGAGATACCTGATTCAGTGTGGGGAATAGATTCTCAGTACTGGATATCATAATTTATATATAAGTTAACTAAGGTAAAATGCTAAGAAGTAGTTAATCACATAATCTATATATTACCATGAAGTAGTTGCTAATATTACTGAGTTTTATAACTTAAAAACTAACATAACAACCAATGAATTCTAATTAATCTATTTCAAATAATTAAAATAACAAACATTATACTAATTAATCTCATTTTCACAATAAAATATAACTACCGCATAATTCATACAAAAAACACATAAAATAATCATATCTTTACTCGCATTAAACATAAAAATATAACTGATCATAGTGAAACTACATATTATAGGAATTAGATTAATCTTGACGACATACATATTACTATACAGGTTTACGTGTAAAAAAAAAGACAACAAATGCATACCTTACACCGGGGTGAGTGACAAAAAGGCAGAAGACAGAACCACGAGAAAAGCACTACTCGATACGGGCACTGAGAAAATAACCACACAACATGTACAATTAGAACTAATCATAATAACTATTTCAATCCACAACAATACTAATGACATATACAATCTAGAAACTAAACAAAATTTAAATTACAATCTACAATTCAATACTATTCTAGGAGTCACAACAATTTCAATTCACTACAATTCTAATAATCACAAAGTATACAATTCTAATTCTCTACAATCCTAATAATCAGAACATATACAATTATAATTCTCTACAAAATAAACAAAATTTAAATTACAATCTAAAAATTAAATAACTTACCCCGAAACACAGGAGGAAATGTCAAGGAAGCACGGTGATGAGAACAGCGTCACAGCAGCTCCTAGCTCGAATGCTGGCAATTTCAGAGGATTTCAGAGGATTTGGGAGTTGAGAGAATTTAAAGTTTTGGGGAGGAGTTGCATACTGATTTCTGGCGTCTGGGGGGTTTTTATATGTTCGCGGTTTAGCGTCGGTCGATGACCGACGCTAAAACGCGTGTCAGCTGACGTTAATTTCACGCGTTTTAGCGTCGGTCATCGACCGACGCTAAATTGCTTCTTCTGACCGACGCTGACCCAACCATCCGGTCAGACCCAAAAATCAACCCTGAACGGCTAATAGCGTCGGTTGTCGTGCTAATTTTAGCGTCGGTCGACTATCAACCGACGCTAAAACGCGAAGTCAACTACTTAGCGTCGGTTGTTGACTGACCGACGCTATTTTGCTACGTTTCAACCGACGCTAAACAGCTGTTTTTTTGTAGTGATTGAAGAAGATACTTTTTTTCCTCCACTATGATGCTGGTCTTGATTTTTTGGTTGTGTCTTCCCGAATGTAATATCAATATTTGCCACTTGTCCCAAAATATCAGTCCTAGTCAACACTCTTGGCGGATTCCTTTTGTCGACTTTCCCATTGAATTTAGACATTTGGGATCGAAACCGATGATTCATTGGCAAAAACCTCCGAATACTCATGAAACATGGTTACCTGAAGTTTTCAGTCGAAGTGGTTCTGCGTCATACATACATGTCGGGCACGATAGTGCAGTGTGTGTATTCCATCTTGATAAGTTACACAGACCAAGATAATCACTAATAGTCCAGATCAATGCTGCTCTCAAAGTGAAAGTTTCTTTCTTCACCGAATCATAAGCTTCAACCCCAATCCACAATGTTTGTAACTCCTGAATTAGTGGCTTCAAAAAGACATCTAGGTCATTTTCAGGCATCTTAGGACATGAAACAATGCCAGATAACATAAGACATGTCTGCTTCATACACAACCAAGGTGGAGTGTTATATTGTATTAACACAAGCGACCAAGTGCTATGACTTATGCTCATGGTTCGAAATGGATTGAAACCGTCAGTTGAAAGCCCAAGTCTCACATTTCGGGGATCAGCAACAAAATCTGGGTACTTGGCGCTAAAACTTTTCCATGCATCTGCGTCTCTAGGATGTCTACCCATACCATCATCAGTTCCAATTTCCGTCGCATGCCAAGTCATATCTTCTGCTGTGTAAGGGCACATGTACAACCGAGGTATTAAGGGAAAATACCGAAATATCTTCTCGGGTCGAGGCTTTGGTTTTTTCCCACCCGAACTGTTTTCTTCATCCTTGAATTGAGCCCCACATACTCGACATTCCTTGGCTTCACTATCTTCTCTAGTATACAATATGCAATTATTCTTACATGCATCAATCTTGTTATAGGACAACCCAAGACTTCTAATTGTCTTCTTCACTTCATAATTGGATGGAGGGATTTTGGCCGTAGGAAATGCCTTGCGAAGCAACTCCAATATCTTTGACATTGCTTTATCACTGATCTTGTGTAAAGACTTAATGTGGTATAAACTAATCATGAATGACAACTTTGTAAAACTGGTACAACCATCATACAATGGTACTTCACCATCCCGCAAAACTCGGAAGAACTCATCATCTGGTTGCATGTTGAGTATATCTGGCATTGGTTCATCACCCGTTTGTGGAACTTCATCATGTGGACGTACTTCAAATGCATCATTCACCATGTTTTGAAACAAGTCTGGCTTAGATATTGGTATTTCCTCAACCAGTGATGGAGGAATTGCTTCTTCATGAGCGACTGGTTCAGGTTCTATCATGGCAGTGAAGGCACCAAAGTCTATGATTAACTCTCCATGCAAATTCCATACATCGTATGATGAGGGAAACGCCTTTGCTAGCAAATGATGATTAACTTCGTTCCGTGGCATCAACTTCTTGAAGTTGCATTTCGGACAAGGACAAACTATATTCAGTCCATCTACTGCGTTGGAGATTGCAAAGTCGAGGAATTATTGAACGCCAGCGTAATACTCACGAGTATGTCGTGGCTTTGGAATCCAAGACATGTCCATCTATATATTGAGTGTTAATTAGTTTCAACTTGTTTACTAGTCAGGATAAAAAGTACGAAATAATAATAGTCTATATAACTTAGCTTTAAGCTAAGTTTCCCTAATTATATTAACTACTGAAATATTGAATCTACCAACTTAATTTGACATAAGTTGGTTAATATATTTCCTATTATTTAATATCATTTATTGATTGATATTTTGTTAAGTTTGCATATGTTAAATAGTAACTACTTAGTAGGTATTTACATGCATATATTTTCAACAAGTTAAACTCCTTAAAGCATAATCAATTACATACATAAAATTTTTATTAAATTTCATTTATTAATTGAATAATTTGTTAGGTTTGCATAACTACTTAGTATGTATTTACATGCATATTTTTTAAATAAATTTACATGCTTATATTCGTAAGAATAAGTTAAACTCCTTAAAGCATAATCAATTACATGCATATTTATAATAATAACAGGTTAAGTTATAAACCATAATTAACACAAAGGTATGGTTTTTTGATCAAATTCATAAATTGTAGATCAAATTACTAGTAATTAGATTAAATTTGTAGTTCAAATTGTGCATATTCTTTCATAGTAATTAGATTAATATATTCTTTATAGTAATCAAATTCTAACTATCATCAGGTTACATTCATATCAAATATTTTACATAATTATTACTAATTTTGGTATAAGTAGCGTACCTGGAAATTGGCGATAAATCCAATAAAGAGTACTAGAATAACCGGCAAAGACCAAAATATGTAGAGGAAGAGAAGGTTGCTTCAAAGATGTTCCCTGCCACATTCAAAACCCAACTTGAATATGAATGTCGATCAAATTAAACCCCAATCAAACCTAAGTAAGTAAACTTCAACTAGCTCACCAACTGGCGTGGCAAAACATTGCTGTGACAAGCTGATACGAAGTTGGATAGTTGTGATACAAGTAGAGAGATTTTATGGCCCGGATCTTTCAATGAAACAATGCCACACAAACCAACAAACACAAAGCAGTGGGTAAGATCGATCACATACTCAACTAAATAATTGGAACTTTCAAACAAATTGATTTGGATACCTGGAAGAAGTGATCATCCAGGAACATCCCATTCACTTGCCTATTTGGTTTCCTTCTACCTTCTGGCTTCTGGCTTCCCAAGTTCAAGCTGCCTCAGTATATCTAGCATTGATATACACCATAAATTCAACAATTAATCTTTACAGAACTATATACGGCTAAAAATTAAAAGAGTTGGACGAGTCTTGGACTTGCACCTGTGTCACTAGACTTGCAAACGAAGCGAGACAATGGAGCGTGGGACGAGCAAATGAGGAGTGAAGGCTAAGGGGAAAGAAGCTGCGAGCTGTAGCACAGGGGAGGAACTCTCGAGAGTGGGACAACCGAAGGAGAGAGCAGAGAACAATTGAAAGAGAGAGCAGAGAAAAATCAAAGGAGATGAGAGAGAGCAGAGAGTGACCGTTTGAACAGGGAGACCAGATTTGGGGGTAGTCGTTTAGAATCTTAGTGGCAGGCTTTGCTTTTACTCGCAGGCAGCCTGCGAGCAACACGTGGCAGGTAGAGGTTCCTCGCAGTTCGCCTGCGAGTAGGCTTGTGGCAAGCCTGCGTTCCTCATAGTTGGGCCTGCAAGTGGATCGTTGCAGGCTAGGGCTTCCTCGCAGGCGCCTGCGAGTACCGCGTCGCAGGCTGGTACTACTGGCACACCGCCTGTGAGTAGCTACTTGCAGGCATGGGCTTCCTCGTAGGCTGCTGGGCTGCCTACGACTGACTTAGTGGCAGACAGCTCCGCCGCCTGCGAGCAATGTCCCTTTTTGTTGTAGTGAGCACTTTATTTATTATTTTTTTTTCAATTTTCTGAATTTTACTGACTTTTCTTTACATTTACTTTGACTTCGTTCTTCCATATGTAGTGAGAAGAACGTTTTGAACTATAAGAGCTACTACTTGACTTTATTCGAACTTTTTCTGTTTTTCTATTTTTTTCTTTTAGTGTTGATTTTTTAAGTTGCTAGAGGGGTTTACACGTCTGGACATAATAGCTAAGACCATATGTTCAATGGCTATAGGCAGGTTACCACAGAGAGACTTCCGGTAGGCTAATCTCAAACTACTACCACATGGGATCAACGGGGTTATGAAAAACATGGAAAATGAATGTAATGTATAAACGAACCGAAAGAAACGCCAAGCACAAGGGCTTTGTGGGCGGGTTCATCAAATCATGTAATAATATGACATAAAATTTTTATGATCCGCATTCGAGTTAATTTGATCACAAGTAAAATTGAGTAGCGTAATACCTATCATATAATTTAATTATTCATTTTCGGCCATTTCAGTGATCGTTAGCCTATGAAAAATTGGAAAAAAAATTAAAAATGGCTGATATTCTACTGGATGATAGTAAACTATCTAAAATATATGGCCAACCACGTTTGGTTTCTAAATTTGGAGAAAATCTAGGTATTTAAGCATTAATACCGTAATTTTCAGTTTTCGACCATTTTAGTGATGGTTATCCTATGAAAAATTGAAAAAAAAACCAAATTGGGTAATATTATCATGGATGATAGTAAATTGTCTGAAATATCTGCCCAACCACATTTTTGCTCGAAATTTGGAAAAAATCTAGCCATTTAAGCCATAATACCGTAATTTTCAGTTTTCGGCCATTTTAGTGATGGTTACCTATGAAAATTTGGAAATACAAAACACAAAATGGATAATATTCTTATGGATGATAGTAAAATATCTTAAAATAAATTCCTAACCACGTCCGAGCTCGAAATTTAGAGATTATCCAAACATTTAAGCCATGATGCCACACTTTTCAATTTTTGACCATTTTGGTAATGGTTAGCCTATGAAAAATTGAAAAAAACTCAAAATGGCTAATATTCTTCTAGATGGTAGTAAACTGTCTCAAATATCCAACCAACCACGTCCGGCCTCGAAATTTGGAGAAAATTTAGGAATTTAAGCCATGACACCGCAATTTTTAATTTTCAGCCATTTCAGTGATGGTTAGCCAATGAAAAATTGAAAAAATTTCAAAATAGCTAATATTCTCCTGGATGGTAGTAAACTGTCTGAAATATATGGCCAATCACGTTTGGCTTCCAAATTTGGAGGAAATCTAAGTATTTAAGCATTAATACCACAATTTTCAGTTTTTGTCATTTCAATGATGGTTAGCCTATGAATAATTGGGAAAAAAACTCAAAATGGCTAATATTCTCATGGATGATAGTAAACTATTTAAAATATCTGCCCCACCACGTTTGGCCTCGAAATTTGAAGAAAATCTAGGAATTTAAGCAATAATGCTGCAATTTTCAGTTTCCGACCATTTTAATGATGGTTAGCCTATGAAAATTTGTGAAAAAGTCAAAATGGCTAATATTCTCCGGGATGGTACTAAAACTTCTGAAATATCTGTCCAACCACGTTTGGCATCTAAATTTTGAGAAAATCTAGGCATTTAAGCATTAATACCGCAATTTACATTTTTTTGCTATTTCAATTATGGTTAGCCTATGAAAAATTGAAAAAAAAAACTCAAAATGGCTAATAATTTCCTTGATGCTAGGAAACTGTCTGAAATATATGCGGAACCAAGTTCGGCCTTGAAATTTCAAGAAAATCAAAGCATTTAAGTTATAATCCCATAATTTTCCGTTTTTGGCCATTTCAGTGATGGTTAGCCTATGAAAAATTGGGAAAAACTCAAAATGGATAATATTCTCCTAGATTGTTGTAAAATGTCTTAAATATCTGCCCAACCACGTTTGGCCTCGAAATTTGGAGAAAATCTAGACATTTAAGCCAGAATAGTACAATTTTCAGTTTCTTGCCATTTTGGTGATGGTAGCCTATGAAAAACGAGAAAAAACTCAAAAGTGCTAATATTATACTGGATGATAGTAAACTGTCTGAAATATACGGCCAATCACGTTGGACTTCCAAATTTGGAGAAAATCTAGGTATTTAAGCATTAATATCGCAATTTTCAGTTTTCGGTCATTTCAGTGATGGTTAGCTTATAAAAAATTGGAAAAAAACTCAAAATGTCTAATATTCTCATGGATGATAGTAAACTATTTGAAATATCTGTCCCAATACTTATGACTTCCAAGTTTGGAGAAAATCTAGACATTTAAGTCATAATATCGCAATTTTTAGTTTTCGGCAATTTCAGTGCTGGTTAGCCTATGAAAAATTGAGAAAAAGGTCAAAATGGCTAATATTCTCCTGGATGGTAGTAAAATGTCCGAAATATCTGCCCAATCACGTTTGGCCTCGAAATTTGGAGAAAATCTAGACATTTAAGTCATAATACCATAATTTTTAGTTTTTGGCCATTTCGGTGATGGTTAGCCTATGAAAAATTGGAAAAAATCAAAATGGCTAATATTCTACTGAATGATAGTAAACTTTCTAAAATATATGGCCAACCACGTTTGGCTTCCAAATTTGGAGAAAATCTAGTTATTTAAGCCATAATAACGCAATTTTAAATTTTCGGCCATTTCGGTGATGGTTAGCCTATGAAAAATTTGAAAAATCTCAAAATAGCTAATATTCTATTGGATGATAGTAAACTTTCTTAAATATATGGTCAACCACGTTTGGAGAAAATCTAGGTATTTAAACATTAATACCACAATTTTCAGGTTTCAACCATTCCAGTAATGGTTAGACTATGAAAAATCGGAAAAAATTCAAAATGGATAATATTCTATTGGATGATAGTAAATTGTTTGAAATATCTGCCCAAATACGTATGACTTCAAAGTTTGAAGAAAATCTAGGCATTTAAGCCATAATACTGCATTTTTAAATTTTTTGGCCATTTCGGTGATGGTTAGCTTATGAAAAATGGAAAAAACTCAAAATGGCTAATATTTCACTAGATGATAGTAAACTGTCTGAAATATATGGCCAATCACGTTTGGCCTCCAAATTTGGAGAAAATCTAGGTAATTAAGCATTAATACCGCACTTTTCAGTTTTCGACCATTTCAGTGATGGTTAGCCTATGAAAAATTGGAAAAAAAACTCGAAATGGCTAATATTCTCATGGATGATAGTAAACTGTTTGAAATGTCTGCCCAAATACGTATGGCTTCCATGTTTGAAGAAAATCTAGGCATTTGAGCTATAATACCGCAATTTTCAGTTTTCCGCCATTTCAGTGATGTAACGCCTATGAAAATTCGGAAAAAATTAAAATGGCTAATATTCTCCTGGATGGTAGTAAATTGTCCGAAATGTCTTCCCAACCACGTTTGACCTCGAAATTCGGAGAAAATCTTGGCATTTAAGCCATAACACCGCAATTTTTAGTTTTTGGCCATTTCATTGATGGTTAGCCTATTTTTTTTTTGGTAGAAAAAGGGGTGTGAGGCACCCTTACTCACTCATCACAATAGTTCTGGGAAAACATGTCCCAACATGGTCGTGCCAAATGGCTCTATCCACCTCATGAGGGTAAACACAGTCAACATGAAAACCAAAAACAAGAGAATGCCCGTGATGGGCAAGCAGGTCGGCGACTCGGTTGCCTTCCCGAAAGGTATGGGAGATCGTGACTTCCCAATTTCTACTTCGGAGCTCAGTGATGGTACCTAGTGTAACATCCCCGCCCAACCGAACGGGTTAGAACTCA